>OX419582.1:30426381-30471558 GCA_948473455.1 Teleiodes luculella | reverse complement strand
TTAAAAAAGAATTTAATGAAATCCTTTGTGTTTTGTATGTTGTTCGAGTGCTAGATATTATTTATTGCTGCGTCACTGTGCAACATTACAGTCAAATTGAACTTTATTTGGCTAGTTTTTGATTTTTCCAGCATCCAAAATTTCAAGCGTCATTTGGTGTGTACCATGTTCAAATGCCAATCATTCTTACAAATTAGCGTCACTTATGGTTTAGATATCAAAATAAGACATGTTTTTTGCGTCACTGAAGGACTAGCGAGGTGAGGAAGGCTAACTACTTGGGGCCACGGGAAATGATTGTAATGAGATTTCGAAGCGCGCCAAAATGACACTTTTGTATGGAGTTACAACTACGGTATACGGTGTTTATACTGTGATAATGAATGAATGAATACGGCTGAAAGGACCTAGATCACCGTATACCGTAGTGTAACTCCATACAAAAGTGTCATTTTGGCGCGCTTCGAAATCTCGGGGTACTTCGGGGTGCAAGCACCCACAACAGTCAGGGGTGTAGCGCGCTCTTTCAAATGGGCGTAAAATAGCTATTTAAGTATTTTTTGCGAGATTTAGAGAAACAAATAATAAAACAATGCCAAATTACAGGAGATATTGTTCCGTGTATGGATGTTTATATTCATCAAGAAATAAACCAGAATCTCATATTTTAAATTACCAAGTGAGTCGGTAAGGTTAAGATTTATTGTTTACAATATTTATGTATTAGTGTTTTGAGGTTTTTTTAAACTTAGTAACTGGTAAATAAGAATGTACCTACCTACTTCTTGTAGTACAGGTAGCTATCTATTAAAGTAATCGGAGTCAGAGGTACATATTTCTCTTCTGTGGATAAAGCGCGAGAGATTGAAATATTGTGTTTATTTCGATGCTGTTATATTCAAAATAAATCATTTTAATAAAGCCTGACTAAAGAATTAAAAAACCTCGCCATATTGTGGATTTTCAATGGAACTAATTTTTAGACATGGGTAAGTGATGCGAGTAATATCACGCAAGTAATATCACTTGGAGCAGTGATGCAACGTTACTCATTACGCGACGTATCCGAACATCACTCATCACTTGACATCACTTGCATAAAAATGCTAAATAGTTCCGTTTAGTGGTTCTGTTTAAAATCCTATGAGCCGTATTGTATGTTCATTTTAAAGGTCTAAAAGGCAACATTTTCCGTAATTATCATTTTTATGGATGGCGGAAATCAATTTTCATAAATATGCAATCACTACACCAAATAAAATACACATAAAACACACACATACTAGTATACGCTCGGACGAATGTGATGTTGTGGTACACACACAGAGTATCATATCACTATGTAATGAACCACCTAAAGTTGCATGTAATGCCAAAATCTCAAGTATTCTCAAGTGATGTTTCGAGTGATTGTAATATCACAAAGTAATATTACTTGAATGAAAGTGATGAGTGATGTTGCATCACTCCTTCGGGTACCGTTTTGCGCATCTCTACTAATTTTATAATTGCCATAGCCGTAAAAATATACACAATGCGCCCCCAGAGCAGGTTTTTTATTTCTTCGTTCAGGCTTTACGTCTTTATGTAATTATTTGCAAACTTAACAAGTGGTCAAGAAAAACAGTCAGTGTTCAACCCTACAGCAAGTCATTCATTCATTCGTTCAATCCCAGAAAACCGGCGAAGTTACCCTACTGTAATGTACGTAGTACATACTATATTTATACTGTGCCTAGATCCAGGCCAGAAAAAAAAAAGTCAGGTATTTGGCGACAGCGACAAAAGACGAAAGGGACGCAGTTATGCGCAAGAGTGAGCGCGGTGTACTTGTATCTCATTCTAACGCATAACTGCTTCTCTTTCGTCTTTTGTCTTTGTCGCCAGTGAAATAGGTGCCTTATCCAGGCCAGAAAAAAAAATATAAAAAAAAGAATGATGATTGATGATTGATTGACGATAATGTCAGATAATGGTGCTGTTGATGTGTCAGACAGATGTGAGCAATTGAAATAATAAAACTAAACTTCACGAACATAGCATAATTTACTGACTGAAAGAAAAGTTCTTACTTTACGCTATGAACATGGCGGGGTCGGCGCTTCGGCGACTTATGGCGGAATACAAACGTAGGTATTGCAGCATATTTTGGCTTGATGTTGTACCTAAGCAATTTGCTTATCATCCTTAGTGTACAATTATTTATTCAGGGGGGAACTAACTAGAACAAAATTGGGTCGGAGAGTCTAGTTCGGGGCGGTGATCAAACACTTTTATTATATTATACATACATACATAATGTCAGACCTCTTTCCAGCAGGGCTAGGCAGAGACCACTTCCTTCAAACATACTTCTTTCTATTAATTTACGTTTTTTAACCTTATCATGCATGCCCGTCAGTTTAAAGTACTCCTGACCTGACTTTTATGTCTCCGATTTGATTGTGGAATGTTTGCCTCGGTCTTCCCCTTCCAACACTTCCTTCCATTTTCGTCTTATAAATCTGTTTCGTCAATCTGTCTTCCACATGTCTTTCATCACATCATACTCTTTCACTTCATATATTGTTATTATCACATTGTTCCACTCCAAGGCGAAGAGTATTATAATGTCTACACATGTTTATATGATGTTACAATTTATGTAAATAAGGAATATTAATAGCCATATTAAATTTCTATGCTTTCAGCTAGATTTATATTTTATTTTTAACTTTTTAGTGTTGGTTAGGAGAGGACCTTGAAGGCGGTTTTATATATTTTTTAAATTATGTTTTTATTGTCTTTGTCAATATTATTGGGGTGGCTATTTGTAAGCATAAAAAAATCAACCCCTTTGATTATTTGTAAAGATCAAGTTTAAAGGGTCACAAAATGAAAACAATTTAAAAACTTTAGATAAATCTAGTATAAAGTAGACATTTCGGTAAAGGAGACATTTCGGGAAAGAAGACATTTTGGGAAGTAGACATTTCAGGATATCGTTATTTTGAAAAAGCAGTCATTTTGATAAAGCGGTCATTTTGGTTTAGTAGACTTTTATGTACCAAAGGGAAAAAATCTCATATGAGTAAATTGTCAGAATTGTAGTATTGAACAGTAAAAGTTTTTCATCATTTTAAGAAAAAAAAGAGCTACACTGGCACACAAAATCTAGCTGCACAGGCTATGATGTCACGTCACAAATGAAAAAAAAATAAAACAACCATGTTGAGTGTTTTCTTCTGCTTATCACAATTATTATGAATGGTGTTCTGCATAAAATTTTGAATTATGAACATTTAGTCTGGGGAACAACAACTTCTATTTCAGTAAACTTTATCAATATTTTATTTGTTATTGTGTTGACCTGCATGGAGACGAATAAATTAAGACAAAGATAATAAAAATCTGTACGGCCGCTCAGAATAACGAATTTACTTCAGAAGCGAAGGGTGGCTTTCCAACCTCTTTGTATGGCTGATTTCGTCGAGTCATATGATGGTGTAACTAACATGACTTTGTTTTATGGTTTTATGTATATAATAGACTAGCTTCCCGCCTCGGCTCCGCCCCCGTTAATAGTTTTTCCCGCGGTAAAAGTTAGCCTATGTTTTTCCGCAAGGGATATTCGTTCTATCTTTGTGCCAACTCCGCCCGCTTTAATATTTTTTCCCGTGGGAATGAGAAATTTTCCCGCGGTAAATCGTAGGCTATTTTCTTTCTCTTCCAAGGTCTATTCTATCTTTGTGCCAAGATTCACCAAAATCTGTTTAGTAGTTCCGGAGCCTATTCAACTATTAAGAATATTTTATGATTTTTTTTTACACCTTGGGTTACATTATTGCAGTTTTAGTAAGGATCCGTAATTTTTTGAAAATAAAATATAGCCTATGTTACTCAGGGATACATGAGCTTTTCAACAGTGAAAGAATTTTTGAAATCGGTTCAGTAGTTTTGAAGCCTATTCGATGCAAACAAACAAACAAACCTTGCCTCTTTATGATATTAGTTTAGTTATATAATAATTAAAATAATAAAGGAAGTAAGATTATTAATAATTCAATTCAATTTCTTCTTGTATGGCGTTTCCTTAGTGATTTCACCAATGTCTAGTGAACTCTAGTATACATATAATCGCTCGGCATGTAATGAGGCTTCGTCTCCGTGGTCGAGTGGTCTAACGTTACGCTCGCCTGACGTTACGGAGGTCCCGGGTTCGAGTCCCGGTGGGGACACTCGTCGAACAAATATCACTTTGTGAGACTTTCTCCAGTTTGGTTAGGACATTGCAGGCTGAATCGCCTGATTGTCCGAAAAGAGATATAATTCCGGTAGTAGTCGGTAGTCGGTAGGCACGTAAAGCCGTTGGTCCCGGCTACTATCTGCGGATGTAGTCGTTATAGGAGCCATGTCGGAAGCCTAAAGCGGTTCTATAATTCCGACACTATGGAAAATTAAAGGAAATGTAAACTTATGATGTCTCATAATATTCCATTGAAAGACTTCAATAATAAATCTTAAATAGTTCAAAATAGCTAGACTAAGCTGTATACAAGTGATTTCAGACAGTTTATTTCCTGCATAGAAGAAAATTTATTTTGAAGACAGTCAACTTCCCCATTCTTTGCTGTTATTCTTCTCACTCACTATTCTTTAAATCAGTGTTCTTTCAAACACTGTTGGGCATGTTCATCCAGTTCCTGTTTATGTGCTGATACTATATTACTTTTATATCCTTTGACAAATTTCTGAGCATAGCGTTCATAACATTGCACTGCTAAAAAACCTACATTTACCTATGATTTTATTTTTAGAATTAACCCTCAATCCTCCAGAAGGGATTATAGCTGGGCCTGTAAATGAAGAGAACTTTTTTGAATGGGAAGCTTTAATTACGTAAGTTCGTCTTTATTAATTGTTGCTGAACTTTAATGTGCTATTTCATCCAAGTGGCATGAAAAGCCTTGTTTATTAATAAATATTTTTAAAGTTATTGTAAGGTAACAATATACGGTTTAAGAAACCTTAACACTGTTTAGGTGTCTGTATTGTCCTTTATACATAAAATAGGCTTCACAGTCACATACAAGCACAGGAGCTGAAACCATCGGCGTGGTCGAAATCGGTCAAGGCGTTATACATTTATAATACTAGCTTTCTGCCCCGCGGCTCCGCCCGCGTGAAGTTTTTTTTACGTGGGAATGGGGAATTTTTCCGCAGTACAAGGTAGCCTATGTCATTTCCCAAGGTCTATTCTATCCTTGTACCAAGTTTCATTAAATTTGGTTCAGTAGTTTTGGAGCCTTTTCAATGCAAACAAACAAACTAACAATAAAATCTTTCCTCTTTATAAGAAGAAGATTATAGATTGGTTTAGATATTGTAAGAGAAATAAAATTTAATTAATGTATTTTTATGATTTTGTAGTGGTCCAGAGGGAACATGCTTCGAAGGCGGTATATTTCCTGCCAAATTGGTGTTTCCACCAGACTATCCACTTAGTCCTCCAAAAATGCAGTTCACCTGTGAAATGTTTCACCCAAACAGTGAGTTATTTTATTATCATTAAACTACTAATATTGTGGCTCTGTAAGCTTTCGACCCCAGAGGGCTATGCCATGAATAAACCTACAGTTGCCCAAGTTCGGTGAAGCTTGATTGGTCGTACCTTTTCGACACAAGCATAGGTCGATTGAAAAAAAAAACCTACAGTTGCCACTGAAAAATGGCTTGTGGTAGTAAACTGCGCCAGTCCGCAACGCCCCCCAAACTTGAAAATTTAAATTCTATATAATAATCGAACCGGTTCACAGAAGTTCAGGAGAATCAGTTGAGAAATGCAACCTCTAGAGAAGTACAAAAGCTTTTTGCACAAGCTAGAACGGAATAAATCGTTAATTTGATAACTCTAATACCTACTACAAAAAATCGTTGAACTCAGGGTATTTTTGAGTAGGTACCTCTGGGTAAAAAGGTATCAGATTTTAGTTTTAGGGTTCCTTCCTATTTGGACCACCCTGTGTAACTTCAAGAGTAACATTCATTAAATTGCGTGAAGGTTACCAGTGTGTGTGTCAATAGACCCTGTGGTCGAGTGGTCAATAGCTCGCCTGACGTTACGGAGGTTCCAGGTTCGAATCCTGGTGAAACACATCGTACAAATATCACTGTGAGACTTTCCTCAGTTTGGTTAGGGCATTGCAGGCTGAATCACCTGATTGTCAGAAAATAATTAGTTTCCGGGCATCGGAAGGCACGTAAAGCCGTTGGTCCCGGCTACTATCTACGGATGTAGTCGTTACTCGAGCCATGTCGGAAGTCTAAGGCTGTTCTATAATTTTGACACCAGATAGTGAGATAAGAGAACCTCGAAACCCACACACCGGTGTGTTGCAGTTTTATTCCGCGAACTTGACTCCTTGGAATCTAGATTTATTAAGAGGGACTGATGAATAATTTTTTAAATATTTTTAGCCCTAAATTACTGATTATCGTTTCAGTCTATGCTGATGGCAGAGTCTGCATATCTATACTCCATGCTCCAGGTGATGACCCCATGGGGTACGAGAGTAGTGCAGAACGATGGTCTCCAGTACAGAGTGTAGAAAAAATACTGTTATCTGTTGTTAGTATGTTAGCAGGTAAGTGTGATACCACTAAAAGTACATAAATAGGAAAAGAGCAGCAGCGTTTACCTGTGTGAACAACAATGAAACTGACATATTAAAACTATTATGTATTGTGTGCCATCATAATGTTACTGATGACGTGGTTTTTGAGAATCGGGAGAAAAGCTGAATGACTTGATTTAAGAATTTATTCGACGATAAACAGGCTGAAGGCCTCGCTTAGGAATCTCAGAAATGAACTGGCAAACGTTTTCATTTAATTGGCCTAACGGTTATTTCGAAAAGGTACGACCAATCAAGCTTCACCGGACTTGTGGGAAAGCGGAAAGGCAATAGGCGCCCGATGTCATCAAGTTAGAGTAAACAAGTGGCTGCTAGGTGACTTGTGCCTTACAGCGTTGTTATAAAGTCCATGTTCGTTTGCACAACGATTCCTCTGATGACGCAAATGGAATTCCACATCCTTTATTTGTATAAATGTACTTATATGGAATTTGATTAGCGTCCACTCGAATGTTCCGGCATGTTCGCGACAAAACTGAAAATTACAGTCTATGTTAACCAAAATGCATAATAGTAATTTGTTGATGTTTTAGAACCAAATGATGAAAGTGGCGCCAACGTTGATGCGGCAAAAATGTGGAGAGAAGATCGTGAGCAATTCAACAGGATTGCGGAGCAACTCGTGAGAAAAACTCTTGGACTACCATCTCCTTAGAATCGTGTAAAAACCTGAACAAACTGATGTCAGTCTGTACTATATGGTAAGGAGACATCCCAGTTTAATGCTTGCGTGATCTACGTATATCTGGTGTATTTTTTATTCCGAATTTATTTCATATCAACGCGGTCACGTGTCACAAAACAAATTGGGCTCTATTTCTTTTGCTTACGTGATAAGAGTTTATAAGAAATCAGAAACATTTATTTGTAGGACATCACAACACGGAAAACAACAATAAGACCAAAAATAAAAAGTATAACTACATAAAAAATATACAACATGAAAACTAAAACGATACAACTACGTACAAACATTTATCTGTGTTGCGAACTTGCGACCCCCGCTCAAAAAGGGCCTCACTCAGCGAAAGCCGCAACACGGCTAGGCTACGGCGCTGGTCTTCCGTGGGTTCTAATTGGTCGCGACAGTGTATAAATTGCTGTCTCTCAGTAATTTTAATACGAAAACTGTTTAAACAGAAGACATAGACAAATCACGTACAAACGATAATTTAAACAAATTGTCTCTTGTTTCAGGTAATTCTGCTGTTCAGAAATAACTTTTTTAATATCTCTAAATCTTGTCCTAAAGAAGAATATGACGGTATCGCCACTACATTAAATGATGGGGTGATTGGCTATAGCTTTTAATTTAGTGTTATATTGGGCTTGAATATTGGTGAATGAGACCCTTTTTAAAAACGAACCGTGTGTCGCGAATTGAACATATCAAGCGTAAGCTGGGAGTGAAAGAAAGATTCGGATCTCTTGTAAGTTAGACACCACACAAAGTTGAGTGCCGTTCCAAGTGGACTTAGGCCTGGGCCTACAACGTTTCAGGAGATAATGTTGACGATACGAACCCTGACGATGTCTGCCCTGTTTTTGTAACGTTAAATAATTATTGTGTAAACCGCATCTCCGCTGGCCGGTGCAGTTAATTTTATCTGAAGAACATTAATCTTGAATTCGAATTGCTTACTTCAACCGCGTTAGTGATTCATCTTAATCGAAAGGAATGTGTTTGGTAGGATGCGAACTTCACAAAAAACTTAACCAAGAGGCGCAGTGCGTTCACATAACAATGAATGTTGACCTTAGTTTAGACTTAAGAAGTGAGATACTAACTTTGTTATCAAGTTACGCATGAAAATAGTAAATCCTCCAATAGGCAATGGTTCCACCTGAAGTAGTAGACCGCTCATTGCAGGCCAGACCGATAGTGTCAACTAGACCGTCCAGTCTGGACGCGACTAGTAAATTCATAGTAAATTCAAGTTTTATGTATTTAGATATTCTTCCTGTCGCCGTATGCCGGACGCTTTTCTTTCTGATCCAGATCTCTAGAAATATCGCGATTATTCGCGATTGAAGAAGTAATATCCGATCGAAGAAACTCATAAGAGAGAAGAAAAACACCTAAGAATTTACCACCTCCATCACCTTGCACCTACCTGTGGGTTTTAAGACACCTGAACAAGGGGCAAAGCCGAGACTGAAGCCAGCTAGGGATTACCTTTAGCGTCTTGTGACACAATGTGACCTAACTAAAATCCATTAAACGTGTTAAGTCTTGGACCTGGCATGGATAAGCCATAGCCATTGGTTTTGAAAGTTCCGCAAGCAGAAAGCACATTAAAAATACTCTTTTGTGTGAAGTTAGCCATATAAGTGAGACGAAGTGTGTTATATTATGTACCACAACCAGAATAATGATGCAATCTCATAGCACAATACACGGTGTCTGTGTATTGTGCTCATGGTTTGCAATTGCCTTTTTTTTATATACCTAAAGTGTAAAGGCACAGCGTATGACTGAGTAGGTTCCTGCGGTAAGTGGAGCAGTGCGGATGGTTAAATGTGAATGAACGTTCTGCCCTATTTACACATGATGTATGCAGTAAAACCGAAATAAAAGAAAAACTGATCTGGTCTCTCTTTGTGAATCTTGTCTCGCATTGAATCAATTTAACCAAGAGTCACCTCGCACAGTTCAACTACCACAGGAAACTATTAGTGATACACTAGGCCTGCAGATATACTACGAACTTATCTGTACCGATGGCTAGGTATGGATTGTAGGAATTGTTCATTTTATATCTAAATATATTTGACCCAAACTGCCTGCCTTAAAGAGACACCGTTGCCGGTGTAGGAGTAGTGTACAGGGAGTTGTTTTGTTGCTGTGTTCGTTCATAAGTATGTTAGTCATGATCATGAAACATGTCCGTATCAGATTATGTTATTGTACTGAAATAAAATAAATTTTTAATTATTTAATACAGACCGACAAGTAGACAATATAATATATTATATTTAAAAAATCTGTAAACTATGTAAAAAGTTAATAAAATAATGTAAAAACTATCAGAGTTTAATTTTAACACGATAAGAAGCCGTTGACGTAGCACATTACACCGACGACTCCACTCCAGCTCAATTCATAGTATGGCATTAAAATGTAAGCTATTTAACAGTCAATTTTACAACATGTCAGTTGAGTGGACGATGAGTAGACGACGCGTGGTCCACGCGTTGTTCACCTATTGACTGTCACCGACCTATTTGTCCCTCGTTGTCGACAAGTCGGGCACGAGTCGACAACGAGCTTTTACGGCTAGAGTTGAAGACTCGTTGATATCGAATTAATAGTTCGAAATATAGTAATTGGTGTCGAGTTTGTGGAGTTTCTTACACCTAGCGACTGTGCGGAAAGAACAGTCGTGGATTTGATAGTCGTAGTTCTGCAACGTTTACTGAATTCTTTTGACTAAACATCGTAACAATAACACCGTCTTTAACTGCTTCTTTATCCGCAACATAGTGGTAGTACCTACTCATGAAACTGATCAACTTTCACCAAGGAACATGATGGTAATCTCAAAAAAAAAAAAAACATCTTTTCACATAAACTTTCAGTCACGTGACCGACCACTTTGTATGACAAGTTGAATTTTAATTTTGAGATTTCAACTATGGTCCTTATCCTAATTGTTCAGTTTATGAGTACTACCACTATGTTGCGGATAAGCAACCAGTTCAACTTCACAGAGCTGTTTCGTTCATGTTACTTTTATTTTTTACACCACGGCGAGACGGCGGCGGCTCGGCGGGTAGGTACAAGTAGTTCCATTGTACATTGTAATTCTTCATTTGTAAAGACGTAGAAACGTTTTTCTTTGTCTTTCGAACTTACCAGCACATTAAGAAATCTAAAGCCGGACCAAAGAAATAAGAAACCTCGCCATATTGCGGAATTTCAATGGAACTAATTTTATAAGGGAAATTGTTGCCATATTCGTAAAAATATACACGTGGCGCCCCCAGAGCAGGTTTCTTATTTCTTTGGTCAGGCTTTAGAATTATCACTCAGGATCAGGACTACAGAACCTATACGGCGGATGCCCTTAAAATATTCTTGCATGATGATAATCTATATTAGTCTGTCGAATAAATGTGTTTACTTGGGAGATTATTCGTTACTGACAGCACTGTCATTAAAATACAGAGTGGTACCACAGAATACCAAATAGTAGTCCCTAGTGGTACTTAAAACTATACTGTAAATTAATGACAGTGCTGCCAGTAACGAGTTTTAAAAGTTCCCAAGAATCTCCCTTGTTAACACATTTATTCGACAGACTATATAATAAAACTGTAGAGGTCTAAAATCTGTACATAGAAAAAAATATATGCCTAAAACCGAGTCGGGTAGAGTAAGAAGTGAAACAGAACATTTTTCAATTTTTTTGTTTCTCCGTTTGTACGGGCTAATAGCCGAAACTACTGGACCGATTTAAATGAAATTTTGTATGATGATACCTTATATCCCTGGTCAACATCTTAAATACGTTTTATCCCGGGAAATTAAAGAGTTCCCGTGGGATAATTAAAAAAAACTATTTTAACTTATATACGGCTCAGTACATTGTACGGGCTAATCTCCGGAACTGTTAGACCTTTTAAATGAAATTTTGCATGGTTGTACCTTATATCCCCAATCAACATCTTAGATACTTTTCACCGCAGGAAAAATTCTCATTCCTGACACTGTGCACGGAAAAGACAAAAAACAACGCGGTGTAGCCGCGGGCAGACAGCTAGTGTTATTATAATAAATAATATATGTATGTACCTATAAAAATGATTCTGTTATGGCGATGGCTAGCTAGATAAGAAACATAGATACTTACTATAGTGTACGCACACGTGCTAAAAATACACAACATTGGACATTGGCAAAAGGTGTAGGTACAAATAAACCGCCTTGTTTATTTCGGCAACGGACATCTTGGACTTTAGTTATTTTTATCACAGCAGCGCTGTTATTTTCTTGTGGGAGAAATATCCTAATATAATAAATTTTATCAAAGCGACTCATAACATAAAGTTATATGTAGTTTGACGCTTTCTTGGACCTCTCCTATTCTCGTGGGTAAGTAACCCACTAACCCATACTATTTTTTTAAATTCATTGCATTTAAGATAACAACTGCAGCAGCTTACATAAAAATATTTAACAGTTTACATAAAAATATCATTATCATCCATCATACATACCTACTATTATTATGAAGAGGAAAGATTTGTATTTGTGTGTGTGTGTATGTTTGTAATGAATAAACTCAAAAACTACTGAACCGATATCAAAAACTCTCACCATTAAAAAGGTACGTTCACCCTAAGTAATATAGGCTACCTTTTACCGCGGGAAAATGCCTCATTCCCACGGGAAAAACTGTTAACGCGTAATAAAAGAGACACGTCTAAAAATATACCTACAAAACAGTTGACTGAAAAGTAACGATACGAGTAATGCTAATGCTATATTTTTTGAATCGTTTAAAAATGGCCTTTCGTTTGATACCACACACGATAGGTTTATAGTTTATCTTTAAGTACCTAAGTATAATAATAAAACTGTACCGTCTGTACCTAGAAGTCGAAAACTGTACATAGAAAAAAAAATCTAAAGATCAGTTCAGGGCCTTCAGGGGGATGTAAGAAGCGATGATACAGCACATTTATTATTATCCAGATTTTTTAAATTTTTTTGGTCTGTTTGTGTGTTTGTACGCGATAATCTCCGAAACTGTTGGACCGATTGGAATGAAATTTTGCATGGTGCTTCCTTATATCCCCGGTCAACATCTTAGATACTTTTAATCCCGGAAATTAAAAAAATCCCGTGAGATAATTTAAAAGCAATAGTAACTCATACGGCTTAGCACATTATACGGGCTTATCTCCGAAACTGCTAAACCGATTTAAATGAAATTTTGCATGGTGGTACCTTATATTCCCGGTCAACATCTTAGATACTTTTATTCGCGGAAAATTAAAAAGTTTCTAGGAGAACATTTTAAAAACTATAGTTATTCATACTGCTTAGCAAATTATACGGGCTCATCGATTTGAGTAAAATTTTGCAAAGTGGTACCTTACATTATCGGTCAACATATTGGATACTTTAAATCGCGGAAAATTTAAGAGTTCCCGTGGGATAGTTAAAAGTTACTTCGGAAAGGTCGAAAAACAACGCTCGCATAGCCGCGGGCAGACAGCTAGTAAAAATATATTTTTAAATCCCATATGAAAAAAATATTTTGTTATATCTGTCCCCGCCATGGGAATATTTTAGCAAACTGCTGGTCAAGATGATTGTTTGGACCCTTAGAGTATAAATAGAAAAATTTCTGGGAGGTTTGGACCTAATGAAGTACCTGTGTACCAAACGGCTATCCTGTATATCGATTTGCGGTTTTTTTATGGGCGAAGCTGGACCACTACCTATACCTATGTCTGTCGTCGATCATAATTGTTGATATCTAAGAAAAGCGGATATATGTGACGAATTTGATCCCGATCGATCAGATATCGAACTGGAATTGAATGCCCTGTGGTGTGGTTAGCTCTGTGGCACCACGCACAACATAAACATTAAACACACCTGTTTGTTTATAACGAGCACAACAAGGCTTGACATACTCTGGTTAGCGGTTCACGAGTAAAATCGATTGAAAAGTAAAGTATGTAATATGGTTAGGGTTTGGAAACAACATCAACTTGTGATTTCTGAAAATACTGTCGATGATCATATTTAGACACAGTGCATGGTACAGAAGCCAGCACATGCGGTTGGACATTCGCACTACTTGACCACTACGGAATACGGGCCAACATGTCCAGGCTACTGTACCTTGATATCTGGCCGAAACAAAACAGGTCGGACGGAACCAGTATCAACAACATGGTTTGTTGAAGAAATGCAGTCGTTGGACATTCGATCGCCCAGCGTTCCGACAGCCTCCGTAGCTGAACGGCAAAACCTTCGCCTCACAAGACGAAGGTTCTAGGTTCAAATCCCTGAGGGGCATCGTTGAATAAAAGATCTATTTGCGATACTTTTCCCAGTTTCGTTAGACGCTTAGAACATATCAGGCTGATGAATCACCTGATTGTCCGAAAAAAAAGGATGATTCCAAGCTTTAAGAAAGCTCATAAAGACGTTGGTCCCGGCTACTATCACGGGGCAGGTAGGTACACGAATCACGTCAAAAGCTCATAAAGACGTTGGTCCCGGCTACTATCACGGGGCAGGTAGGTACACGAATCACGTCAAAAGCTCATAAAGACGTTGGTCCCGGCTACTATCACGGGGCAGGTAGGTACACGAATCACGTCAAAAGCTCATAAAGACGTTGGTCCCGGCTACTATCACGGGGCAGGTAGGTACACGAATCACGTCAAAAGCGTTCAGGCGGCTCAATAATTCTGACACCAGCCCCCCTACTATGTAAGTAGCGACAGGCTCGAGAAGCTGTCAAACGCGACATAGTGGCATTAGAGCCATAGTAGTTCTGTCAATATGTCGCGTTTGACAGCTTTTCGAGCCTGTCGCTACTTACATAGTAGGATTAATGAGGTCGGTCGGTGTCCTTATACAACCCGCACAAGAATGTGACGACATAATGTAAAAAAATAATACTAAAAGACTGTTAACATTTGTAATTTGTAGGTATATATTTATATACGATAGGTATCTGAAGGTCGCCTTAACTGGATCAGCTACGCGAACGTGAACGGACGGTTGTCCATTTTCTGTTTTGACCGCGAACGTTTTTGTAGCTATCAGCACAGAATCTATCAGACAAAACAAGGCAACTTCCGCTCCGTTCATAAATATTCTAATCTGTGACTGGTACCCAGAGATCAACGCAGGTCTTCCGCCAGATTAGGAATGCCCTTAAAACATCGTTGCTTGATGGTACCTGATAGGTTTTATTAAATTGTATAGGTTGCAAGCAACGAAGTGTTTTAAGTGAACTTTGACCGAAACCGAAAAAGTTTAATTTATGCAGGTTGCTGCATCAATGGTGGTTTACCATCCCTCTCTTATAGGTTGGTCAACACGTAATGTAATTTCGTACTGATATATTTTCCGTCAGTTTTGACCACTACCCAAAAAAATCATCTTACTATAAGGTAGGTATGTAAGTATGTAGGTGTATGTATGTATTATAAAACTAAAATCTTAAAGAAACTCACAGACCTTAAACTTTTTTGGCAGAAGATGTGTGATCGATGTTGGAATAATAACATAAAGACACGCTCTTTTTCTAACGGAGTGAGCGGAGAATTTGGTCGTTCAATTTTCAGCTCTGTAGGTATTATGCTCCTGCATTTTTAAACTTGATAGATTATTTCAAATACCTAATATTACGAATTATTCTGATATAATATGCCATAATATAATATGTGTATCGCGTTTAGTCAAAGTACTTTTTAGATACCTAGGACTCTACCGTACCATTTACATATCAAGCATATGATTTATTTATTACTAGCTTTCCGCCCCGCGGTTCCGCCCGCGTTAAACATTTTTCCCGTGGGAATGAGTTTTTTTTTTTAATTTCTTTTCGTAACAACCATCCTTGGACTTCAACGAACATTTCAAAAAAAAACAGCCAAATCGGTCAAGCCGTTTTCATGTTATGTCGTGACAACGGAAAACGGGTTTCATTTTTATTAAAGATTTATTACTACCTAATCTCTTGTGGTCCTTGATACAACTTGTTTCTTTTTATAAGTTAGTTAGGGAAATTAAAACCGATCTCTTAAGTATTGTATTTTCTTAATGTACCGATTTAAATAAAATTGTTTGAAATTTATATTTATTTAAATAATAATGTTTTTACTAAATTCATCTATTTATTTCTTATCTTATAGTAAATATATACATTATTGTGTTATCACATTTTGACATAGTACTCTATATTTATCGTAATGGTAGGGAGATTCTTCAGCGAGATTTTCTCTACAGAAGGTTGCAAATGCGCTAAAGAACATGCAAAAACATATACTACTAATATAGAAATTCAGTCGAATCCCTATTTGGTGCTAAAATTGGCCAGAGCAATGACGTTACAAGGCATTGTTTAATTAACGAACTTAATCGATCACAATCAGGAGTCATTCAAATGAAAACACAACCTAAAATGCTGTTGGATACGAACAGTTTAGTACTATATAATATACGTAGGAACTACGAGCAAATAACTAACTACTTAGTTATGCACACAACATTTTTAAGCTTGGTCAAAACCAATTAATCAGTAAATTAAATTAAAAATGTTTATAACATTTTTGCAATTACTTAGGTACTTAAACAGAGAAATTATACTAATAATACATTGTAACAAAAAAAGAAACAGTTACTCAGCACCGTTATATATATCCATAATGCTCACATAAGATCCTGATAAGAAGCCAATGATACCGAACATTACCAGGAACATGTTTTTCCACAGTACCCAGTTAAATCTACCAAGACCGTTGGGTCGGTCCCAAAATGTGACGGTTTCAATGACAGCAGGGAATATTAGACCCAGAAAAGAGAGACAAACAGCACCAACAAGCGAAATAAATGGACCTAAATTAGGTATGGCAACGGCTATGCTGAGTGTAAGAATAACCAGGAAGATCCTAATACTGTATTCAGCAAGGTTTTTCCTGGCGCCGAACCAGTGGCGAACGTTCTTCCAGATAATTTCCATTGGCACGTAAAACTGCAAGCTGTATGTAAAAAAAATTGCTACGGCGATCATCAGCTTTACACTCTGTCCCAGCCTGCAAATAAAACAGTCATTCGTATTAATTAAGAAAAGGTCGGTTGGGCAATAAATATTCCTATCGAATGAACTTAACTTACTTATAAATTTTATTTATCATTTACAAATTTATTTACAAGTTATGGACAAATAAAAACAGATACATTTAGGCACAGCTTATTTCTTGCGAAATGTCTTACAGCTGGCTTTGGCTAAGATGAGAAAAAACTTTACAATAAACAATTTATACGAATAATTATGAATCAATAACATATACATACATAACACAAACACATAAATAATATTTACTACATATACCATACAATGACATAGATAAATAGACAGTAAATATATAAAAATGTATAAATAAAGATATATATTATATAATATGTATAATACAGGGCGTCCCACGGCTATGCCACATGGAGGGAAAGTACTATAGCATCGACCTACGCCGATGCTATGAAAAATACTAAATAATAACACCAGAAAGTTGATTTGAACTCAATTACTATATTAAATCAACAACGTAACTTCACCACACTTTACAAACTCTTAAACCATACAAAACTTCGAGGATAGGGCTTCTTGGAGCCTATTTTACCAGCTCCAGGCCAGAATCGTGATAGAACTGACTGAATCTATCAAAATCAGTTTAATTTTAAATAATTCAAATTTAGAACAACGCGGCCAGTACCAAAGGCCAAAGAGATGGCATGACCGATGCCACAGTACCCTAAAAATTAATATAAAGTCGCACTCTTTTGATTTTTTCACTCCCTGTCGATTTTTTTATCTTGTTGTGGTGGATATTTAGAATAATACGTCTAAGTTCTGTTTGTAGTTCGTGGACACTTTCATACCGGTTCTCGTAAACAAAATTTTTTACATAACTCCATCATAAAAAAATCTAACGTTGTTAGATCTGGCGATCTCGGCGGCCACATCAAATGTTAAAATTCATAGTCTTCCTTTTGTTTGTGACACTATGTTATTTAGCAAAAACTTATCCTTATGATGAAGCCTTTCTATTGGTATGATAAAACTACAGGGTGTATTTTTTTTTCGTGTAGCGGGTTCGATTCTCGGTTCAACCATGTAATTATTAAAAAATGTATGAATGCAGTTTTAATCGTTTTTAGAAATAAAATAAAGTCTTCTTTCAGTAAAATGTTCTATCTATAATATTTAAGGTACTTTCCCTCCATGTGGCATAGTCGTGGGACGCCCTGTATACGTGTGAAGGATTCAGAGTACATGCGGGTACTGTGCAAAGGAAAGGAAAGGAGAGTGCGTAATTTGACAGCGAGTGGACCTGTCATCGGAACGAACGTAAGAAGGAAAAACGGTTTTTAAGTATGTTGGGGAAGAGGGATTGTAAAGAGGGTATAGAATAGAGGATATGAGTATTCCTGCGAAAGCGAATTGGGAGCCACTTGAGTTGTTTACTTACATTTCATCTTCTGGTAAATTGAGGGTAATGCTGCCTTTCGTGTCTGGTCCATATTTCAGATAGCCGAAAAATCCAACAAATGCGTAAAGTGAAACAACAAATCCCATTCCAAAGTTCAGGACACTTGGACATCCAATGAAATGTGTAGGCGTCTTCATGTTATTTTCCAGAGGCATTACTACGCCTATTCCTTCCAGAGCGAAGATAGCTGTTCCAAAAAATATTGGTAGACGACTAGCGTCAGCCATTACTGTACGGTCACTTATGCTTGGTATATTTTGGAATAAGAAGTAGAATGTAATTGCCATGCCAGTTCCAACCAAAAGGTTTGCAATCATAGAGAAAGGAGCCAAGTATTTCAGGTTTCTAATCATATTCATGGAAATCAGTAGAGGAAGAAGCATAACCATATAAATTTTTAAATCCAGACCTAGAATCTGATCGTAATGGTATTTTTTGGCGTAAAAATCCACAACTTGTTGTACATTTTTGGATACAAACACTATATAGACACAGCAGCATCCAAGCAAATCGATTACAAGGAACCAGTTTATCATTGCTCTGGAACAGAAACAATTTCCATAAATAATTTATACAGATCTTGAAATTAATATATCAGTTGCGACTTTATATACCTACTTAAGATATGAGTGTGAAATTGTACAGATACTTACTTCGCAAGTCTTGAAAATTTCTTAACGGGTCCTGGCCCTGCCAAGAATGCCGCTTCGGCAGTTTCAGCAAAACCGAGGGATGGTTTCTGTACTCTTCTGCACAACTCGTGCGCCGTCTTGACAAGGACGTGCACGCAGTAGGTGCAGATGGCGCCGATCGCGAAGGTCGCCGCCAGGCCGAAGTAGAGACCGGCATTGCTGAACGCCATGGGCATCGCCAAGATACCACTACCCAAAGAACCTTTCAGTAGGTGAATCAATGTATCACAATCTCTGTAAATAAAAATAAAGCTTTGTTTATAAACTACTCGGTGAAGATTTATAAAATAAAAACCTAGTAACTAACTAACTACATAGTCTCAAATGTTAGAAGTTCGAAGTATATAAGCTGAAAAAAGAACAATTTCAAATTGTTGTCTCAAAAATTGATTGGTTTTACTTATTTGTCATAATGAAATTAATATATTTTTTTTCTGTTCTAGTTTGATGTGGTGGTTGGGGTGGTATTTTTCATTTACCACACAAACCGACCTAGTGCATATTCGAACTTTATAATATATAACTACATACATATAGGTACATACATAGAGACACGCTCCTTCCTTTATTGGGGTGAACTCAATTTCAAATTTTTTACGGGTGCCCAAACAAAAACCACTTTTAGCAAAGTATTTGGGTTAAGATTCGGTAGGTACGCGTCTAATATAAGATATACCGATGTTTGTGTTTCGTAGTGCATCTAGTGACAGATTGCCAGCCTGTCGCCTTACGGCAACTACACACGATTCCCTTAGTCGCCTTCTACGACACCCGATGGGAAGACATGGGAATTTCCTATTCTATTGCAGGGGGCCGGGACCACACGGTGTCTTCTTCAGTCGCCTTCTGCGACACACAAAAGGGAAGATACGGGAAGTTCCTAAGTATTCTAATGCCAGGATCACACGGTGTCTTCTTCAGTCGCCTTCTGCGACACCCAAAGGGAAGACATAGGAAGTTCTTATTCTAATGCCGGAACCACACGCCGTATTTATATAACAATACATTTTAAAAGAAAGCTTACGATGTAGGGTGGGCCAATTTCCTGTGTTCAAAGGGGTTGTAGTCTTCGTCAGCCTCAATGTCTCTGCCAGGAATCTCCATGAGCGGCAACGTGGACCCCGCTTGCTGCTCCACTGGGATCTCATTTGGGTCAACTTTGTATCTGTGGTAAATTCCCAGTGAGAAGTTATAGCGACTTACGCGATACGTTACATTACATACTTAAGTTATAAAGATTAAACTTAGTAGGTACTTAAATCTAAATTAATGGGTACGAGTCAGGAACGATAGTAAGAGTGTGATCGAGACCAAAAGGTTGATTCAGTAATTGATTTACCTTATAAGCGCAATAGCAGCCACAACAGATAAAGCACTATTGTATCAAGCTTGTTAAGATTTGAGTTAGTGTAATGTTCCTACACAAAAAATATAATGATAGATGAATGTAATATGTAGGTAAACATGTATAGACATATATGTTAAAGCGGCTCTATTGATTTGATGAATCTACCGTTCAACTTCAGTAACTTCGTTTTGTTTAGTTGATCTTAAAGTATATTTTTTGATGTATATTGGTCATGAGTTATTCGTGTAGAGTGTGATACATTCATTATGGTCTCCAAAATATTCTATAAAGTAAGTAAATTTTGAGTGCGCTTCACTCTATTAAGACTCAGCATTTACAAAATCGGGGGCCAATCCGTTAAATTCAATACAGCTTTACGTTGTATATTGTTATGTACTGTATTCTAAGAAATTAATAATTGTTTAATTGATTGAACATCTAGTGTAGGTACATAAAGCTAAATTAAATTTGCTAAAGAGACAGTACGGGCCAATCCCGAGCCTGAACAGAGATAACGCGGCGATCCTGCGCAGGCGGCCTGCAGTGATCTGCTTTTGGAACGCCATTACAATTCGATCAGCACAAAAATAAAACAAACAAATAGAAACCATAAAATGGAATGATGTACCGGTGTATAAGTCCATCGCAAGATGATCAAGGTCGACGAACGACTTTAATCTTGTGGAAGCAGCGCGGGTCTTCCTGGAACCTCTCCGTACGCCGGCGAGCATTTTAGCTCGTTTAAGGAAGCAAGTACTTAACAGTCAACATACAATATAAAATACCATTATAATGACAAAACATGTCAATAAACATTAGTATGATGAAATCAAAGAAACAAGCCCCGAACTTCTGGCTACGTATGTTATTTATTTTATTTGACTAAGTAAATCTATTTTTTCTTTTCATTGTCCTGTTGAATAAAAAATCCCAATGTTATTTAAATTTCGTAACCTCCAAAAATCAAAAGGAAAATCCTATTTAATGACTAACGATAGAATATAGCAGTGAAACATGCTTAGTAGATTTATTGTAAGTGACTATGTGACTAAGCAGCAAACAAAACGTTTAACCAATAAAACGTATCAATTTTAATGTATTGTTTATAAAATTATTCACATAGACAGATGTACTGTAATGATCGCCAAATTGCAACATTTGATTATTAGCAAATGTAATGATAATAATTTACCTGACCATAACGACATCTGATAAGTCATTTCGGATTCCTTTTTTCTTAGGGTCATATTCTGCAATCATCGGTCGCATCTGCGGTTTCTGAAAAAAAAAAAACGTATTTTTATTGAACGTTTTTATTACTTACATAATCAAGGGAAGGGCAACGGCTCATTATGTTACACAACATTTCCTGATCTAGGGAGAAGCTAAGTCTATAGGCTTTTAGTTCAACCAGCTCTGCTGTGCATTGATAGAGACCGTGTAAATTCTGTAAAGTTACACTAAACCATATTTATATTTGCCCATCCCTTACTTTTGCTCTGGGAATACACTGCATTAATTAAATTTAGAACTGAAAGATCTTTCTATTTAGCAAAAGGTTAGTTTATTTTGCATAATATTTACGTTGGTTAAAGATTGGTAATTTAATCATCAGGAGCGCGTGATTATCTTGATAGGGTTAAGGTAGACGACACGATCTGAAGCGTAAATATTTGTAACAAATAGGAATGTCAATTGGCTACGTATGTATCAGTTGTTGGCACGACATACGAGCGTTCAATCAGTGGAGCCCCATATAATAGCCAGTGTGTTGTGCCTTGTCACGACAAGGTAATATACGACGATAATCATAGTTAAGTAGGCTACTTGTGTCGTTGTTTGACTATTGGTGTTGTGTTCACACTGATCTTATCATGTGCAAAGATTTCAGAAGGACACAGGAGTTAAACATAACAATGCTAATTTATTTATAACTTTACGCTACGCTCGCGTTTTTACATCGCCACAAGATATCTTTTCCCATGGAAATGAGCTATTTTCCAATGGTGAAAAGTAGCCAATTGTTTTCGCAATCCGATGAACCATTTGGTCTTGAAAGCCTAGCAGAGAATGAAAACTGACAGACAGAGATACCTACCTTCGCATTGAAACCTTGTTTTGAGTTTGTGATGACAGCAGCCAGTATTTTCTAATATCAATGCTTGACACACTGACTATTACGTAGAAAATATATTATCTTGTATTAATCTAGATAATACTAAAGTTTTACTGAAAAGGGAGTCACAGAGTCAGCATCCATCAAAATAGGTATTCCGAGGAAAACCACAAGGCGCATAAAGTTCGAAAACTAGTGTCATTGACCTTCACAAATCTTAAAACGGCGTGAACATCAAATAAGCGGAAATAATTTTGAACATTATTATCTAGCTGGACCGATTTAAATTAGAGCATTTGGAATAGTTGTCAATGTTTGACCATTATCTGCATTATTCTGAATATTTAAGTCCACTACGGCCATAAAGACAATTTGAGTTCCATTTATGAGCTGGAAGACAAAAATAGCTGTTCCAAGGAAGTTATTAAAAGAACTCGCAAGTTTCGCACAAATACATTTCAAATAAGATATTTTTTGTCGCCCAATTACAGTCCTTACATGTTATGTTAGGATTCTTCCAATATATTATTACGCAAGACACCAAATTATGAGTCATGAATAAACGATCACCGACGTCAGCAGCGAGCTACGCCACACCGCCGCCGCACTTTCATAGAAAAACAGGCAGATACCCCGGAAATCGTTTCCGTTGGATGGAGTTTTATGACCATTCGGAACGTTTTTTACTTACACAATAAATTAAAAAAGACTTTAATTGTGTTGGGTTTAATTTACTCGCAGCAGCCTGCTTGATGGTCATCGCATTTTACGTGATCAAAAGTACCATTATTTCAATCCTGCACCCGTAACATGCAGTGCTATGACAAAAGTTTATTTCGTGAGAAACCCGCCATATTGAAATATCCTCCAATAGGATAAGAGAATACGCACGACAAAATTATGTCTGTCACGCGTGAACCGGGCAAGTTAGAGGGGCTGGTAATAATAATGCTATCTACGTGCCCATTTCATTCCGTTGTGATCGAGTAACAAACGTAATATCAACTTTGAAATTTATACCTTATAGGTATTCGTATGAGGAAATGCATTTTTCCGCTTACAAATAAGCCGTGTGTAAAGTTAGCCGATTGAGTACAGTCAGCTGCAGATATAACTTACACCGCAGCGCCAGGTATCTCTGAAGATAATCGTACTCTACCGGCCGACCCAGACCGCCTAACTCCGGGTCAATCCGACCATAGATTGGACGTATGATATGAATACTACTGTCGCGCCAGCGGCTCACCGGGACCTGGACGAGCCGTCAGGAGCGGCCGCTGATCTCGAAGTTGAGCACTAGCTCCAGGAAGTTCCAGGAAAGAAAGAAAGAAAGAAAGAAAGAAATATTTTTTATTCGAAGTAAGATTTCACAAATCATTTTTCGATGTCGAGGCGGGTTCACAATTTGGCTGTCTTCTGTGGAGAAGAACCCGCCGGAAGAAACTCCACAGGCGTTGCATCTTTTCAAACTATTTTACAAAAATTATTATTTTATACAATTTGATTCATATAACAAAGAGTGCAAACGAAGTATGCAATTAGAGGAAGGCAACCAGTCAAAGTAGAAAAACTAAATTATGTAACCAAAAAACAACCGGCAATCGACTAGAGTAGACCAGTCCCCCCAAGCAGCACCACGTTCACGGGTTTGACGCATGGGTCAGCCACCATCCATCCATCCATCCATCCATTCCAGAAACTAGCAATAAAATAACTTCGAAGAAACTGACTGAGAGTTTATTTAAACGAGCTGATGAGCATATTATTAAATATAATTTCAACAGTATTTTCCACATCAGCTTAAACAAACATTTTTTAAGAAATTGGCTAGAGATTACCGTTATGTTGAAGGTCTACGGAAAAATTGAATAGAATGGAGACGAGGATACGTATGAATGACGAAGAAATTCCAAAATTGAATGATAGAATTTAGACGAAAAAGAAATCGAAATAAGATGGGAATGAGGTTGCAAAGCACCTCGTTACAGTACTATAATGAAGCTATCCTTGGAACCTCAGGGGACCTCAGGTGAGCAGGGGAAGCGATTATTATATTAGGGACATCAGCAAATAAATAGTCATTGAAACGTGTAACTGTGGATATTATAGCTGAGTGTTCATGAGGAGAATTTCCTCTCTCTCTTACTCGCACTTATACAATACCAACTACTGTAGATATACAGACTGTACTAAGCAAACCCCCTCAGTCCCATAGTATTTTAATAGGTACCCTCTATGATACCAGCACTGTTGAAGTCGCGAGTTGTTTAAAAGCGGCCCTCAAGCCTGTTGTTGTAAGGGCTTTAGAGTTTATTATTGTTTAATTTCCCTTTAATAATTTTATTTTCCTGCATTGCATCATCAGCAATGTATGTGCATTAAAAACGATAAATTATTTTAATAACTGCTCAGTAGTTTATCATTCTTAAAAACAAAATGGTCTGTTTTTACTAGACATTGACTAAGATAAACAAGTTTTCAAATAGATAAAATACCACTAAAATTAGTTTATATGAGAGCTACGATGCCACATATACATAATACATAGGTACACAAATAATCTAAGTATACTTACTTATAAGTATCGTTACTATCGTGGTACACACGTCAAACTATAACATCCCTATTTTTATTAGGGACAATATTGAAAATAGTTCAAGTTGTTTAAATATCTATTGGTGATTGATTACCTACTAAGGGCAAGAAAAATCGCTTAAGTGATTATCATCATAGAATATGAAACAAATACATATTTTTAAATTTACCTACTACGCTTGCATCGCAATAGTATGACGATAATATCAAGCTTCATCGGTCTTACTGAAACATCATTTGTACCCACGTGTTATTTCTCTAATTGAAAACCTGTGGTTTCCAACTTAGATCTGGAAAATTACATACAAAAGTTATTAATAGAATACCAACGTTTATTTTATGATTAATAGCATAATGAATCATGTCAGTGTGTGGTGTTAAGGAAGAAGAACAATATGTACACAATTTATAAAATTTTAAATAATGAATGACAGAAATCAGTAAAATATTATTATTATTATATTATACTGTCGTCTGTAAGTAGTATACCAATAAATACTTAAATCATTGAATTGAACTCTACATTGTCTACATAGTGTAGCAACCGCTAGGTACTAGTTTTTATACTCCTTTATTTTTACTTTTACATACAATTTTTTTATTTTCGTTCTGCATATTTTTAATTTCATTTTTGTAATTCTATGCATAGAGGAAGATATTCTATTTACTCTTTGAATTCGATGGATATCTTTCTTTCGTTTTTGAAACAGATTGATTTAACACCTAAAACACTCTATTAGCCCAGGATAATATGTACTTTTAGGCAGTGCAGTACCACAGAATACCAAATGGCAGTACCTACTATATTCTTCAACAGTCGATCTTGTAAGATAGTGCAGTGGCTCGGTCAACTACAAGAAGCATTCGTTAATTATTATTTTTTCACCTAATTATTCAAGTCCAATAGAGAACAGTTGAATGGCTTAATGTTTTGACGCAAAATTTCCAGACTTTCGGTATTTATGGAAAGAGGTGTGACTTTATGTATGTACGGTACGAGTATGTATCACGTAGAGTGCTCTCAATCAGTTCACAATCCTAACCCTCCAACCACATTCGATTTCTGGAGTACACAGTACCGTTGTGGACGGTACCTCCACATAAGTAGTCTAATCAATTTCGCTTGTTTGTTCCTTGCGCTTTACGTTGATTTTTTCGCGCGTATACAATCGTAATGGAATTCCCTTTCACGCACCTGTTTCGATGTGAACAGCATCTTCGTGTACCCTCATCGACCACGCTGCTACGTAAATTTTTAGCTGAGACTGCATGGTCATACTCGTAACAAATCTATTTTTTATAATAAAAAAGGGTATTATTTTTTTATAAATATGTCTGTCTCCAGTGCAAATTTACACAAACTTGAGTTAGGTAATATCTGACCGTTCTTCTTTATACACAAATTTCTTTTTAAATACAATCGTTTGTTGTGTTGTGGGTATTTCGCGAAACCCCACCCACACTCCTTGCGGATCAATCTAAGGATTCTTTGCTACTCGCCTTGTAATAAAACACACGAAGAACCGGGTAAACTGCATGACGTACGAGTATGCCATCTCAATCTTTTTTCATTTAGGTAAATTGCCTTCTAGATTATGAGTCTAAACTAAGCTCAAGAATATAAACGGAATGACGCATATGTACGCAATTTTGGCAGTGAATAATAGTGTTAAGTAAGTACCTATATTACCTATTCTAGTCAGTGCTTTTGCGCAGTTACTACATAATATGAAGCAAGTACCTATATTCTGTCGTCATGTTTATGATATTATGCTTTCTATTCTTATGGGCTATAGTGTCACCCAAGTCACTTGTAGTATTTTTTTTATTTTGTTTCAAGTAGTTATTACGATTAAACCCACTAAACTTATATAACAATGACAAGAAAGTACTATTAAAATAATATAACATAAATAATTATATTTTTATTATTCTAAATTAAATCCCTACTAATCATACTAATATTAATAAAGAGGTAAGTATTTTTGTGCGTATGTTTGTAATTAATAAACTCAAAAACAACTGTGCTGATTTCAAAAATTATTTCATAATTATAAAGCTACGTTCACACTGAGTAACATAGGCTACCTTTTACCGTGGGAAAATGCCTCATTCCTACGGGAATTACTGTTAATGCGGACGGAGCCGCGGAGGAAAGCTACTATATTATAAATGCAAAAGTAACTCTGTCTGTTTATTTGTCTGTTTACTTCACGCCAAAACCACAAAACCGATTTTGATAGAAGCTATGGTGAAACTTGGTACAGAGTCATAATAAATTTTATGGAAGGATAAAGGCTACCTTATACCGTGGGAAAATAACTAATTTCCACGGGAAAAATGGTAGCGCGAGCGAAATTTTTTTATGAAGCTACAAATATACATTAGATCTTGAGGATTGATTAAGGCTGCCTTATAACGCAGTAAAATACCTCATTCCCACGGGAAAAATAGTAGCGCGGGAAACTGGTACAGGGATATAAAAGATTTTGGGGATGAATAAAGGCTACCTTTTACCGCGGGAAAATACTTGATTCCCACGGGAAACATGGAAGAGTGGACGAAAAGTTTTATGAAACTTGGTTCAGAGGTAAAATGTATTTTGGGAATGAATAAAGGCTACTTTTACCGCGAGAAAATATGTTGTTCCTATTGGAAAAACTGTAGGAGCAGGTAGAGTCGCAGCAGGGCGAAAAGTTGTGATAAATCTATATGTGTTAAATAATTGATTAGACGACCTTAGAAATAGAGTAATGATTAATTTATTATGTCTTACTGAAGTTAAATTGATGATAAAAGGTACAATTTAATAAAAGACATAAAAACACACAAAACTCTTAGGTATTTAAAACATTTTAAACTGTTTGTTTTATAGACTTTAAAAATACTGTTTTTTCCAACCCTGTAGCACAATTGTCCCGAATTCGAGCCTACCGCTCAGCCTACTGCTCTGCTGCCCATAATCATGGATGGCCTGAGATTTGCTCGGATTCAAAAGCAAACCAAAAGCTGAGCCCCACCCCTTAATTGACCTCAGGTATTTCTCTATTGTGCGGGTAATATTATTACATTATATAGGTACCTCTACTACTCGTAATTCTGTGCCTCACTCAGGTCAAAGAGAAAGTAAAAAAGTTTTCTTCCAAAGTAAGATTTTATAAAACCACTTTTTTACGTGCCGTGGTTCGTCGTCACAATTGGTCACAATTGACTGTTTAGTCAAATCGTAGCTCTAGAATTCAATTTGAGAAGAGGTCAAAATGTTATTTACATTTAGGTCTTAACTAAACTGGGGAGAGTCTCACGAAGTGATATTTGTTCAACAAGTGCACTACAGGATTTGAACTCGGAACTTCCGGATCTTCTTAGTGAAGCGAGCATTTTACCAATCGACCAAGGCTGTTACATACGCTATGTATTTAATACAAATACTAGCATTCAATTTATTTTTTTGACAATTTAATTGAAATGTCCTACGCAATGGTCCTACGCAAATGTTCTCTAGCTCACCCCATGGGAAACAGTGCAATGATTCACGTAGGTAGCAGCAAACAAGCCCGCAATCATGATTAGGATAGCGCTGGGGGAGCCCCACTTAGTTATCATTGGCACGCAATTTCATTGGTCTGCGAACGAACGTAGCGTAACAACACGTCTAGTCCGGTGAAGCTGATTCGTCGATTTTGCGACACAGAAAATCATCATCATTGAGCCAACAGACGTCAATTGCTGGGCAATGACAAAGGCCTCCCCCAAAGATCAGCAAGCAAGCACAATGATAAAAAAGTCAAAAGCATACGAACGAAACCAACACACAGATAAAGTGTTAAACGAAGTGACTAAGCGTACTAAAGCTGAACACTCATTGGATAAAAGATTAGATAAGGTTGCAATTTTGTTTTCATAAAAGGGAAAAGTGTGATTAATGCCTATGCTATGCCTCTATGTACGCGTGAATCGCGTGATAACAGCAGAAATACTAGATAGAAGTGAATAAAAACATAGTAAGAGCTTAGAATCAGAGCTAAGAGCTATACGAGTATTAATAAGAGTTAAAAATATAATAAAAAGGCTTTATGCATAAAAATGGGAAACTAGGAATTAAAAAAGGATAAATTAAAAAAGAATTAATATAACAGCAATTCTGCTGAAAAAAAAATCTTTAAACTTTAAAAAAAGCTATGCGGAGGTGTCACACGCTATACGAGTACTACGCTGGGCTAAACATCATTCAGAACCCCTTTGTTAGTGACCTGCACGTATTATAGCCTACTTGGTTGCACGCACAGACGCGCACCCTTTGCCGGTTTCCGTACCTACCGTAAGGGGTGAGACTTCCACTTCTCCGTAACTCCGATTATACATACCTACACCCCTACTAATATGTCTTATAAATGCGGAAGTAAGTCTGTATGTCTGACTTTTTGTTACGCTTTCACGCTAAAACCACTGACCTGATTTTGATGAATAGACCTCTGGAAAGAACATAGGCAACTTTTTACCTCGGGAAAACTCCTCATTACCACAGGAAAAATAAAGACAAGTTTTTATTCTCAGCAACGCAACGGGGTGAACTCCGGTTTAGTTTAGTAGTCGTGTTTTATATTATTACTTGTACGTACACTATTGTTCTATAATCATGTTAGGTTTTTTTAATGTATTTGAATAATATGTACTTTTTGTAGTGTAAGAATTAATTATACGAGAGAATGCAATACATATTATGTAAATCTCATTAATTTCTGTGATGCCTACCTAGACCGATCTCCGGTCATTGGCCACTATTGCCAAACTAAAACACAGGAACTATTTATATCCGCGGTGGCGTTCTCCAATACGGCGTCATATTCCTCAGAACGGTTTCACACACACGCATGCGCAGTTATCACATGCTTCTGAATATTTCCAAGGTCAAGTACCATTTTCAGATTTTACAACGCTTCAACTTAGATTTGCGATTAGAATCATTTAGGAAGCTATCAAATCCGCCTTGTGCTAGATTATGTCACAAATTGCTTTATTAGTAAAATTGTTGTTTTGTGTATTATGGATGGCACTGAAATACTATTTATCGTTCACTATTACAGTGGCAGATAAAACCTAACTTACGAAACCTAAGTATTGATTTGATACACTAGAAATTCTGGCATTCTCCTAGGAAAAGTCCTACTGTGAATATAGCGTGTAGAGTCGTGAATGACGTCATCATGGAATTTATATTTTTTACGCCCTTGTGACCAAAGACATTGAACAAAGATCGGTACGCTCCGCTTGTGACAATTTTGTTATTATAACTTATGTTCTGATTAATTTATTACCTATTTTGTTTTCACAAGTTTACACTCTCAAGCGTTTGTTTGGAAACGGTAATAAGGTAGGTATGCTAAATTTAGAACTACCTTCATTGCTGTGGTGGCGTCGAACTTGTGATTGTAAATTATTATAGTTTTATCTTCTACTTCAACAGTCGATAGAAATATGTATCGACCTATCTTTCTGTCGAGTAATGGTGCATCGAAAATCTGTCTTCCGAAATAAAGTTACGGACTCTTTTGTGAAATATTCTCTAGTTAAATAAACACTTAACTTCCGATCTTGTTCGTATCATTTATTGGAAAATTATTTCAGTTATGCGGTTAATAAATGATTCTAAAAATACGACTTCCGTTTTTAGCTATTTTAATTTCCTGGAATCCTGGTTGGTTCAGTTTCGCGTCATCGAAGGTGGAAGTCGTCAGGTGGCACGAGTTAGTAACATATTTTCAGGAAGCCACGTTAATGTTATTTATTATAATACAAGTGAATGAACCTATGTTTATGATTTACAAAGATGACAAAAGTATTACGACTTTAATAACGATATTTTTTTTGAATTTAACATCATGGCTTTTGTGAAATGTACATAATGTGTTTCTCCACTATAATAATATCGTTGAGGTACTTCTGAGGGTCGCATTATTTTTGTAAATAAAATTGTAATGTATAAAATAGTACTTAGGGTACGAGTACTTATATTAATAAAAGTAATAGAAATCAAAACACGTAGGTATGTTTAGCATTTGAGTGTCTTTGTTATTAAAATTATTTAACTGTTCCTGGGTGCGTACTTAAAATATACGCTACTATTTATCGCTGGATAGTATCTTAAATACTAGTTCCTTAGAGTATAAATAGAAAAATAGGCTAGTTCTTTACTAAATGCATGACATCACGGTCATAATTTGCCTAAAAATATTTGTCACACAATAGATAATAGTAATAGGTAGCAAGTTATGGCCTTAGTCGGTAGAGGAAAACAATCCCAAGGCTCTGTGTTAGCAGAAACGCTGTCACGGGTCGCCGTTGTGATTAAATCCGCTATTCAATAAAATGTTCGCTATGCGTATGGTTTAAGGAAACTGCCATCATGCCACTCGGCTTAGTGCACTGATTGTGATTGTTGGCTGACTGCAGCCATAATATGACTGCGCTAATCTATTTCTGACATTCATATGAAAAAAAAAAACAAATTAAAACGTTTGTTTTTCGATCACAGGAGGAAAAATCACAGTAAAATTCTTCTATAGACTTTATAAACTGTTGCAAACGTTTCCTTCTGTAATCCAAGAAATAAAATATTTATTGGAGATTTCATAAACTGCAGCAAACTCTTGGAGTAAATAATGGGATTTTATTTTTATTTTGTAGTTCATTTCGTGTTGGTCCCATCAGTCGAAATTACAGTCACTCTAACATTAGTCGACCAAAGTAATGTCGAAAAATTTATTTGTCGGTCAAAAGTCGCGTTGTTTGGACAATTTTTTGTTCTAACTGGGAAATAAATATCTCTAAACCATATAAAGGTCAACATTATCAATCATTTATAATAAAACCCAAGTAATCACTTAAATTCTATATAACATGTTCACACTTCCAACTTTCTCAGCACAATGAATGGTGTTTATAAACTGGAGGCTTGTATGTTGACACATGAATGAGGATTGCTGGTTTATTAGCCAGTACAGTACGCCCCAGCCGCTTTAAACTAGTTCCAAATGAAGCTGGAAGTGGAAAGTTTTATAATAGTCGGGGAAAAATAAATTTTTTTACACATTAAATCCAATAGTTCTAATTTCTTTTGTATTACGATTATTAGTGTTACTGAAGACCAACCTTGTGTTTTTCCCCGATCTACCTAAGGAGCTGACCAAGAAAAGGGGGGTAAAGGGCCCAATTGCTATATATCATTCAGAAAAAAACTTACACTGGAGATTATAGATGTTTTCACTTCCTTAAATTATTTGTGCACTGCTATAAAATATTCACCTATATTAATTACGAGCTTCTCGACATAAAATGGGTCTTTATATAAATTTTAACGCCTTTTTTAAAAAAGTGCCTTAGAAAATCTTAGAAGTGGTGATCTTTTCATAATATGTTTTAAAGATATATCCAAGACCTCGTGTGACTTTTCACCTGTGTGACTATATAGATGTAATTTTTATGATGTTTTTTCCCTTTAATTCACCGAGCATTAATTCTACACAAAATATTTTTATTTGCCAACAATTGTAAGCTAATAATACACACTAAACATGAAAATCACCAAAATTTACTAGAAGCGATTGGATTAAACAGCAAAACAATTATCTAATATCATAAGAATATCATCGATATTGTATTTGGAGCGAAATACGCTGCGCTGCGTGGCCAGAACAAACGCTAGGGAGCCGCCCCGCCCCCCGCTCGCGCGTCATTTAGGGCGCCCGAGGGGAAGCGGCACGGCGCACTGGAGGTCAAGCTACTGGACGGACGGATGTCTGTTTGTTTACTTACACGAATAGAAAAAGATGTATCCGTTTTATTATTTCGTAATATTTCGTATTGATTGCATGATCATTTCGAGTAGGTAACCTTAAAGTGACTAAAATCATCATCGGAAATATGAATTATTGTAAGGGACAAATCTTCGAAAATTAGTTATGTATACAGTTCGATTGAAAAATTTCCGCTCTATATACTTAAAAATATGTTTAGAATATGGATATCTTTCTGATGAATTTTACAGCAACAGATTTAGTAAAAAATATTTTTTAAAAGTAATGCGAAGTACTCCTGAGACCTATGTTAAATTAATTATTAATGTAATGCAGTATTCATTATTGCAACTATTTATTGTAAAGGACACTAATATTTAAAAGTGCATCTTACGGTTACCAAGGTTCTAAATTTATCTTCAAAAATGTCCCTTACACTAATCGAATCATGTTAAATTATAATAATAATATGATAGGTTCCCGAATTATATTTAGTATCTTTACTTTTTCATCCAATGATTGTTTTTATTGTTCGCCTCGAAGGCTTGAAATCTTTCTCTGTTACGTTATGTCATTTTATTATCCAATTTTCACTGCCGTAGAGTGCAGTGCAATGCTCCAGATGTATAGCTTTTTTAACACTTGTTGAGATTCGGGCTTTGAGAAGATGTTTTTTGCTATTAGAACCTTTTTGTGCCACCACTATTCTAGTGACTATATCAGGTGTTCATCTAGAGTCATCGGTAATTATGTTTTTAAGGTATTTAAACTTTAACTTGTTCTATTGGGTTTGAATTTAATGTTATTATTGAGCTATGTTTTGGTGTAATTTTCGAAGTTATTGGAGTTTCAGTTTTGTTTACATAATTCTTTAATCCAAATACAATATTTGTGATTAATTCTTCTGTATATTATCTATATCTGTGACAAATTCTTCTGTATATTATCTATATCTGTGACAAATTCTTATACATAGTATACATACATACATCTGTATATTTAAACTTTCAGCTGCATTATTGTCCACAAAGCGAATAAATTGAAGATTAGCCCCATTGAATTTAATCCCCCCTTTTCCTGACTCTAAGTTTTCTAATAGCACACTATAAATATATTGAAAATAAGCGACAACCTTGTCTCACAAATTCTTCTGTATATTATCTATATCTGTGACAAATTCTTATACATAGTATACATACATACATCTGTATATTTAAACTTTCAGCTGCATTATTGTCCACAAAGCGAATAAATTGAAGATTAGCCCCATTGAATTTAATCCCCCCTTTTCCTGACTCTAAGTTTTCTAATAGCACACTATAAATATATTGAAAATAAGCGACAACCTTGTCTCACACCCGTCTAATATTAGCTTTTTTTTCCCCAATTTCTATTATCGTTTCTTGATTTATGTATAATTCAAAAATGGCTCTTCTGTCTTTATAGTATATTCCTGCTTGTTTTAAAATATTTATCATTTATTTCTAGTCAATTTTGTCAAATGCTTTTTCCAAATTTATAAATGCAAAATGTGTATCTAAATCCAACTCCATCCTTCTATCGATTGCTCTCTCACGTGTCAGGCCTAGTACCGCCTCTCTTGTCAATTTATTTTAACGAAATTCATATTGGTCCAATTTTCTTTTTCTGTTTTGAATAATCTTAAGTAAAGTTGTGCTTGCTTGAGGTAAATGACTTAGCGTTCTGTCTTTCCTGTGTTCATTAATTTGATAAGCTTAAATAGTTCGTCTTTGATTGAATCACAATTACCATACATACCCCCTGGCCACAGCTTGTGCGGCGGCGGCGGCGGCGGCGCGAAATTTGTTAGAACGTTAGTATTATTGTAACATTTCAAAAATGTTACGTTTACGTATATGAAATCTTATTTGTACTACATTACAGTGTTGATGTCGTTTTCAAAGTAAAACAAGATAAACGTTACTTTTTGCATGAAAATTGGGTATGCTTAATTTTTTCCGAGATGTAGAAATACGAAAAACATTTGGAGATTTAGTGATTAGATATCTTATTTTCATATTTTTCTCTCAAAATACGCATTGATTGAGTTTAAATGTCCAAAAAACCTTACGACTTTCATTTGACCCGTGTGACGTCACGCTGCCACAACTTTTATAAGATTTAAGAATAATATCTAAATGTTTTATTATTCATTGAGAAATTCCCTATTCTTCTCATAAAATTGTTTTGTTTGCCTCTACTATGAGCCACACCCTCATTTCGTGAACCTAGAAAGTGCTTATCGTTTAAAACGAACAGTATGTGACCCAGTGACGTCACAAGAAAGAGCAAATTTTTAAAGTGGTAAAATAAAAATAACCAGTGAATTAAAAATTAAAATAATGAAATTAGTTTCTTAAAATAACGTTTACTTTCAGATAAAAATAGAAAAAATATACGTTTTTTTACTAAGCATACCCAATTGGCCTTTTTTGTATGATTTGGGTAATTTCACGCCTTTAAATAAATTTATTAATTACGCTGGTACATTTTTCTAGCAGGTTTTGAGAAATGAAAATAATTTTAGTTCTCTCATGTTAGTTTTGACTATTCGCAGAATGTTGCCAGGGTCGCTGGCAACATTCCGCTGGTCGCAGGTCGCGCCGCGCTTCACGCAAAGCTGTGGCCAGGCCCTTAATCATCTCTATAATTATAAATACCATGTGTACCCCGCTGCTATTCCATTAGTATGTTACTAACAATTTACCTTGTTCATTAAGAATGGCAGCACTTTTAGTTTTATGTTTATTTTGTTTTATTTCTTAATACTATAATCATCTGTTTTATTTCTAAGTGTCCTTCTTCCAATCATAATGTTAATTATTTCTTGGGTTATTAACCATTGTAATCTTAGTACAATAATTTCTTTTTCTGAATATCCTTTGCAGTTGTGGGCAAAATATCTTATAAATATCTAATATAATATAATACACTAGTGTACTAGTGTGCCTAGTGTGTCTATATATTAGTGTGCTATATGTTATATAATTATGTCTAAAAAAAGATGGAACACGAGATATTTTATTTAACTCACATATTTTTATTTCATTTCATTTTATTGAATTAAATTTTTGCTAGAAAAATAATCTCGAATACCATAAAATCAACTTAAATTTCAGCGATAACTGTTATTTTCCTATAATTGCATCAAATAGCGTAACTCTCTGTCTAATTATATAATGTTTCTTACATTAGTACTCATACGTTTTCTTTTAAGACTTACTTTATTGAACTTTTTTTTATTTTCCAAAAAAAAATTAATTTAACGGACATATAAAAAATAAAAATACTATCTTTGAAACTATACAAATTATTCCAACTTCCGTTTACTTATGTTATAGAGCTTTCAATTTCAATAGCATCACAAATATAGTAAACATAGCATTTTAATTTTAAAAAGCAATAGTTTTTTGACTCTCCTGAAAAGTTACGATTTGTCCCTTACAGTAATTCATATTTCTGGTGACAAAATTCTGATTGGGTTTACATTAATTTATAACAACAATATAAATCCTTTAAAATCATCACTGCTTGAACAGAAATATGAATTACCTATCGGTAGTTAAATTATCGACACGGGACCATTTTAATAAGTATTAAGTAGGTACTAAAATACCTAATTATGTGAAAAAAATATATATTAAAAAAATATTTCAAAGACGTCTGCATTGTTGGTTAAAATGTTGATTGACCCAGCTACAAGTAGATTCATTCTCAATAAATAAATTTGTATCATCCATCATACACGGCTGCATCACCATCATACACGGCTGCGCTGCGCTCACGATAGTTCACCCCCGCGCCGAACTCTCTACCCCCCAAACATTACTACCGTGGTATTTTCGTTTCCTCTGGTAATATTTAGGAGAACTTTCGTTTTGGGGTATTAATTATCATAAAATTTATTTTTATTATTTATCAACGACTGTAGAATTTTTGCTTCAGTGTTAAAACTAAATAAAACGTCCTAAAAAAAAAACTACGTTAGTCACACGGGTGAAAATCTCTAGGATTATCTTTGATTAATACATAAATGACGTGCTCAAAGATCACCAATTCTAAAAAAATTCTACAAGGTTTTAATATTTTTATTTTACAGACCTTCATTATCTCACATTTCTCGCGCACTACATTGGTGATATTTTATGTTTAGTATTATATATTATTTAGAAGGCCTTAAAAAAGAAAATCACCAGTGTAGGATTTAATCTCAATTAAATAAAGAAAAGACAATTTTTAAACAGCGTTTAAAAAAAACGCTCCCAAGTTTTTTTGGGGAAAATCTAAAATAATCAATAATAAACTAGCTCTAATCAAACAACGAAAAAAATTTTTGTCTAGGAATTTGTAATTTTTTTCCATACAAGCTATCGTATCTTTACCGGACTATAACAAGCTCGCTCGGCACCTCATCGTTTGTAAAGCGCGCCACACACGTAGCTAATTGTAGCTACGTATGTGTAATATATTACAATATTTTCCCTACAAACCTGCAAGCGATGAAATATATACAAACCTCAAGCTCTAGTATATATTTCTATAATAAGGGAGAAAATATATATTTCAATATAGCTACTATTAGCTAGCTACCGTGTGTGGTGGCGAGTTATAATAAAAATATTATAAATTATAGGTACGTGTGTGCCGGGCTTAAAGGTTAGATGTGTGCTCGAGCCACTGTAGACGACTACTAAAAATATAATTTACTAATTTACTGTCTGCAAGTTGTACATCCTTTAGCATCCACTCGAAAACACACAAAGCATTATTAGGTACCTGACTTTTTTAGATAGTACCAATTAATAAAGTGTAAAACTATCTGTTTGGCCTGCAGTTTCGCCCTTATTATTATTTTTCCATTAACATAGTCCTATAGGTCCTCTTCATAGTAAGAAAAAAATTGTCGTTTAAATCTGCTTTGGTAAGGATACTGAATTCAGCGTTGAGAATGTTATGGTAGACCCCGCATATCTTTTCTGCGTTGTTTTTAGGGTTCCGTACCTCAAAAGGAAAAAACGGAACCCTTACCTATAGGATCACTTTGTTGTCCGTCTGTCCGTCTGTCAAGACCCTTTTTCTCAGGAACGCGTGGAGGTATGAAGCTGAAATTTATATCAATTACTCAGGTCTACTGTCCCTTGAAGCTGTGAAAAAATCAAACTTCTAAGCCAACGCAATCAAAAGATACAGCCGTTTATGCCGCAAATTTTCGACACTTGCAAGGGAATCAAAACCTACAGGGTGCTTCCCGTGAACTCAGAATCTTGAAATTTGGTACGAAGCAACGTCTTATAGCATAGATAAAGGAAAAATTACGAAATCCATAAATTTTTAGTTACATCACATAATATATATTTTTTTAATAATTTTAACCTTACTACCCATTTCCTCATAAACGCGTAGAGGTATTAAATTGAAATTCATACCAAATACTCAGGTCTATAATACCTTTAAGCTGTAACAAAATCAAACTTCTATGTCAACGCAATCAAAAGAAACAGCAATTTAAGCTGCATATTTTGAAACTCGCAAGTACTCGCAAGGGAATCAAAACCTAAAGGGTACTTCCAGTCGACCTAGAATCTTGAAATTTGGCATGAAGCAACGTTTTATAGCACACATAAAGGAAAAATTCCGAAAACCTTAAATTTTTAGTTACATTACAAAATATATATTTTTTAATAAATATAAACTTATTACTTTTTTCCTCATGAACGCGTAGAGCTATCAAGTTGAAATACTTACTTAGTACTTAGTTACTTAAACGATAAAGAGATCTTTGTCTTAAATTTATGCTCCTCCATCTTTCCCCATTGTAATGTTATGAATTTCATTTTGCAATAAGATTACCATAGTTATGACTCGATTGTCGTAATGAAAGAACTTTGTAAACCTTGCAGGTTTGTACGGAACCCTCGGTGCGCGAGTCCGACTCGCACTTGGCCGGTTTTTTTTTTTTTATAATACAAGTAGGTACTCAACTACTTGTAGGTATTATAAAAAACAACGCTTAGTGTTTCAGTTTGAAATTAGCATCAAAATACTCGGTCACACTTGGTATACCTATACAATACTAAGGTTTGTATTGTTTTACGCTGCAATAAGTAGGTACCTTACAATGCATAATATAAAATTCTACATAATCGTCCATTCCTTTTTAGGCTTTCTCGGTTCTTTATATAAATTACTAGCACGGGAAAATGGTTATTGTGGGTTATCCTTAAGTATATTATGCATGTATTATTACATATTAACCTTCCTCTTGAATCACTCTATCTATTAAAAAAAACCGCAACAAAATCCGTTGCGTAGTTTTAAAGATTTAAGCATACATAGGGACATAGGGACAGAGAAAGCTACTTTGTTTTATACTATGTAGTGATTATTATGACTGATGGATGATGCATGGAACTGCATCGATATATGGGGCACTCACAGTAAACATACACCAAGGTAAATAGCCCGTTTTAAATTATAACACCTATGCCTACCTACCTATATTATTATTAGGATAGATAAGTTACTATAACAAATCGATTAAAACTAATTCTGGACTATAAAAACTAAGCGTATTTGAGTTGGTTATAAGAATACGTGTATTGATTTGATTAAATAAGGTGCTCCCTCACCGGGAGCAGTCGCGTGTAATGTAAAGTTACAGATTGTAGAACTTATATTAGTACTTATATTAGTGAAGCACATTACAATAATGTTACATAACACGCGAATGCTTCCGATGAGGGAGCACCCTAAATAAAAATATAGTAGGTAGGTATCATAAGTTTTATTCATCACTCGTAAAATTTATGAATCGTACCATTGTCAAAGTAGAAATTAAACCCCACAAAATTGTTTTTCCTCCCCACTGATATATTATATCATCACCACGGTAAGTTCAAAACGTATTTCAGTTTATGTTCGCTAAATACATGTAATAATTAAACGTGCGACGGGATAAATTATGTATAGGTTACCCATTACCCCTATTTTATATCTAATACAGAAATAAATTGAAAATATTTTTCTCTGATCTCATGGAATTTAAATAATATAACATTGCGCTTGGAACCGACGGCCGTTGGGGCAAAAATGTTTTTGAATGGCGACCAAATACCGGAAGGAATGCCGGATGACTCGTTGTAGAGATCTTTGATGCGGCCTTTGGGAGGCCTTTGCTCAACAGTGGACATCTTCCGCCTGAATGACAATAACGGAAACGCACCGCAGCATCATCGTAATAAATTAAAGGAAGAAAATACCGACAAATATAAAATAAAAGTATTGAGCACGGGGCTTCACCACCGTGAATGTGCAACAGAATGGTACGCCAGGTCCGACCGAGCGAGGCTGTGTATTGGCTTTACTGTGTATAATTTTCCAAACAAAGTGAAATATGACGCTTTTTCAAACAGAGCCTTTGTTTTATTAAAAGAAACAATGTTTTTCCATTGTAATATAGAATCACGACCTCCTTACGTGTTTCTTAGAGATATATAATAAGATAAGCACACAACGACACAATTAGCGGAACGCTAGTACACCGAAATCACCCCAAAATGGTGCATCTGACATCTCAGCCGTGACCACAACGCCATGTCGTTGGCAAATCAACGGTGAAAAATGTTAGCTATTAGATGCCACCTTAGAGCAACGCCGGCCTTCCGTACCGGAACGGAAGGCCGGCGTTGCTCTAAGGATGCCACTGTCTATTCTTTACCAGTCAAGAAGCTTAGACATTCTCTAGTGAAACGGTGAATAGTTTCGGAGAAATATCGTCTACCTGTCTTATAACTACTCCGATATAGCTCGTCTATATTGTCTCACTCTTGTAATCACATTTAGTGACTTTACTACTTTTTAGGGTAAGGTAACTATTTTTATTTGTATCTAATAACCTAAAATACCGTCAAAAAAGCTACAAATGGTTGATGTATATAATCAAAGTGATGTAATTTATCTGCTGTGCTCAAAAGTGTTAGGAAAAACACCGAAACACGCGTCATTTGTTCAAGAGCCTAAATATCCAGTCAGGCAAGTTTAGGTTCGGTTTCAAGGACAGGGAGACGGGAGCACTCCTGCATTTCTTTTTTATTTTCTGGTGGAGTTATTTATGTTTTAAGCCAGTGTTTATGTTGATTCTTATAGAATATAAGTAGTCAATAACCAAAACCCTAACTATTACAAAGCTCTACCTATCTATTACACTTTACTTTTAAAAATACTTATAAGATTATTTTCTGAGATAATACAATACAATATGACTATTTTTAAATCGAAACGGAAAATTAAAATCATTGAGCTCAGGCAGGGACATACTACAATATAGGTATTTGCGCAGCATTAAAACAATCGCTTAGCCACCCTTAAATTTGGTTGGGCCTATTGAACTTATTTAATACTTAATATTAATATATTTATAGGATAAGGCAAAAATGTGGAGTACAAGAACCCATTCTTTTACATACCAAACCATCTCTATGATAAATTGGATTGGTCACGTGGAGAGAATGAGTGAAGTGCAAAATAAAATTTCTACCTCTATCTATGGTGAAGAGAGATTAACTAACCAGCCATTTATAAGGCGAGGGTGGAAGGGGAAGAGACCGAGACGAACGTTCCAAAATCAAATCGGGGTAGGTAGTTCTGACAAATGGTCGGGTCAGTACTCCAAACCGACGAGCATGCATGAGGAGATTAGTGAATGTGAATGAAGCAAGTGGTAGGAAGTGGTCTATGCCTTCCCCTCCGGGAAGAGGCGTGACTGTATGTATGTATGTATGTTACTTATATTATACCGCAGTAGGCCTCGACAGCTCGACGGCTCGAGAAGCTGTCAAACGCGACATAGTGACATTAGATCCATAACAGTTCTGTCAATATGTCGCGTTTGACAGCTTCTCGAGCCTGTCGCTACTTACATAGTAGGCCTACTGGAGATACGCCCATCCGTGAAATCGGATTCAAGTTTCATACTTCAACCTTCTTCAGATTCAAGGATCAGATTCGGGGCCACATTGATAGTATGGAACCATAGTAGTACCAGGAAAGCTAATATAAGGCAATGGGTTTCTTCATCAAGTTAGTTAAAATTCTTTATTGTTCTTCATGTGCGTAGTTTCTCGTAAGTGGTATAGTATTGATTGGTCGCAGGTATGGATCCCCAATATAGCATCTATATGTGATCTGAGTCGAAACAATTCAACGTAGATTTTCGAAATATATACTGTTCAAATGTAAGACCGATGATGATATACACTATCATGCTAGGTGTCTTAATAATTTCCTTCCCTTTCAAGTGAGACCACAGAATAAGTAATAGTACGTAAGACGTAATATAGCCGATATAGTATTAAAATTTCTTGTAAAAATTTTTCAATTTTCAATATATTCTGCATATCGGCTATCTAAAATTAATATAAAGGTACCAAATCGAACTGTGAGACAGTACCTCATGTTTGAGTTTTTCGCAGTGTGGCTCTAATTACAGAAAAAACTATTTTTTTGTCAGATCTGCAAATGAACTTAACAAAATGGTTAAATTTCCTGAACTAACAAAGCCTAATGTTTTCAAAAATATTATCTCAAGATTGGTTTCATGATTCTTTATTAATTCACACTCTTTTATTGCAAACTTCCCTTCTTTTTTTGTCGTTTACAATCAATATACTTATTTATCACTGTATGTATTGCGAACAAAATAAAATAAATAAATGTTGATATCACAAATCCATCAGTCATCTTGTAAAATCAGAAAAAAGAGAAATTCAAACCGACCCCGGCCAGCTCTGACAAATACATAGAACTTAGAGAACGATTTCTAATTCGGAGGCCCGTTTGCAATTTGAAGAGTTATGTAATAGAACTAAACAAAATACCAAAATAATGTTATGAAAATAGGGAAAGTCTGAAATATGAAATAATATGTAATTGGCAATTCTTCAAAAAAGACAATCGGCTCCTACCTACTTGAAACGATGACGCAACGCGCTTCTCTGTAGGTGGACAAAAACACATAAAAAAGTGTTGTGTTCCAGTGTCGTCTATGGACTGCTGTTGTGACATGTGATCGTTCCTCATATGAAACAAGAGCTCTTCGTTGTCGTACCCACAAACTATATAGAACATTAATCGTACTGGCTTTACTTTTATAATAAGCCCGCCCTCATGTCGTTTGGGCCGACAGGATATGACCGAAGGGGGAGTCTAGATTTTCGAAGTTTTTAATAATACTACCGGGCTACCGGCACCTGCCGGCGCCCTTGGGTTTGCGGTTAGCTATTCTACAATTTAAAACAATGTCTGTGGGGCGAAGTGGGATATTCACTTAAGTATCATCTACTTGAAATCTTCAAATTAGTTTAATACTAAATGACCATGAGGAAACGGGGAACTTACGACAATTTGCGATTTCCAATAATAAAGAGCAACATGCATTTTGAGGATTTTATCGATTATGGGGGGTTCCATTGTAGAGCAGCAAATGGAAAAGATTTAAATGCAATATCAAATTAAAGCATACTTTTTCATATTGTTTTGCAGCTAGTACCTATTGTAAAGGCCACAACAAAGAACAAATAAAAAGCAAATAAAAACCGGTCAAGTGCGAGTCGGAATTGTTCACTGAATTCGAGTTCATCAGTTTTACTGTCGAATTAAATGAGGGACATACTTAATTATTCTGTTATGCAACTCGAAACCTTGTTATTTTCAATGTATTTTTTATGTAAGTTTATTATAAAAATATAGTTTTTAATGTCATTTAATTCACCGATATGGGGCTGTAAACCTAAATACATTTCAAATTAATACCTCCACCACACGTGCTACATGAAATACAGGCTTTACAACAAAATTATCATACTCTTGTGCGTAATCCTATACCTGTATTATATTCTGTACTCGCGCTTAAAGGTACATATGGAACCCAAAAAAGCTTGGCTAATTTTGACGCAGTATATATTATTTTCTGTAGCAAAGATGCGAATTTGTGGCCTCTATGCTATCTTATATTTCCTCTATATTAAATTAAATCTATTATATCTATATTAATATTAAATCTTTGTCATACCTACTTACACCATAATAAAACGTTAGATTATTTGCATTAAAACATATTTACTATTTTACTCTAAGCTATTTGAGAAATTAAAAAGCCATAATATTCTAAAGAGTTGGATACCTTCGAAACACCAAGTAGGTGGTTAAATAGTAGTTGCACGTGGCAAACTTAGAAGCCTTTGTATCTAATTGCCCCAAAAATATATTTAGGTATTTAATTGCTGAAAATACGTACTGGAACATAAAATAAGGCTCTCCACACACTGCGCGCGGTATTTTGCCCAAACGAACCACTTCAGAACATTTTGTATGAAAACATACCATAGTTTTATACTGCGCAGATAGGCGAGCGTTACATAACGTTAAATTTATTACAATGCGCGTAAGCAGGTACGTGTCAAAAATTCAGAATATTATTTGATATTCTTAAGAACAAAATTATAATAAGATTCACCTGTAAGTAACTTAAGCTATCTAACAATAATATACCTGTAGACCAATATATTCGGTCGGAAAATCACTTGACTACGAGTATATGTTTTTCTTAGTTTTATTAAGCTGTAATTCAGCATGAATAGACGTCGTCTAATCAGATATTCTTAGAGTTAGGGCTCATTTCGAATCGATCACTCGACCAAATAAACACTTAGAGCCAAATATCTGCTGAAAGAACCAATAAGTAAATCAAATTAATGAAAACATATTATTGTTCGCATTTTTTACGCTAAAACATAAACGCTTGCGATGCGTCTGAGCCTTTAGTCTCCGTTTGCGTTTGCGAGCAAGGTTTTGAAATACAGGGACCTTATCGAAATGCAAATTTGACCCGGTATTTTTACAAACGGCATTACATTAAATTATTTTGAAAATAAATAACACTATCAAAACATTCATTTAGGTACTTCTTGTTGTTCTCATGCCATTTAATCTTGTGGTTTAAAATTATAAACTTGTAATTTGTATAAAGTAAGAATCATTAACCTAGTATCAGAATATCTTGCCTAATATTTTTATTTTACCACACATTTGTAAATTCACTGTATGTTCGGGTCCATAAAGGTACCTAAGCTATATACTTATAACAAAGCATTCAAAAACTAAAAATAAAATGTTGCCAAATTGCGAGCTTTGCCATTCCAAAATGAAGGCTACGAGTATATTGTTCCGTCTCTAATAAGTGTAAAGTGGTCGTATTTCAAAGATTTAATTTGCACGTGATTCATAAGTAAGTGAAGTTAGAATATAGGTGTACCTACCTATTTCATTGCGCTGAAATCGAGATTTTAACAGAATCAAAATGTGTAGACCCATAACCTGCGTTCTAAATAAAATATACAAATAGTAAGTAATTTAAACTTCCCAATTATTATCGCGAAAGTTTGTAAATATGGATGTATGTTTGTTACTCTTTCACGCAAAATTTACTGAATGGATTTTAATGAAACTTTACAAAAATATAGCTTCAGAATAACACATAAAAGCACATAGGCTACTTTTTACCGCGGGAAAATACCTCATTCCCACGGGACAATCTGTTAGCGCGGCCGGGGCCGCGGGGCGGAAAGCTAGACAAAAGTAAATAAAAGAAAAAGTCGCACAGCGTTTTTAGTAAAAATTTTTTTAATATCGTAAA
>OX419582.1:30413330-30420830 GCA_948473455.1 Teleiodes luculella | reverse complement strand
TAACCTAACCTAACCTAACCTAACCTAACCTAACCTAACCTAACCTAACCTAACCTAACCTAACCTAACCTAACCTAACCTAACCTAACCTAACCTAACCTAACCTAACCTAACCTAACCTAACCTAACCTAACCTAACCTAACCTAACCTAACCTAACCTAACCTAACCTAACCTAACCTAACCTAACCTAACCTAACCTAACCTAACCTAACCTAACCTAACCTAACCTAACCTAACCTAACCTAACCTAACCTAACCTAACCTAACCTAACCTAACCTAACCTAACCTAACCTAACCTAACCTAACCTAACCTAACCTAACCTAACCTAACCTAACCTAACCTAACCTAACCTAACCTAACCTAACCTAACCTAACCTAACCTAACCTAACCTAACCTAACCTAACCTAACCTAACCTAACCTAACCTAACCTAACCTAACCTAACCTAACCTAACCTAACCTAACCTAACCTAACCTAACCTAACCTAACCTAACCTAACCTAACCTAACCTAACCTAACCTAACCTAACCTAACCTAACCTAACCTAACCTAACCTAACCTAACCTAACCTAACCTAACCTAACCTAACCTAACCTAACCTAACCTAACCTAACCTAACCTAACCTAACCTAACCTAACCTAACCTAACCTAACCTAACCTAACCTAACCTAACCTAACCTAACCTAACCTAACCTAACCTAACCTAACCTAACCTAACCTAACCTAACCTAACCTAACCTAACCTAACCTAACCTAACCTAACCTAACCTAACCTAACCTAACCTAACCTAACCTAACCTAACCTAACCTAACCTAACCTAACCTAACCTAACCTAACCTAACCTAACCTAACCTAACCTAACCTAACCTAACCTAACCTAACCTAACCTAACCTAACCTAACCTAACCTAACCTAACCTAACCTAACCTAACCTAACCTAACCTAACCTAACCTAACCTAACCTAACCTAACCTAACCTAACCTAACCTAACCTAACCTAACCTAACCTAACCTAACCTAACCTAACCTAACCTAACCTAACCTAACCTAACCTAACCTAACCTAACCTAACCTAACCTAACCTAACCTAACCTAACCTAACCTAACCTAACCTAACCTAACCTAACCTAACCTAACCTAACCTAACCTAACCTAACCTAACCTAACCTAACCTAACCTAACCTAACCTAACCTAACCTAACCTAACCTAACCTAACCTAACCTAACCTAACCTAACCTAACCTAACCTAACCTAACCTAACCTAACCTAACCTAACCTAACCTAACCTAACCTAACCTAACCTAACCTAACCTAACCTAACCTAACCTAACCTAACCTAACCTAACCTAACCTAACCTAACCTAACCTAACCTAACCTAACCTAACCTAACCTAACCTAACCTAACCTAACCTAACCTAACCTAACCTAACCTAACCTAACCTAACCTAACCTAACCTAACCTAACCTAACCTAACCTAACCTAACCTAACCTAACCTAACCTAACCTAACCTAACCTAACCTAACCTAACCTAACCTAACCTAACCTAACCTAACCTAACCTAACCTAACCTAACCTAACCTAACCTAACCTAACCTAACCTAACCTAACCTAACCTAACCTAACCTAACCTAACCTAACCTAACCTAACCTAACCTAACCTAACCTAACCTAACCTAACCTAACCTAACCTAACCTAACCTAACCTAACCTAACCTAACCTAACCTAACCTAACCTAACCTAACCTAACCTAACCTAACCTAACCTAACCTAACCTAACCTAACCTAACCTAACCTAACCTAACCTAACCTAACCTAACCTAACCTAACCTAACCTAACCTAACCTAACCTAACCTAACCTAACCTAACCTAACCTAACCTAACCTAACCTAACCTAACCTAACCTAACCTAACCTAACCTAACCTAACCTAACCTAACCTAACCTAACCTAACCTAACCTAACCTAACCTAACCTAACCTAACCTAACCTAACCTAACCTAACCTAACCTAACCTAACCTAACCTAACCTAACCTAACCTAACCTAACCTAACCTAACCTAACCTAACCTAACCTAACCTAATGCCGACGAAGAAACATAAAGACGAAATAGACATACCATGGTGGTCCGAGAAACTTGCTAAAATGAAAGCCGAGGTCGCCACAAAAAAGCGTCGAATCAGAAACGCAGCCCCCGCGCGGAAAACCTATGTTGTGGAGGAATATCTTAAGGTTAAGGGAGAGTACGAAGCGGAAGCAGCGAAGGCCGTGGTCAAAAGCTGGAAGGACTTTTGTGAGAGGCAGGATAGGGAGGGGGTCTGGGAGGGGATCTATAGAGTAATTGGGAGAACCGCTCGCAGGGAGGAAGACCTGCCACTAGAAAAAGACGGCGTCGTCTTGGAGGCAAAGGAATCTGCCAAATATTTGGCGGAAACCTTTTATCCGGAAGACCTTCAAGACGACGATAACGCCGAACACCGACAAGTCAGGGCTAGAGCTGAAAATGTTAACGGTGACCAGCACGATGGTTCGTGTGACCCACCGTTCACTATGGCGGAACTCCGTGCAGCGTGCGGTTCTTTCAACCCCAAAAAGGCCCCCGGCACCGAGGGGTTTACAGCCGATATTTGCCAACGAGCTATCGAAACCGACCCCGAGACCTTCCTGGCTCTCTTGAATGCGTGTCTTGGGCTCCACCACTTCCCCACAGCTTGGAAGGAAGCGGTAGTGGTGATCCTGAGGAAACCGGGCAGGGCGAGCTACAATACACCAAAAGCCTACAGGCCAATTGGCTTGTTGCCAATATTAGGCAAAATATATGAAAAAATGATTGTAGCTCGCCTAAAATTCCATCTCCTTCCGACAATGAGTACTCGCCAGTTCGGGTTCATGCCGCAGAGGAGCACCGAGGACTCCCTCTATACCCTGATGCAGCACATTAACAGTAAGCTCAGTCAAAAGAAGCTAGTGACCATAGTGTCTTTGGATATAGAGGGAGCCTTCGACAACGCCTGGTGGCCGGCCATGAGAATCCGACTGGCTGAGGAACAGTGTCCTATAAACATAAGGAAGGTGATGGACAGTTACCTCAGGGACAGAAAAGTTAGACTGCGCTACGCCGGAGAGGAGGTCTCCAAAGGCACCAGCAAGGGATGCGTCCAAGGCTCCATAGGAGGACCGATCCTGTGGAATCTCTTGCTGGACCCGCTCCTTAAAAGCTTGGAGGGGAGGGGTGACTTCTGCCAGGCATTCGCCGACGACGTCGTGCTTATCTTCGACGCAGACACAGCGCTCGAAATAGAGCAGCGCGCAAACGATGCCTTAAACCACGTAAGGTCTTGGGGTGTCGTAAATAAGCTCAGATTTGCACCGCACAAAACAAGTTGTATGGTAATTACGCGGAAACTTAAATACGACACCCCAAGGCTGAGCATGGACGGCGTACCCATCGCTGTGGCAAAAGAGATAAAGCTGTTGGGCGTCACCATTGACAATAAGCTTACCTTTAAACCGCACGTGGCGAATGTCTGCAGAAAAGCGTTGGCAATATATAAGCAGTTGAGTAGAGCTGCGAAAACCAGTTGGGGTCTCCACCCGGAGGTGATAAAGATCATCTATGTTGCCACGGTGGAGCCAATTGTTCTGTATGCCGCTAGCGTATGGGCACATACTACCCAAAGGATAGGAATACGAAAGCAGCTCGATGTAGTTCAGCGAGGAATAGCGCAGCGTATGTGCAAAGCATACCGGACGGTCTCGCTCCACTCAGTGCTGGCGCTCGCGGGCATTCTGCCGCTCGACTTGAGGGTTCGCGAGGCAGCCCAACTTTATGAAGCCAAGAGGGGAGTGCCACAGGCCGTCCTGAAAGACAGAGTGGTGGAGACGATGGCGTCGGCATTAGAGGCACCGCATCCCACAGAGCGAGTCGAGTTGAAATTCAAGTGCCTGGTAGACCGTGAACAAGTAGCTGCCCACTCCGGATATGACATCCGGATGTATACAGACGGCAGCAAGATTGAGGGTCGAGTCGGTGCCGCAATTTCCATATGGAACAACGTGTTGGAGACTAAGGCCCTCAAACTTGCCTTGGAAAGTTACTGCACTGTCTACCAGGCCGAACTCCTCGCAATCTGCGTGGCAACTCGCGAAGCCAAGAAACTATCTGCCCAAAGCTTTGGCATATACAGTGACTCTATGGCTGCTCTCCAAACCGTCCAGAACCCGAGCTGTTTCCACCCACTAGCCGTAGAAACAAGGGAAAACCTAAAAACTCTCTCCCTCCAGAACAAACTGGTTGAGTTGTTCTGGATAAAGGCTCACGCGGGACTGGACGGAAATGAGAGAGCAGACACGCTCGCGAAGGAGGCAGCCAAGAAGTCAAAGCGCAGAACCGACTACGATCTGTGTCCGGTTTCATTCGTCAAGCGGAACATCCGCATGGCATCGATTGACGAATGGAACCGGAGGTATATCGAGGGCGAAACTGCATCTGTAACGAAAATGTTCCTACCAAATGCGCTCTCGGCATACAGAATAAGCAAAAAGATCGAGCTGAACAACATTCTCACACAGGTGATGACGGGGCACGGTGGCTTCTCCGCATACCTGAACCGGTTCGGGTGTAAGGGGAACCCATCGTGCGCCTGCGATCCGGATATCCCCGAGACAGTAGAACATATTCTCTTCGAGTGTCCAATATTTGGTTACGAAAGATTTAACATAGAGCAAACGTTGAACAAAGAAATAAATAAAGAAAATGTATTTACCATATTTGATAGTAAGGATAGACATAAGTTCATTGATTATTGTATACAAATAGCTAGAACCGTAATTTTAAGAAATAAAACTTAGTAAACATGTATACTTACATAATATAATTGTATATTAATGTTAAGTATAAAAAAATATGTAAGAAAACTTAGTCAATAAGTCGAAATATTATTGGTGGTGGTTATTAATGTTAATAGTATAAGATTGTATCTATAATAAAAAAGAGCATGAAAACTGCCCAAAAGAGCATGAAAACAGCCCCAACAATTAAGGTTTTTAGCCGGTAAGAATCCGGCACTATCTGGGTTCTCCCTTCCCAGATGTCTTTGGAAGATTTTCCTTAATTGTTTTAAAGAAAAATACTCATATAAAAAAGATAAAATAGTCTCCGATTACGTTGGAGGTAGAGTGTTAAAAAAAAAAAAAAAAAAAAAAAAAAAAAAACCTAACCTAACCTAACCTAACCTAACCTAACCTAACCTAACCTAACCCTATACTGGCTCTACAGGCGTGATGAAAAGCTATTCCGGCACAAGGATATTTCAATATATGAATGCCGGAGAAAAAGCAAATAAAACCGCAATAGCCGTATTCGATAGTAACATCGATGCAGTCATGGTGCCAACGCTGACTACTGAGAATATTGTTGTAGTCAAACTCACCATAGAAGGCAAAAGCACGATGGCTGTATCGGTGTACTTCGAGGATAATACTGAGTTGGAGCCTTATCTCGGTCAGCTGAGAGAAATCGTGGCAAAGTCAGAGGGAACCGGTGTCCTCGTGGGGGGGGACGTCAACGCGTGGAGCGCATGGTGGGGCAGTGAAAAAGAAGATGAAAGAGGGAAAGTCCTATCAGCGACCCTAGAAGATCTAAACCTCCATGTGCTTAATCGCGGAGATGTTCCCACATTTGACACTGTCAGAGGAGGCAAGCGTTATAAAAGCCATGTAGACATTACGGCTTGCTCGGATGACATGCTCAATTGCGTGGACGATTGGAAGGTCGATCCTGAGCTAACAAGCGCAGACCATAACGCAATACTGATCCAGCTTACCACTACTAAAAGTATCGGAAACAAAATAAAATATAGCAGCACTAAAATCTACAATACTAAAAAAGCTAATTGGAAACAATTTCAATCAAAATTTAAAGAGTCACTAAAATCAAATAACTTAAACAAAATAGAAATAGACAAAATAACTAGTATCGAACAATTGGAAAACGCTATTCAGAAATATACCGAAATTATTACAGAAACTTGTAACCAAACTATACCTAGCATTAAAAAAGTTAACAAAACTTACATACCTTGGTGGAACAAAAAGCTGGATCAGTTAAAGCGAAATATGAATACGAAGAAAAGACGTATACGTTGCGCTGCCTCCCAACGCCGAGCATGGGTGGTATCCGAGTACCTGAAAGCCAAAGAAGAATACGAACTAGAAGCTTCAAGAGCTCAAACTGAAAGCTGGAAATTCTTCTGCGGCAGACAGGACAAGGAAAGCGTCTGGGACGGGGCATCTATAGGGTGATTGCAAGAACGAAAAAGAGGTATGAAGACGTGCCAATGGTGGAAAAGGACAAAACTCTGAACCCTGAGGATTCAGCCGCATTGCTTGCGAAGACCTTCTTTCCCGATGACAAGCCAGAAGAAGACAACTCAGAGCACAGAAAAATAAGAGAAGAGGCATCTAAATGTGAAGAGCGCATGCCCGAAGACTCATGGGATCCACCCTTTACTACCTCTGAGTTAAGATATGCAGCAAATAGCTTCAACCCCAAGAAGGCACCGGGACCTGATGGTTTTACGGCTGATATTTGTCAGTCCGCTATTGGCGCAGATGAAGACCTGTTTCTTGCCATCGCAAACAAGTGTCTACAGCTATCCCACTTTCCGAACAGCTGGAAAATAGCAGCCGTGGTTGTACTGCGGAAACCGGGGAAAGAGTCATACACGCATCCCAAATCATACCGGCCAATAGGGTTACTATCAGTTTTAGGAAAAATCCTAGAAAAAATGTTGGTCCGTAGACTCAGGTGGCATATTTTGCCTCGTATGAATCCCCGACAATATGGTTTTGTACCTCAACGAAGCACGGAGGATGCATTGTATGACCTAACCCAGCATATAGACATCAAGCTCAAGGAAAAGAACCTCGTACTCCTCGTCTCGCTGGACATCGAGGGTGCGTTTGATAGCGCTTGGTGGCCAGCAGTAAAAAGTCGTCTGGCTGAAAAGCGCTGCCCTTGCAACTTGCGGAGGATGATGGCCAGTTACCTCGATGATAGAAAGGTGACGGTAAAGTACGCTGGAGCCGAGTTCACGAAGAAAACAACCATGGGCTGCGTGCAGGGATCCATTGCAGGCCCCACATTGTGGAACTTGCTATTGGATCCTCTGCTTGAAGAGCTGGAAAAGAAAAATACGTACTGCCAAGCCTTTGCAGATGACGTGGTTCTTGTTTTCTCTGCCAAAACGGCTTTAAACCTTGAGAATGAAGCCAACGCCAGTCTCGCCGCTGTGGAGCGGTGGGGTGCCAAAAACAGGTTAAAGTTTGCGGCCCATAAAACGAACGCCATGCTTATAACTAAAAAACTGAAATTTGACACCCCACGGTTGCACATGGGCAGCAAGGACATTAAATTGGTGGAGGAAATAAAGCTGCTGGGACTAATCATCGACCATAAATTGACGTACCGTAATCATGTGACGTACGTC
>OX419582.1:29998330-30408330 GCA_948473455.1 Teleiodes luculella | reverse complement strand
TGTAAAGAACAAAACAAGAATTTGGGCGGAATAGAACCGAAATCGGTAGTTAATGACGCTACTCTTCTGGCACACACTGACTCAATGGCTATTATAACAAAAATCGACGAACACTCAAAGCTGCTACAGGAGAGTAACAGAAAAATTGAAGAACTCCAACAAATAATCGAGAGACAGAGTGAATCTGTGGAGCGAACCTCAACGTACGCAAGTGTCACCGCTGCCCAGAAAGGTAAATCACAAACGAGAAGTACACTACATTCAGTAGTAGTCACTTCGAAGGACGAGGCCGAAACCGGAGAAGAAGTCCTAGACAAGGTTAGAAGGGCAGTATGTGCAAAAGATGGTTGGATCAAGGTAGAGAAAGTGCGTAAAGCGAAGGATAGGAAGATAATTATGGGCTTTGGGACAACAGAAGAGAGAAACAAAGTAAAAGAAAGGCTCGGGAAAGAAGGAATAAACCTCAACGTCGAGGAAGTGAAGAATAAAGATCCCCTTTTGATCCTCAAAAACGTTCTACTCGTTAATACTGACGAGGACGTTCTCAAAGCTCTGAGAAATCAAAACCGAAGTGTTTTTCAGGATCTCGGCGATGAGGAAAATAGGATAGAAATAAAATACAGAAAAAGAGCCAGAAATCCCCATATAGGACATATCGTAGTGAGCGTTTCACCCATCATTTGGCGACGAGCAATAGACATCGGAGGCGTCCATATTGACCTCCAGCGTGTAAAAGTTGAGGACCAATCACCGCTGGTTCAATGTACCCGTTGTCTGGGATTTGGCCACGGAAAGCGGTACTGCAAGGAACCAGAGGATTTATGCAGTCACTGCGGTGGCCCGCACATGCGGTCAGAGTGTGTCGACTTCCTCACTAGTGTTCCAGCAACCTGCCGAAACTGCACTAAAGCAAAACTAGATCAGGTCAATCACAATGCTTTTAGCTTCGAATGCCCCACACGCCGAAGGTGGGATGAAATAGCTCGCTCAACCGTGGCGTACTGCTAAGGGCACCCAAGGCAAGCACTCTACTAATTCAAGCACACCCTACAAAATTATCCAGGCTAATCTTCAACGTAAAAAACTTGCAACCAGTGAACTTTTTATAGAAGCTAAAAAGCAAGGAGCCGCCATAGCTCTTCTTCAGGAACCATACGTAGGCGGAGCTAAAATAATGAAGAACCAAAGGGGCGTACGTATCTTCCAGAACAGTAATGTAGGAGACGGGACTATCAAAGCGGCAATAGCCGTTTTCGATAGAGACTTAAATATTAAACAGTTTCCGAAACTCACCACAAACAATATCATAGTGGTGGGCATCCAAACTCGTGCCTGGGAGGTTACGTTGGTTTCTTTTTATTTCGAGCCAGATGAGCCTATAGAGCCGTACTTAGAGCACTTGAAGAAAATTGAGGAAGAGGTTGGAACTACCATGCTGCTTGTAGGAGGAGATGCAAACGCCAAAAACTCATGGTGGGGCAGTCCGGTGGTGGACCACAGGGGTGAGCTGACGTCTGGAGTACTCGAAGATATGGGCCTAAACATACTCAACACAGGGGAAATTCCGACCTTCGACACCATTAGGGGTGGCAAACGTTTCAGTAGCTACGTTGATATAACTGCCTGCTCTATGAACCTGTTGGACTTAGTAGATAACTGGAGAGTGGACGAAGGCCTCACGAGCTTGGACCACAACGGCATAATCTTTCAAATGGGACTACGTAAATCAAAATTTATTAAAGTATCGCGAACTACAAGACTTTATAATACCAAAAAAGCTGACTGGTCTAAATTTACAGAAAATTTTAGGCAAACCATATTAGAACAGAAACTTAAACTAGAAATTCAAAAAATTAAATCTAAAAACCAAATAGACACAGTTTTGGCTAAATATACAAATGCAATAACAAATGCATGCCAGAAATCTATGCCATTGAAAAAAACCAAGGAAGAGTTGGTTGTGCCGTGGTGGTCCGAGAATCTCGCAAAGTTGAAGAAGGACGTTGCTACTAAGAAACGCAGGATTAGATGTGCCGCTCCAATCCGTAGGTCGAAGGCCGTTGAAGAGTACCTGAAACAGAAAGAAGAGTATGAATTAGAGGCTAAAAGGGCTCAGATCGAAAGTTGGAAAGACTTTTGTAGGAAACAGGATAATGAAGGCGTCTGGGAGGGAATTTACAGGGTAGTTGGAAGAACCTCGCTCAGGGAGGAAGACTTGCCTCTGGAAGTGGATGGTAAGGTGTTAGATGCAAAGGGTTCCGTAGAAATGTTAGCTAAAACATTTTATCCAGAAGACCTCGAAGATAAAGACAACTCCTACCACCACAACATCAGAGCGGAAGCTGAAAAAGTGAACTCTGGGGAGCAAGGTGAACCTTGCGATCCACCATTCACTATCACCGAACTGAGGCTTGCTTGTGGGTCTTTTAACCCCAAAAAAGCTCCCGGAGCCGATGGTTTTACCGCCGACATTTGCCTCCGAGCCATCGAAAGTGACCCCGAAATGTTTCTGATGTTGTTGAACAAATGCCTCACTTACCACCATTTTCCTGACGCTTGGAAAGAAGCTACAGTCATTGTTTTGAGGAAGCCAGGGAAAGATAATTATACAACACCTAAGGCGTACAGACCAATTGGACTTTTACCAATCCTTGGAAAGGTATTTGAAAAGATGTTAGTTTCCCGCCTCAAGTTTCATTTATTGCCAAAGATGAGTACCCGCCAGTACGGATTCATGCCCCAGAAGAGCACAGAGGACTCCCTCTATACCCTAATCCAGTATATCTGCGATAAACTTGAACAAAAGAAGATAGTAACACTGGTGTCTTTGGATATAGAGGGAGCCTTCGATAGTGCCTGGTGGCCAGCAATCAGAGTCCGTCTGGCTGAGGAGAGATGCCCATGGAACTTGAGGAGGGTCATGGACAGTTACCTCAAAAACAGGAGGGTGAAAGTGAGGTATGCCGGGGAGGAATTTGAAGGGAATATGCATAAAGGCTGCGTTCAAGGTTCTATCGGAGGGCCAATCCTATGGAACCTTTTACTGGATCCACTCCTGAAAGGTTTGCAAGCAAGAGGAGACTATTGCCAAGCGTTCGCAGACGACGTCGTCCTGGTCTTTGATGGCGAAACAGCACAACAACTCGAAGGACGTGCCAATGCCGCTCTTGCCCATGTTTGGGAGTGGGGTGTCAAAAATAAACTTAAGTTTGCACCACACAAAACAAGTGCGATGGTTATAACTCGCAAGCTCAAGTACGACACCCCACGCCTGAGCATGGGTGGGATAGGCATTGTCATGTCCAAAGAAATCAAGATGCTTGGTGTCATCATAGACGAGAAACTGACGTTCAACGCACATGTCTCGAGCGTTTGTAGAAAGGCAATAGGTATATATAAGCAGCTGGCAAGGGCAGCTAAAACAACCTGGGGCCTACATCCAGAAGTTATTAGGATTATATATTTGGCGACAATGGAGCCAATTGTTCTATATGCGGCAAGCGTATGGGCCTCTGCAGCTAGCAAACTAGGCATAAAAGGGCAACTGGCGGTCGTGCAGCATGGGATAGCTAGAAAACTGTGTAAAGCCTATCGAACAGTCTCTCTGCATTCCGCACTTCTACTGGCTGGGATCCTTCCGCTCGACATCCGTGTTAGAGAGTCTGCCTCATTATACGAGGCCAGAAGGGGTGTACCCCAGCCACTAATGAGTGACAGAGAGGTAGAGCAAATGTACCCTGCCATAAATGCCCCGCATCCCTCAATATACTTTGAGCTCAACCTCCAAAGCCTGGTAAACCAAGAGCAAGTTAATGCACAGAACGAATTTGACATTCGTATCTTCACGGACGGCAGTAAGGTTGGGGGCAAGGTCGGTGCTGCGCTCTCCTTGTGGAACAGAGAAACGGAGATCAAATCCCTCAAACTTGTGCTGTCCAACTACTGCACTGTTTACCAGGCGGAACTCTTGGCGTTGTGCAAAGCGACAGCGGAAGTGTTAAAATGCAACGGGTCATCCTTCGGAATCTTTAGTGATTCAATGGCTGCGCTTTTAACGATTAAAAACCATTGTTGCCTCCATCCGTTAGCCATGAAAGCTAGAGAAAACCTAAGAACTGCTTCCCTCCAGAGCAAAGTTGTTGCCTTGTTCTGGATTAAAGCTCATGCTGGACTGGAGGGCAACGAAAGGGCTGACGCGTTGGCAAAGGAGGCCGCGCTAAAATCTAAAAGAAAACCGGATTATGATCAGTGCCCGGTTTCACACGTCAAGCGTTGCATTCGTATGGCATCGCTTGACGAGTGGAATCAGAGGTACGTTACCGGTGAGACAGCATCAGTGACGAAATTGTTTTTCCCGAACGCCAGAGAAGCCTATGGAATAGTACGTAAAATGGAAATAACTAACGTCAAAACACAAATTTTAACTGGACACGGTGGGTTCTCCGAATACCTGCATCGTTTCAAGTGTAAGGAGAACCCATCGTGTATTTGCGATCCCTCGGTCAGTGAAACGGTTCCACATATTTTGCTGCAATGTCCCGAGTTTTCAAAACAAAGATTTGAAATAGAACAAGAGCTCAATATAAAACTAGAACTAGAAACTTTAAAAGATATATTAGCAAGTAATAAAAGAAATAAATTTTTGGATTATTGTATAAAAATTGCAAACGTAGTTATAAAAAGAAATAAAACTCAGTAAGGAATTTATGTTTTCTTGATATATTGAAATATATTAATGTAAAGCATAGCAAAGTAAAGGATAAATAAAAAAAAAAAAAAAAAAAAAAAAAAAAACAACAAAGAATAAAATAATAAACAATAGTCTAAAAATTAAATACTCTAACCAACCTAATAAAGAACAGAATGAATGTAAAATAAATAAGATATGATAAAGTAAAAATCAATGGAAAGTAAATAAAAGTAAAGAATAAATATACATAAATTACAATAACAAAATACATGTAAAACAATTGGACACCAGATGATCACCGTCTCCGATTATGTTGGAAGACTGAAAGATTTAAAAAAAAAAAAAAAAAAAAAAAAAAAAAACCTAACCTAACCTAACCTAACCTAACCTAACCTTACGTAACCTTACGGAACCGATTTGTCTTGATATGTTCCTGACCTGTTAAGTCTTGTCCTGGTCTGGCGGAACATGTCCTCACCCGACTAACGATAACGGTAACGGTAACGGTAACGGTAACGGTAACGGTAACGGTAACGGTAACGGTAGCGATAACGGTAACGGTAACGGTTACGGTTACGATAACGGTAACGGTTACGGTTACGGTAACGATACGGTTAAGGTAACGGTTACGGTTTCGGTTTCGGTTACGGTTACAGTTACAGTTACAGTTACGGTTACGGTTACGGTTACGGTTACGGTTACGGTTACGGTTACGGTTACGGTTACGGTTACGGTTACGGTTACGGTTACGGTTACGGTTACGGTTACGGTTACGGTTACGGTTACGGTTACGGTTACGGTTACGGTTACGGTTACGGTTACGGTTACGGTTACGGTTACGGTTACGGTTACGGTTACGGTTACGGTTACGGTTACGGTTACGGTTACGGTTACGGTTACGGTTACGGTTACGGTTACGATTACGATTACGATTACGATTACGATTGCAATTACGATTACGATTATGATTAGGATTATGATACCGTGCTACGAAAGTTCTACGAAGGTACTACTAAGTGCTACGAAACCACTACGAAAACTCAAAATGTTAAAGTTTGCGAAAATCGATAAAAAGTTAGTTAATAGGGCCGTACTATTCGAATAGTTTCAACTTACTTTTAGCGTCAAAACTGGCAAAAATTTCTATGTCGACAAACTTGGCTAAAAATGACGAATATTTTTAAAATTTTCTATTCACTGGCCTATTATGAAACGCCGCCACACGCCGCAACGAAATAAAATAACAAAAGAGTACTTTTGAAAAAAAGTGCTACGAAAGTGCTACGAAGTGCTACGAAAACGCTACGAAACCGCTACGAAAACTCAAAATATTAAAGTTTGCATAACTCGATAAAACGTTAGTGGGTTAATAGGGCCGTACTATTCGAATAGTTTCAACTTACTTTTAGCGTCAAAACTGGCAAAAATTTCAAAGTCGACAAACTTGGCTAAAAATGACGAATATTTTAAAAATTTTCTATTCAGTGGCCTATTATGAAACGCCGCCACACGCCGCAACGAAATAAAATAACAAAAGAGTACTTTTGAAAAAAAGTGCTACGAAAGTGCTACGAAGTGCTACGAAAACGCTACGAAACCGCTACGAAAACTCAAAATATTAAAGTTTGCGAAAATCGATAAATAGTTAGTGGGTTAATAGGGCCGTACTATTCGAATAGTTTCAACTTACTTTTAGCGTCAAAACTGGCAAAAATTTCAAAGTTGCCTAGAGTCGAAAAATATTTTTAAATTTTTCTATTCAGTGGCCTATTATAAACCGCCGCCACACGCCGCAACGAAATAAAATAACAAAAGAGTACTTTTGAAAAAAAGTGCTACGAAAGTGCGACGAAGTGCTACGAAACCGCTACTAAAACTCAAAATATTAAAGTTTGCAAAACTCGATAAAAAGTTAGTGGGTTAATAGGGCCGTACTATTCGAATAGTTTCAACTTACTTTTAGCGTCGAAACTGGCAAAAATTTCAAAGTCGACAATCTTGGATAAAATCGACGAATTTTTTAAATTTTTTTTATTCAATAGCCAATTTTGAACCCCCGCAACACACCTAACCTAGCTGAACCTAACCGAAACTAACCTTACCTAACCTTACGTAACCTTACGGAACCGATTTGTCTTGATATGTTCCTCTACTAACCTATCTTGCCCCATCCTGACCTTTTAAGTCTTGTCCTGGCCTGTCGGAACATGTCCTAACCCGTCTAACGATAACGGTTACGGTAACGGTAACGGTAACGGTAAACGGTAACGGTAACGGTAACGGAAACGGAAACGGAAACGGAAACGGAAACGGTAACGGTAACGGTAACGGTAACGGTAACGGTTACAATAACGGTAACGGTTACGGTAACGGTAACGGTTACGGTAACGGTAACGGTAACGATACGGTTAAGGTAACGGTTACGGTTTCAGTTTCGGTTTCGGTTTCGGTTACGGTTACGGTTACGGTTACGGTTACGGTTACGGTTACGGTTACGGGTACGGTTACGGTTACGGTTACGGTTACGATTACGATTACGATTACGATTACGATTACGATTACGATTACGATTGCAATTACGATTACGATTATGATTAGGATTATGATACCGTGCTACGAAAGTTCTACGAAGGTACTACTAAGTGCTACGAAACCGCTACGAAAACTCAAAATGTTAAAGTTTGCGAAAATCGATAAAAAGTTAGTGGGTTAATAGGGCCGTACTATTCGAATAGTTTCAACTTACTTTTAGCGTCAAAACTGGCAAAAATTTCAAAGTCGACAAAGTTGCCTAAAATCGAAGAATATTTTTAAAATTTTCTATTCAGTGGCCTATTATAAACCGCCGCCACACGCCGCAACGAAATAAAATAACAAAAGAGTACTCTTGAAAAAAAGTGCTACGAAAGTGCTACGAAGTGCTACGAAAACGCTACGAAACCGCTACGAAAACTGAAATTATTAAAGTTTGCGAAAATCGATAAAAAGTTAGTGGGTTAATAGGGCCGTACTATTCGAATAGTTTCAACTTACTTTTAGCGTCAAAACCGACAAAAATTTCAAAGTCGACAAACTTGGCTATAAATGACGAATATTTTTAAAGTTTTCTATTCAGTGGCCTATTATGAAACGCCGCCACACGCCGCAACGAAATAAAATAACAAAAGAGTACTTTTGAAAAAAAGTGCTACGAAGTGCTACGAAAACGCTACGAAACCGCTACGAAAACTCAAAATATTAAAGTTTGCATAACTCGATAAAACGTTAGTGGGTTAATAGGGCTGTACTATTCGAATAGTTTCAACTTACTTTTAGCTAAAAAAGTTGGCTAAAATCGACGAATATTTTTAAAATTTTCTATTTAGTGGCCTATTATGAACCGCCGCCACAAGCCAAAACGAAATAAAATAACAAAAGAGTACTTTTGAAAAAAAACTGCTACGAAACCGCTACGAAAACTCAAAATATTAAAGTTTGCAAAATTCGATAAAAAGTTAGTGGGTTAATCATCATCATCATCTCAGTCGAAAGACGTCGGTGGGTTAATAGGGTCGTATTATTCGAATAGTTTCAACTTACTTTTAGCGTCAAAACTGGCAAAAATTTCAAATCTACAAACTTGGCTAAAATCGAAAAATATTTTAAAAATTTTCTATTTAGTGGCCTATCATGAACCGCCGCCACACGCCACAACGAAATAAAATAACAAAAGAGTACTTTTGAAAAAAAGTGCTACGAAAGTGCTACGAAGTTCTACGAAACCGCTACGAAAACTCAAAATATTAAAGTTTGCAAAACTCGATAAAAAGTTAGTGGATTAATAGGGCCGTACTATTCGAATAGTTTCAACTTACTTTTAGCGTCAAAACTGGCAAAAATTTCAAAGTCGACAAACTTGGCTAAAATAGACGAATATTTTTAAAATTTTCTATTCAGTGGCCTATTATGAACCGCCGTCACAAGCCACAACGAAATAAAATAACAAATGAGTACTTTTGAAAAAAAATGCTACGAAAGTGGTACGAAGTGCTACGAAAACGCTACGAAACCGCTACGAAAACTCAAAATATTAAAGTTTGCAAAACTCGATAAAAAGTAAGTGGGTTAATAGGGCCGCACTATTCGAATAGCTTCAACTTACTTTTAGCGTTTAAACTGGCAAAAATTTCAAAGTCGACAAACTTGGCTTAAATCGAAGAATATTTTTAAAATTTTCTATTCAGTGGCCTATTTTGAACCGCCGCCACACGCCACAATGAAATAAAATAACAAAGAGTACTTTTGAAAAAAAGTGCTACCAAAGTGCTACGAAGTGCTACGAAACCGCTACGACTCCGCTACGAAAACTCAAAATATTAAAGTTTGCAGAAATTAATCAAAAGTTAGTGGCTGGCTAAAATCATGGCTAAAATAATCGAATATTTTAAAAATTTTCTTTTCAGTAGCCTATTATGAACCGCCGCAACAAACCTTATCTAGCTTAACCTACCCTCACCTTACCTTACCCAATTGTACAGAACCGATATGTCGTGACCTTTCGGAACATGTCCTAACTGACTGACTAAAAACGGTAAAGAACGATAACGATAAACCGAAAAACCGGAAATAAAAAAACCGGTAAACCAAAAAACAATATAACCAAAAAATCGAAAGCGAAAAACCAAACTGAACACCAAAAAACTGAAAACCGGAAGACTAAAAAACCGGTAAACCGATAAACCAAAATACAATAAAACCGAAAAACCAAGAAACTTAAAAACCAAACAACCGAAAAACCGAGAATCTAAAAACAGAAAAACCGAAAAAATCAAAAACCGGAAGGGGAAAAAATCGGTAAACTGGAAAATAAATAAATCCGTAAAACGGAAAAACCGAAAGCGAAAAGCCGAAAACTCTAGAAATCAATACATCGAAATACCGAAAATTCAAAAAGGAAAATAAATAAATTAATCAGTAGCCTTGTGAACTGCCGCAACAAAATAAAATAACCAATTAATCTATTCTATGCTAATCTAAAAAAGTACATTTGAAAAAAAGTGCGACGAACGTGCTACGTAATCTCAAAATATCAAAGGTTGCAAATATCGATTAAAAGTTATTGGGTGAATACGGCTACTATTCAAATACTTTCAACTTATTTTGAGCGTCAAAACCGGCAAATATGTTAAAGCCGTCAAACATGGCTAAAATCAACGAATATTTTATTTTCTATTAAGTTGCCTGTTATTAACCGCGCGCAACAAACCTAACCTTAACTAACTCATACCTTGTCCAAACTTGTCTTTACCTGTAAAAACTTGTCCTGTCCTGTCGGAACTTCTCCTAACCGAAAGACCGAAAAACCGTATAACTGAAAATCCAAAATACTGAAAAATGTGAAACTGGGAAACCGGAAAAAGTGTTTAAAAAGACATGGCCGCTCTCGCCATACATCGTGTGCCCCGCCGGTAAATATTACAGCGTCAAGACCAAACCTAGATCTTTGAGTTGGTCTTGCTGTCTAATATGAGACCCCAGAATGAGAAATTCTGTAGCTAGACGGGTTTTTAAGTTATAGCATAATATGTTATACCACTTGGTGTAACCGTAGGTATATTAAATACTAATGACCATGGATTTAATACTTATTAATCAAAATCAACTTCAATAGAAAAATGAACTAGGCAAGATGAATGGTCCTAGCAATGATAGAATAGATGGTAGAAGATCTTTACTCATATTGTGAAGATCCTACATAGACTCGTACTGCGGATTAAATAAAAACACAAATTGTGAATTCAAAAATATATATATTTAATTGATCATCCTCTTTTCTATTAATAGGTCCTCTAAAAAGCTAGCAAGAGTAATTAAGCTATTGGGATTTATTTATCACAACCGACAACTATTTTTACAGGACATATATATCCTGGTGCAATATATAAGATCATTCCTCTAAAGCAGCCATTCTCAAAGTGTGTTCCGCGGAACCCTGGGGTTCCGCGATACTTCTGTAGGTGTTCCGCGAGAATTTAGAAAAAAAGGTCATGTGTAGGTACAATTCACACGTGGTAGAAGTGAAACTTTAAAAAATTTTGGCTTTATGATAATGAGACGAATGTAAAATTTCGGGAAGAGTATAATGGTAGGTTTTAGTAATGATCATAGTGAAACAACAACACTTCCTCGCAGAGTGTCCAATGTTTTCGATGCCCAGATGGGAGATTATAGGTACAGACAGGATAGAAATGAACGAATTAGCTGAACCAACAACGTAAGGAAACATCTTAAAGATTTTGTAGGGCTATCAGTAGGTTTGAGGGGATGACGCAGGGGCAGCAGTAAAACCAGAGCACCTTGATGGTGCCATGATGCTGAGTAGAGGCAGAACTACTACTTTTCGCGAACCTGATAGAGGAGGGAAAACTGTAGGGCAAGCTCTCAAATCCCTCGGGTGTAGGGCGGGCTTGCGGGGTGGACGCCCGGTAGAGGCACCTAGCCGACACCGTGGCCATCCGCCCGCGGCTCGTCCGTCCGCGCATCCCCGGTTACCGTACTTGCGACTGGGGGCCAAGGGAAGCGGACCGTGCGACACATTCTTGAAGGCGAGGCGCGCGGATAGGAGGGAAAGCTTAGGTACTACAAACTGGCATCATCAGGCTGGGATTAGGGGTGAAATAGTTCCTATACCGGGAGCTGATCACCCGTCTGCGCCACTCACAGACGTCCCCCACATAGATAGTGATACAAAGTTTGATATCTCCCCGATATCTACTTGCGACTGTTACATTGTACTTTTATTATGCTTATTATTAAGAATACACTTTTAAAAAAGCGGCCAAGTGCGAGTCGGAATCGCCCATGAAGGGTTCCATAGCAGCCAGTAACATAATATAAAAGTTTTTGTAGTTAGTTGTGAGTTTGACCGATGTTTTAATAATAGTGAAAGGTAAATTACGGTTTACGATTTATGCCGTATTAAAAAAAAACTACTTACTAGATCTCGTTCAAACCAATTTTCGTTGGAAGTTTTCATGGTACCTAATGCACATCATATATTTTTTTTAGTTTTATCATTCTCTTATTTTAGAAGTTAGAGGGTCACACATTTTTCCACTTTGGAAGCGTCTCTCGCGCAAACTATTTAGTTTATAAAAAAATGTTATTAAGAACCTAAATATCATTTTTTAAGACCTATCCATAGATACCCCACACGTATGGGTTTGATGAAAAAAAATTTTTTTAGTTTCAGTTCTATGTATGGGGACCCCCTAAATTTATTGTGTTTTTTCAATTTTTGTAAGAAAATCTTAATGCGGTTCACAAAATACATCTACCTACCAAGTTTCAAGAGTATAGGTATTATAGTTTCGGAATAAAGTGGCTGTGACATACGGACGGACGGACGGACGGACAGACAGACAGACAGACAGACAGACAGACAGACAGACAGACAGACAGACAGACAGACAGACATGACGAATCTATAAGGGTTTCGTTTTTTGCCATTTGGCTACGGAACCCTAAAAACTGTTGTTTTATTGTAGGGTTCCGTCAAGTATTTTGCTTTTCAAAAGGGTTCCGTCACCAAAAAAGATTGAGAACCGCTGCTCTAAAGTATTCTAAACATAACTGTTTGGTATATACAATACAATAATATTAATAATAAATATCAATTAATAGTGCCATAAGATAGTAAAAACATAGTTATATATCTAATCAAAGACAAAAACAACACCCAATAGTCTTCAACGGCTTTGAAGTCGCATTAACAGCCTATTAAGATATCCTCCGTGGTTTCTATGTGTTCCAAACACTAGCAACAGATACTTGAGCCCTGGTAGTTTCTCCAGCAAGGTCTACAAACACTTCTAAACATCAGATCTACCTGGAAAAAATATTAGGAAATGAATTAGAGGTACTTAAAAAAACAATAATGTATAGTTTAAATATTTTTCTTTTTACAAAAAAATAAAAGTTGTTTTGTACCTGTACGTAGCCAAGGCACCCAGAATCTATTGTTGTTTATTTTTGTTTATTATTTTGACTTCTTGATTTTTGAACAAAAACATCCCAAACATACAGATTTTTGTATCCCAAACATACAGATCTAGAGAAGGTTCATCAGCATTGGCTTGGCGCTGAAGAACAATAACATTCTGCCAACTCATTATGGCATCTGTTAGATAGAACTATTATAGACACTTCTCCGCAGTCTTGCTGTCCCAGAATCGGCAGAGTAATCACTTGGCACTCTTGCGTGTGCTGCGAAATAAAATATTATTATGTTGGTTTTTGGTCAGTTATATACTGTTATTATATAGTATTACTCTCAGCAATAAAGGAAATCTCAAAAAAACGAAATCACAGACGAAATGCATATTAAGTATTGTATTGTGACGTAAGTCGTGTGACCAGATTTGAAATGAAAATTCTGCTAGCTGCTTATCCAAATTCTGCTAAAATCTGCCAAGTGTTTTTTTTTTTCAAATATTTTTTTACTTATCTTAGGATAATTTTGCTCATATTTTATTTTTATGATAATAATTATACATCGGCTACAATTGACCGAAAACAACTACTTAAAAACGAACGAACGAACGATTAAAACGAACCTTAAGATACAATTCGAATAAAAATATACATTTGCAGCTAATTCCTCTTGAATAGTGATGAAGGTTGACTAGCGCAGTAGTAACATATTGTACAAGAAAAAGCATTATTTATTCGAATACTTCCAACACTACTACTGAAACTCAACTCAAAAATATATACCTAAAATTAATAAAAGTATGATCCTGCTAATTTTCTGCACATGATTTTCAAAATTCTGCCAAAATCTACTAACTTTTCAGATCTACGACACAATCTGCTAGAAATAAAAATGGGATCTAATTCTGCTTAAATTGCAGAATTCTGCTAAATCTGGTCACACTTTCTCTCTTATCTGACATAACGTATTGATTGCTGGTAGTGAGTCCCTATAACGTACGGCCCAATATTATACAATCCAGGAATGCACAGCACCACAACAACCCTCCAATATGGTTGAGCCCGGCGATGGTTAACCCATACCTACGTCAAACCCGTGAACGTGGTGCTGCTTGGGGGGGGACTGGTCTGCTCTAGTCGATTGCCGGTTGTTGTGCTTGTAATAGATTATTGATTATATAGTTTAGTTTTTCTACTTTGACTGGTTGCCTTCCTCTAATTGTATATTTCGTTTGCACTCTTTTTTATATTAATAAAGTTGTACAATTTAATAATTTTGTATTTTTTTTTTAATAAATGCAACACATGTGGAGTTTATTCCGGCGAGTTCTTCTCCACAGAAGACATCCGAATTGCGAACTCGCCTCGACGTCGAAAAGTGATTTGTAAAATCTTACTTCGAATAAAAACTTTTTGAATTTTGATTTTTTTTTATTTTGACCCAAGGCTGGATAGATGGTCAAGGTCTGTTTTTTCCTAATCCGGAATTTAGATTCAGAAACCCATTGTCAGACTATTGAACGCCTATTTTCTTATAGTTTATCTTGACTATATTGCCAAACTGGTCTCCCATGCTTCATTTACACTTTGTGCCGTTTTATAGATAGCAAAAAACGTTCGACGACAGTTAAATAAGACAACAATCATAGAAAAACACCCAATCGTCACTTAAAGTAAATCGATGATTAATAATATCGATTTTATTTTAATTATTAAAAAAAAAACACTTTAATTATCTGGCAATACCAGGGTATCACAACTTTAATATGTTCATAATTAATATACTACATTTTATACAATCTGGTACTTTTTAGGTTTGATTAAAAAGTAGTTTGCTATGGATCAAACAGTTTAAATCGTCAATTGTTGCCATTACCTGTGTCATTACTAAAAGGAAAAAGAATTTTTCTTTTCCATTATACATAAATCAAGATTCTACGTATTTAGGATTCAATAATGTATACGTATATAATAAATTGAAATAAAGTTATTCAAGGAGATTGTGCTAGTTATTATTAAATATTGCAATATTTAACGACTTCGAAATCGGCATTCTCTTTCACAATATAGCGATGTTTGCAATTTTACTGGTTGGGCTTTACTTCAAAACTCATTTAAGTAGAATATCTAGCCAGCTATAATAGCTGGCTAGATATTGCACACACCGATAATAATTATCGGTGTGTGCAAACTTGGTACACGAATTATTGGGTCGTACATTATTTTCTCCTAAACTTAACCGTAATGCCGCGTTCACACCCTTGCCATGCCTAAGGGACGCAGTTATGCGTTAGAATGAGATACAAATACACCGCGCTCACTCGTGCGCATAACTGCGCCCCTTAGGCTTGCCACGCCCTGGCAAGTGTGTAAACCCGGCATTATAGAATTTGTTACGTTACTCATTATTTTACTAAAAAGAAAATGAATATTATCTTTTTAATTAATATGTTTATAATAAATTCTGCGCATTACCAGACCAGGTACTGTAGGTTGTATTATTTTCTTTTTTGCTATGAACAGAACAGGTATAATAAAGTCGTCAATTGTCGCCATTAGTAAAAGGAAACTCGACTGTTTTACTTTCCTATTATATATATAATCAAGAACCCGTCTATATACGTGGAATCCAATAATGCATTTCTAAACTATAAATGAAACAAGGTTTTTTTCATATAGATCATGACAGGTCTCTAGCTATTATTCTATATTCAAACAATCAACGACCCCGGGGCGCAGATCGGGCCATCTCTTTAATCTACATAGGATTTTTTAAATTACAGAATAGAATATTTAAAGTCTTAAAAAAGAAGAGAATTCAACATTTCACTGAAGTCAGTATGCATTTACTACTATTTTTTTACTTAAACACAAGTTATTTCAACCGAGGTCCGGGGGTAGGGGGGGCGGGCCAATAGTGGCCAGTTATACCTTGGTTTGTAACGCGATGCCTTGCATACCACCTCGTTCCTACCTCATTTCTCGTCGAATTTACCATTATTTGTCCTCTAAATTTGAATATTTAATTTTGGAATTCATTCGACAGTTATTTGTAATTTTTTATTAATTATTCTCTCATTTCTTCTCCTGGCCTCATGGTAATAGGACATTTTTATATTCAAAGTCTGATTTGTGTGAAATAAATGTAAAATGAAATGAAATAATTTATTTTTAACTTTTGGACACTTTTGATCACTTAGTTAAGTCAAATAAAGTTACATTTTAGTGGCGAGTACAGCAAAGCAAAATGTGCGATCTTTTGTGGAGAAGAGCTCGCCGAATATACTCCACAAGCGTCGCATCTTTTAATTGTGCTAACTGAGTATACTAATTTGTGTGGAATGTATGTAAACTAAACTGTGCTAACTGAGTTTAACTACGCTCCGGCCGTTCCACAAGTTCCTGATCCTTTCCTGTTTCCTGCGATCACGGCTGAGGGCTCGCCCGGGACCCTTGGCGAGCCGCGGGCGTGACAGGTTTACCCTATATTTTATTTTAAAGCCGAATATTGTTTAAAAGGTTTATTTACACATATTATAAATACAGACCATAAAAAACAACAAACGGTCACGATAAATCGCTGTATTTTTTTATTGCAATATCTGCCTTGTTCTGTAAATTGTTTAATGTGCGGGATGGTAGAGCTCAGTGTGCACTAGAGAGGTTGTTCATGGAGGACTCGATTTAAAAGAATCACGAAAATAATTCAAAAGTTACGCCTTTACCATGTCCGATCACAAATTTAGCAAGTCAAATACTTTTTATTGCCTATGAATAACCAAAAAAGCTTTAGTGATTTATAATATACCGAACTGCGTCACTTAATTTTTTTAATAGGCTCCTAATAAGATGCAAGACGAATAAAGCACGAAAAAAGATCACCGAGACTCTCGGTGTTCTGTACAAAGTGTTCACGCCAATATTTTAAATCGAACTAATAATTTTGTCGTTTATAGTTTTTACATACATACATACATAAACTCACGCCTCTTTCCCGGAGGGGTAGGCAGAGACCACTTCCTTCCACTTATAGTTCCTTATAGTTTTTATTTACGAACCTATACTATCTAACGATTATATTGTGACGAACCAACTAAGTCACGACTCTGCCGATTGTTTTGGCGTTATGTAGGTGTCTCGAAAACAATAAAAAGCGGCCAAGTGTGAGTCGGACTCGCCCATGAAGGGTTCCGTATCAGCAAGTAACATAATATAAAAGTTGTTGTAGTTCGTTGTAACTTTGATCGACGTTTTAATAATAGTGAAAGGGAAATTGCGGTTTACGATTTATGGTGTATTAAAAAAAACGACTAACTAGATCTCGTTCAAATCAATTTTTGGTGAAAGTTTGCAAGGCAATATACATCATATATTTTTTTTAGTTTTATCATTTTCTTATTTTAGAATTTAGAGGAGGGGCAAACATTTTACCACTTTGGAAGTGTCTCTCGCGCAAACTATTCAGTTTAGAAAAAAATATATAAGAAACCTCAATATCATTCTTAAAGACCTGTCCATAGATACCCCACACGTATAGGTCTGACGAAAAATATATTTTTTTGAGTTTCATTTCTAAGTACCCCCCAAAACTTATTATTTTCTTCCTAATTTTTTGTGAAAATCTTAATGCGGTTCACAAAATACTTACCAAGTTTCAACAGTATAGCTCTTATAGTTTCGGAAAAAGTGGTTGTGACATACGGACGGACGGACAGACAGACAGACATGACGAATCTATAAGGGTTCCGTTTTTTGCCATTTGGCTACGGAACCCTAAAAACGGAACCCTTGAAAGGAATACTGTTGTGTGTTTGTTGTTGTGGTAGGTATAAGTTAGAAATAAGAGCGAACATCTCGCCATCAAACGCTAAGTTAGGTAAGTACCTTTTAGTTATACTCCTTTATCAGAAAAACACGTCCTTTCAAATTCAAAAAAATTCAAAATTTTCAAAAATTCAAAATTTATTTAATTTTTTTTTGAAACGTATTACAATAATTTGGTGATCGGAGACCCCTTTTAAGCGTGTAAGCCTGTATCTTTCATTTGATAAATTTCATGACAAAGTTCGCAAATAATTTTTTCAAAGTCTTTTATCACCTAAAAGTGGCCCCCATGTTTAAAATTCATAGTTTCTCTTCCCATCGTATCTACATAAGGTGACTAGCTTCCCGCCGCGGCTTTACCCGCGTTAACAGTTTTTCCCATGGAAATTAGGGAATTTTCTCGCGGTAAAAGGTAGCCTGAGTCTTTTCCAAAGGTTTATTATTAAGATAGTAATCTTTGCACTATGTTTCATCAAAATCGGTTTAGTAGTTTCGGAGCCTAGTCAATTATGGGTTACATTATAGGAGTTTTAGTAAGGATCCCTACTTTTAATAGAATATAGACTACGTTACCTAGAGATAGTGAAGCTTTCCAACAGAGAAATAATTTTTGAAATCGGTTCAGTACAATGCAAACAAACAAAATAACAATAATTTCAATCTTTCCTCTTTATAATAGTACTAGCTTTCCGCCGCGGCTCCGCAGTTTTTCCCGTGGGGATGAGGAATTTTCCCGCGTTAAAAGGTAGCCTATGTAACTAAGGGTGAACGTAACTTTCTAATAGTGAAAGAATTTTTGAAATCGGTTCAGTAGTTTTTTAGTTTATTCATTACAAACATACACACACACAAAAATATAAATCTTTCCTCTTTATAATATTATTATATTATAGTATAGTATTAAGTTTCATGTTAAATGTCAGTGCATACGCAGGTTAGTGCCTATTTACCGTTGTCAAGCTGGAACCCCTCGGTGGGGCCCACGGAAGTACTGTGCACGGAAGGACATATTCGGGGGGGGGGGCGGTAACAATTTTTTTGACACTTAAAGCACTGATCTTGGTACACTCGACCTTTTTGAAATCTATTTTACTCAGTTTATTCCTGTTTACTCTAGGATGGTCTACTTTTAAAACACTAGTTTAGGCCTATTATTGTTTATTTTCAGGGCAGACAAAAGCGAAATTATCATGATAGTTGTAAGTGCTGCAACCACCCGACAGTTTCATAAATTCGTATTCAGCAAAAGTAAAATCACCGCTCTAAAGGGGCTTCATAAACAATTAGCCTTCGTTATAAAACTAGTATCGCTTGTTAAGCCAATTTTGCATCAAAAGCGTAGGTTAATTTTTAAAAATACAATGGGCACAATTCTGCCGTGGCCACTATAAAATATCTAAATTTAAGTTGTTAGTCTCTTTCATTCATATGGGAATCGAAAAGGATGGGGAGATGAATGAATTTAATGTTGAATGAATGATATTTAAAATAAGCAGCGCAGCTGTCAAATTCAGCTTAATTTAGTCGGGATGTTTCTAAATTCCTGCTAAATTACGCGTAAAATCGATGTTTGACGTGTCTAAATGTAGGTTGGCAATCACCTGTCCCTTTTCGTTCTTATGAACGTGAAAGGGATATTATGGTTCTTAAATTTAACTTAAATTTAAGTTAGATGTAAAGCCCGACCAAAGAAATATGACACCTCGCCATATTGCGGAATTTCAGAGGAACTAATTTTATAAGGGAAATTGTTGCCATAGTCGTAAAAATAGACACGTGGCGCCCCCAGAGCAGGTGTCATATTTCTTTGGTCAGGCTTTAAAATGTAGAATTGGGCCCAATAAATAACAAAGTACGTTTGGTAAAAACAAACATTTGTTCGCAATTTTTACATAGTAATGGAACATCTTGAGTATGAAATAACATCTCAGACTCGAAAAAGAAAAGAAACTACCACGGAGCCGAGCGGTAAACAATCTTCTGCACAAAGTATAACTAGTGCCATAACAAAAAAAAAAAACAATCTTCTGGAGGTTCTCGGTACAAATCACGGACGTGCATAATTACAATGATAATACACGAATACAAAATGAACGTTTAGATTAATGCGATATCAAATCAAATACTTGCCCCACGTTACGAAAGTATCGGGTTCGAATCTCGGTGGGGTACTCGTCTGTCAATTATAACTTTGTGAGACTTTTCCCAGTTTGGTTAAGACATTGGTAGCTGAATCACCTGATTGTCTTTTTTTCTATAATTCTTCACATCTTTTAAAAACAAAATTAATGATATTGTGCTTCCGTGCTCGTAAAGCCATCTACGGTTATAAATCGTTAAATGAGTCATGTCAGAAGTTATACGTGGCTCAATAATTTTGAAACCGGGGTTTGTGAGGTAGGATAACTTAGAAATACACGACAAGCAAGAAGTGTAAAATAAAAAGTGTGACCCACTCACCGACAGCGGCCAGGCCGTCTGCGGATCTCCAGCGAGCCGCCGCGGCGATGAACACAACACTATTAGCACATAAACCACATCAAACCACAACAATATTATACTCATACGTGCGCGGTAGTATGTGCGCAATCGCGACGCGCCTCCGTGACTGAGTGACACCAAACGAGAAGTTAAAATCCACGCTACCCTCATTAATATCGAAATCAACAAAAATGCTAAAGTATTTCAAATTACCCACATAACGGTCGTTAATATGACAAGGTGCCAGTGTCAAGTAGATTATAAATAAATATTGAAAAGGTAGGGAAAAAAAGCGCATTAAAAATCCAAAAGCAGTCAAAATTGTTTTTTGATTAGGTAATTTTATAACTAGTAGAAATCATTGTTTACATTTAGATAAGCTATTTAGAGGAATTAGTTTGTTACTAAATTGAAAACAATTTATTCCCTTGAGTAAAAAATATAACAAAACGTAATACTATAGCATCGAGAAAATTATTCTGACTCAGCAATAGGGCGGATATTTGAGTTCGCGCATATTGGCCGTCCTCAAAGATTTTTTTTTTCGTTTTGTAAACCGTTTTATTATAGGTTTATTGTATTCTGTGTATCAATTTACATAGATTGGTGCAAAAGGGGTATCAAAATACTAGATAGTTTTCCAGTAAAAGCGGTTTGTTTTTCATCATGAAACGGTAATGATATTGGTACGAATGGTAATTTTTATATATGAATGGTAATTATATTTACAGTATAAACTATAAGGAAAAATACTTGTAAGTGAAATCAAAGATTTATTAAACAGATATATATTTATATTTCTTTTTGTTTTTAACGCCCACGTCCATATAAAATGAATAATATGCTTTAAAAAAATTTTTGTGTAAAAACGAGTACCACCAGTATTCACCAAGGCTCAGCACTGAGTCCTTTCCGTATGAGCCATCTCTGTGACTTGTGATGTATTCTGCTGATGGATAACATTGCACTAACGGATGAGGACAAACAGAACAGTTTCTGTATAAACATAAGGTGAACCAATGGAAGGATGCGCTAGAGAACAGTGGTCTAAAACTAAATGTTGCGAAAATACCCGGCAAGAGTGGCAGCATAAACCCCGACTCCAAGTCAGATTCGAATTTGTAGCGGAAATGAACAAGCTTCCTTAGTGACACTAATATGTGAAACTAAAGGGCCTTCTGTAAGAGAATCACTCGAGCAGTCTTATTATATGGCAGCGAGACCTGACTTGTCATCGGAAGACATGTTGTTTGATTGTCATGATTTTGCGCTGGATACGTTTCGTAACGCAAATAAATGTTGTCCATAATGTGCACATCCGTGGCACCCTCGAAGTCTGTGACATAGCGGATTGGCTGATGGCTGCAAGAAAATTGTCTCCGATGGTTTGGTTATATAAAACGCATTTCGTTAAACTATTTAGGGAATAGATGCCTCGAACAGGCAGTGAGATTACTGTTCAAGACCCTAAATCTCGTGGCAGACCTAAGAAATTCTGGCTGGACGTCATGAAAGTGGATGTGAAAGAAAACAATCCCATACCAGCGGATGCTGAATACCGGGTAAAGTGGAGGAAATTGAGTAGCCGACCCTGGCACTAGGCCGGGAAAAAGAAGAAGAAGCCCTGACAAAGGTGGACTTATCACAATAAGACCATACGTCATATTTATTTCTTTTCTTCGACGTCAGAAGTGGGATGACGTATGCTCAATAAAATGGGATAAATACCTGTAGTTTATAAAAAATCTTCAGGATTAGAAACTTTTTAATTAAGAAAAAACGTTTTTATGTGATTTTGATTATTCTCAACAAGTCATCAATGCTTATCATAACCATTCATGTAGGCTCATCACCGTTCGCTAATATTAGAACGTTTAAAACGGTAATTGCCTTTATGGTAATTAGAATTTGAACATTTAATTTTTTTGTAGCTTTATTATAATAAACAGAAATTACTGTTACGTCTGTACTGAAAGTTAACACTAAGGAGATTATAATAATAGCAAAATAAAGTGAAATATGTTAATCCACTAACCACAAACAGAGAAATGGGATGAAGCCGTCCAAAAAACAAAATCCTCTCAGCGCGTGAAGATTGTAATTTTGGAACAGCAAAACCGTTCATTCACACATTTGTTCCAGCTGACTAACAAGTAAGGTCAACGACCCATCCGATGAAGTATTAAGAAGAAGTGTAGGACCGTTATAAGCAAATTAGTTAAGGTAACAATCTTATCAAATGGTAATTAGGTGGTAGCCCTTGGACATTTTTTGGAGTACATTAAATTAAGGAAAATATGATCTTTCATTGCCTGCTTTCTGTTATGTAATAACATCGAACATTATATTTATGGAATCTATTAGTTGAATTGCATTCTTCAAGGTGTTTATCGAGAAATTTGATAAAATAGGTCAAAATCTAGGAAAAGGGACACGGATGGTAATTAGATTTTCGGCTTTTAATGATAAAATTCTTATAGAATTTAAATACATAGCAAAGTAATAACTATTGCGCCATATAGAGTACACATGGGTGCATATGAAAAGTGATACATATTCTGTAAAATGTAATTTCCAATATGTTATTTACGTCCGGAACAGTGATTTGCACATTCTCAAATAATCGCCCAGCTAAGAAACGTCATTACAAATCTAATATGGCGGCCTCTCTAAGATGGCGAACTGGCTGTTTGAAATCCACCCCCATGATATGGGTATCAAATGAAAGGGTTTGCTGTCAGGAATACGAAAAAAAAAGTCACGTGACTAAAATCCAATATGGCGGACGTCCAAGGTGGCGGACAGGAAGCGTGTTTTTTAGTTTTTTAAACTATGTATTATTTATTTTATTTTTTACCTTTTAGTGTAGGCTAGGATCTTTGAAGGAGGTTTTATATATTTTTTATTATCTGACTCACAAACATTAATTTGTTTTGTTTAGTATGTACATATGGGTCAAAATCAGAGAGGTGAGTTTTTAGCTTCTGACAAACTTTTTTTTATTAAAATAACATGATATTACTAAAATGATTATTTTAAAATAAAGATATTGTGCATAATTACTAGGCAATTAGCATATTTATTTTTCTAGAATAGTATTATATTCGATTTTGAACAAAAATAGGTCCAAATAGTCATTCCGGGAACGCGTCCTTACACTATATTTCATAATTCAGACATGTCAAATACAATTACGACTTAAATATAACAAAAATTTAATATTAACTTTTAAAATCATCAAACTAAGAAAAGACGTACAAATTAGATTAATATTAATTTAATTTCTTCACATTTTGGCTATTCAAATGCTGACCGACGTTTACCAAATCATTCCGTGAACGCGTTGGATATCGGTCGATGGAATTAAAACAATGAACGTTAGGTGGCGTTAGCGAGCAACAGTGTAAAGTTCGCTAGTTAAAGGACCGGAAAAGACTAACGGAACACGGAAAAAAATAATTGATTTTGTTTCTAAGTACCTTTTAATTTCATAGTGTCAAGCGTACTTTAATTCCCTGTCACTTCGGGAACGCTTGTTACGTGATTAGTTTTTGATAATTTGCATGTTTTTTTGCAAAATTCTTATAATTGTTACAGCTCACTTGTTGATAACCGCTAAAACCAATATACAGGGTGGAATTTTCAGAGCGCTCCTCCAGGGGAAGTACCCTAAATAATGAAGTTAGCAAATTTTACTCAAAGGAAACATTCAATTATTTTGATATCAAGAATCATTTGAGAAATTAGACTTTAGTTAGCATTTTTTTGTCATTAAGGTTCTCTATTGTCTACAATCATCCTAAATATGAGAATACAAAAGTCAACTTATTTTAGTAAATGTTGATAACAAAATAGGATCAGTTAAAATTTGCTGACGCTATGTGCAAACATTTTGAGAAATTCTCACGGCAGAAATAAAAATAAAATATGATTTTCGATATTCATCTATGACTTTCTGACCTTTTAATTATTATTAACCGAATCAGAATAACACTAATAAAACACGACTTAAATTACACCCTGGATATTTATTTGGACTTTTCGAGTGACGGTCATTCTTTTAGAATGTAATTGTTAATTTTATTATAAGTGTAATTGTTTTGATCTATGTATCTTAAAATGTAAATGGTTGAAAATATTAAATAAAATCGATAGTTAAGGAGATAGATAAGATATAATTAATAGGCAGTGAAACAAAAAAAAATTTATACTTGTAATATAAATATTCCTACAATCGACGATATAGAGACTGTGAGGAAAGAAAAAAGTCGTGGAATAGGCTCCCATACAAACCACGACCCTTTTAATAGGAAACGGACTCTAAACAATGATAACATTTGATAAGTAGGTAAAGTCACCGTCAGATATTGGTTGGATTTCTCGCTCGCTCACATTATCTGATGGAACCTTGACTGTACCTACCTAGCGTTGAAAAAATAAAATTAAAACAGCTTCTTTCACATATTCGTCCATTTTTGGATTATTTCATAACAAAATATTGACATTAACCAATCTAATTTTCACATATAACCATTTATGTATCTTAGATCTAATTTACACCAATTGAAATAATATAAAAAATTAAACCGCCGCGCCGAAAAAACTGAAAAGTAAGAAAAACCCTATAAAATATAACCAACTTCAAAATATTAACTTATAATATTAAATTTCGTGATAGACTATATTTGAAGTAGTAAATCCTTGGCATTGTCCGATTATTCTTTGATCTTTAGATTGTTCTATAAATATCTTTATACCGTCAAAAACTTGTGCTCTACTTAAAGCCACGTAAAGCTGCCCGTGAGAAAATACTGGTTTTGGAAGATAGACAGCTACCTTTTTCAAAGATTGCCCCTGACTCTTGTTTATTGTCATCGCAAATGCAAGAGTAACTGGAAACTGAAATCTTTGTAATTTGAATGGAAGGATGGAGTCTGAAGGGCTAAGCTTTATTTTAGGAAGAATAACTCTTTCGCCTGAACTTGCACCCGTCAGAACCTGACAATCTAAAGAATTGGTATATAGTTTTATTAACTGCAACCGAGTTCCGTTAATCAACCCTTTGGCCGTATTTAGATTTCTCATGAGCATGACAATAGCACCAATTTTTAATTTAAGCTCGTGTCTGGGAAGCCTACTTACTTCAATACTGTTAAGAAATTCCGTCGGAAAATTGATATTAGAATCAGAGTCATCTGATATCACTGTATCTACGCTCTTATATGTAACTTCTTCGCTAGAGATACGCTCGAGAACTTTCAAATTAATTTTTGAACAGGTTTCATTAGTCGGTGTGTGGTCGGAGGTTAGAAAGGCGATGTGGGCGGGGCCGGCGCGCCAAAACTATGAGCAAAACGCTCATACTTCACGCAAAGAAACGATCGCGCTGTCTAACTCACACATAGCTATAAAAATCTACATCAGTGTGCGTGCATGCGTATGATTCGTTTCCATTTGAAATCGCGTGATTGAGCGGCGCTATGATTGGCTAGATTTGAAATTGCAAATATGTGCGTAAACTTCATCTTTATTGAAGTACAGATGTAGTGGAGGTGAAAGGTGGGGTGGAATCGGCGACACCGGATTTCATACGGACGGCGCATTATCGCCATTCTAGTGGTCGGTGTGGTGCCTTTTCGTGTATATTATTATAATTTTCCAAGTTATTGTATATAAAATCGATCGGCGAACCAATTCCTAAAAGACGAATATCTAATATTGACTGCCCACATTCGTCCTTTGGCAGAGTGTCATTTCTAACTTTAAGCAAGTAATCTGCAAATTCGTCTTGTCCTTCATTTAGTCGCATATTTTTATCTAGCTTTAGAAAAGTCATGTATGGTCACAAACGATGATTTTTAATACAGTTTTCGATTGTTACTGCCCATCCAGCATGTGGCACTACCGGCAGAGTCTGTCTAAAGTCACCAGAAAATAATACAACTTTTCCAGCAAATGGTTGTCGTCGTCTATCTTCATTAATTGTAATATCCCGAAACATGCGATCGATTACTGTCAAGGCTGCTGCCGGTATCATACTCGCTTCATCAATTATTATAAGGTAGGCACTGTCAAGATATCTCCCGTGAGAAGAATCAGGTTTAACACCAGATACAGACGAATCAAGAATTGGTATCGGCAATTTGAATTGATTGTGAAGTGTTCGACCTCCTTTAACTAAGCTTGCTGCAATACCAGTAAATGCTACTGGAACAGCAATGCGACCAACACTCGCTACTTTGGCAAGTAAAGTTTTTTGCACATACGTTTTACCACAACCTGCAGGTGCATCAAGAAAATATAAGTTTCTACTCTGCTCTGAGCACTCAAGGGCTGTTATTACTGTATTAATTACATTTCGTTGTTCATCAGTTGCCATGTTATACATGTACTCAAACTCTATTTGAGCATTTTCGCTGTTAATTATAGGAAGTTCCCGGTATACACTATGCGTAGGTTCGGGTAGGCCAAGTTCCTTAGAGTTCGTGTTATGTGTTAATAGAATTTCTTCAATTTCTAAAAGTGCAGCATTTGTAGCATCTTGCTTGTCGAGACCACGGTGTAAAAAATCTTCAATCATGTAATCTCTAAAGGTGTTCCAGACTTCTACGGATTCTGAAGGCACGTTAACACCCAAGAGTATTGCAAATAACTCTCTGATTTGATGTGCAGAAAAGGTATTTGCTGCCTCTTGAAGAGTTTTGGAGAAACAAGCGGAGCTTGTTGTAATACCTAATGCAATGGCTGCTTCTTTAAACGTCGCGTATAAAACACTATTGATGGTATGTAAATCTTCAAACTTTTTGGCTCCTTTAACATGGAGAAGAAGACGAAGATGGTGATACGGCATTATGCGTTCGTATATCTGCGTTCCTTATATTTGCCGACGTTGGCCATGAGTATGTAGGCCCCATGAATGACAGTCGACAACTTATATGTCAAGTTTCGCTCCGCTTTCGCTTCGCTAATGTGAATAGCGCGTTAATGTGAAAAATCCCTTACCTATTCTTATTCGAGTCTGTGCGAAATGAAAAGGCTTGGAATGGATTGGTTTTTTCTAGCTATTTATTCTTTTTCAGTCTATTGACATTGGCAAAGTGCCCTAGAAGCCAAACGCAATTATACGAAAAAAAAAATCTAAAATTTGAGTGGTTGTCATTTATGTCATTTAATGTAAATGTCGTAGCCAAGTGGTTAAAATAGCCGTTCAATCAAACAGCTAGCCCTTTGACTGAACATCGCCATTCAATCACACGGCTGTACGTCGCTTAGCCGACTTGTTGACTGCAACGTTCAACGCTACAGCACGTTTACGCAAACACACAACACACACACACATACACACACACACACACACACACACACGCACATGCACATATACACACCTTGCAAGAGTAGGTAGTTCAATGTTTTATATACTTCCTTTTAGTTTTTATTATTATTTTTTTTTTCTTTATTCATTGTTTGGCTCCTCGGCGCGAATACGCTACACCACCGCAGGTAATGGCTGAAAATCAGCGCTGAGTTAAATCCTGGTTTACCTCAGCATACAGCTGAGCCATTTCCTTTGCGCAAACACCACAACATTTACCTGTTCTGTTTGTGTCATATTATTATGCTATGTTATATATAAGATAAGGTATATTGTTGTACAGCAATAAATATTATTTCTTTCTTTCTTTCTTTCTTTCTACAGCTTGACGACGCTTAGCCAAATGGTTAAATGGCAAATTAACTAGGGTGACCATTAGTTTAGCATGTGATTTGAAAAAATAGGAAAACTTTTTGTAATTTCTTGGGAGATTTTTCTTGGATTAAGTTTAAGGACGGTTTAAAAGGTGACCAAAACTTTGAACAAATTAGTAAACATGAAAAACAAATTAATAATCGTAATATTCTTTATTATTGCATGTTGGGCAGAGCGATACAAAAATTTTAACAGCTTTTTTTGCTATATAAAACTGACTCTTAATATTATACACCATCTTGTCTCTGCCTCAATGTCCATAATCTTTATGAATAGTATTTAGCATGGTGAAATACTCTTTTCGGGGTACAATGCGTATCACAGGATCATCAGTACTCTTTCTTTTTAAAATAAGATATTCTTTACTGCCAGTTGTCATTAAATCGTATTTTGATATCCAATAATAAGACATAGAAGTCCTGCATTCCGTGTTAGTCATGGACACCCTAGCGTTCTTTAATAACTTCAAATAGGTACCTTGGTGATGCATTTCATAATCCTGTGATTTCTCTTCGTAAAACTTTTAAAATTTTAATTCACTCTTATCACTCGTATGTGCCTCCATAATTTCTGGCTCTTCAACACTAGTAACGTACCTATATTTACTACTTTCCTTCTGAAAAATATCTTGAAACAATCAAAAACACAGGTAAGTTGACGCCATATTGAAAACAAAACACACCTAGCGCCGTCGCGGTGGTAAGCTGAACTAATTCAATTAAAAGGCGGCTTTTGAGTCAGCTGTAATGTTGAACGTTTTGAGCGCCTCAAATATTCAATTAAGAAGCTAGACGTGTGATTGAATGGCGATGTTCAGTCAAAGGGCTAGCTGTTTGATTGAACGGCTATTTTAACCAGTTGGCTACGACATAAACAAATCCTTGCTTTATTTTTACGTATTTTAATTGGTATTTTGTTAAAAAACTTAAAAATCTGAGAGTTATATGCACCCCTCCAGGATGAGATGAGACGACGAAGCTAATGAGGTATAATTTATCAATATCGGACCTTGGATGTGGATTTGATGGCCTGTACAAAAATCGGGCTTGCGTAATATACATATAGATTGCGGCGTCAAGCGTGACATGAACGTATCTGTCAAAAAGTCATTTCGGGAACGGTCATTTTGAGAACGTTCTCGTATATGAGCGTTCCCGAAATGACGATTTAGAGGCAAAATAATGCTGTAATGCTTTTAAGTGCATTAATAACCATGAAAATTTTTGGTTTTAGGTATTAATTTAGTACGAGTAACATGTAAAACAATAAAAATAGGGGAAAAAGAAATTAAAAAAAAGACTGAAAGTGGACAGTATAGCGTCTAAAAAAACATCGTAAAAAGGGTAATTCAAAGAAGCGCAAGTTTTTAAACCTGAATATAAAGAGATGAAGAGACAGAAAGTTAGGAAATATAAAAAATAAAATAAAGTTGCATAGACAGAAGAGGCATTTCATCATTTTGGGAACACTCCCGTCATTTTCGGGAACATCGCAAAAACAGCAATTATATCACTAATTACGTAATGCTATAATTAAATCTTGCATATACAGCATGAAATGACCTTAAAACTTTTGTACTTATATTATTAATATAGAATGTAGTGCAAAAATGTGTTCAATAAACTGAAAATTTGGAGCAAAATTTACACTTATTGAACATTTATGGAGAGTTATTTGAAAAATAAGTGTTTTATTGTGAAAATATACAAAATAACAACATTATACGATTTAGGAACAAGTTAAATACAATTTCTTGAACGTGAATCTTAAATTTATTTGTTATATTATGATTAAAAAAATATTTAAAAGTGTTCCCGTAATGACTTTTAGCCCTGGCATTATTCTTATGAACAGGTAGAATTTCTAAAATATATGTTTTTGTGCGTGCTGCTTCACAGGAAAGGTTAATTATAAATGACACAACATACTCCGCTTGTTAGTTTTCTTCAAAAGAAAACTTAGTTTCTCGGTTATTTGAAAACCTAAAATGCTCACCTTTCTGATTTTGACCCATATGAATGGCAAATAACTGACCAAACCACAACGATACCGCCGCTCGCCTGCTAGTCTACATAGAAGTTCTCAATATTCAATTTTAACAAGTTATTATCTTCACTTGGGTGGGTTTTCCAAATCTTTAATCTACGACTAGTTTACAATATATACCTACATATGTGAACCAAGACCGCATATTTCTTGTTTTAATTATATATACCTAATACACGCAACGCAATTAGTGTGCTGTCGTTTATTGAAGAGTTTTCGTTATATTTCTTTACTCTGCCAAACCATCTTTGGTAAAAGTTTAATTACTAAAAAAATAGCACTCAAAAGGACTGTCTTCCTTTATATTTTGATACCAAAAATAATTGAATCGGTTTAGTTTTGGAGGAGAAAACAGATTACGAAACCTCGTTTTGGTCAACGTTTTTTTATAGACTATACTAATATTATAAAGAGGAAAGGTTTGATTGTTTGTTTGATTGTTTGCAACGAATAGGCTCCTACTACCGAACCGATTTCAAAAATTCTTTTACTGTTGAGAAGCTACATGATCTCTGAGGACGTAGGCTATATTTTATTTTCAAAAAAATTAGGGATCCTTACTAAAACTTCAATAATATAACCGAAGGTGTAAAAAAAGTACCTAAAATATTCCTTATAATTGAATAGGCTCCAAAACTACTGGACCGATTTTGGTGAAACTTTGCACAAAGATAGAATAGACGTTGGAAAAGAACATAGGTTACGATTAACTGCGGGAAAATTTTCATTCCCACGGGAAAAATTGTTAAAGCGGGCGGAGTTGGCACAAAGATAGAATAGGCCTCGCGTAAGAACATAGGCTAACTTTTACCACGGGAAAATTCTTCATTCCCGCGGGAAAAACTATTAACGCGGGCGGAGCCGCGGCGGGAAGCTAGTTATAGATAAATCGGCATACGCAGCGTAGCCGATCTGCGAAGGAACTGCCGTCGCACTGGGCAGATCTCCCTCCGCAACTGCAGCTTATACCGATTTATAATTTTACATCGTAACGCTTTTCATGTCGTAATGTTCTTTTTAATACAGTTGCTCAAAAAGTGGCGTATTGCAGGGTCGTATAGTGTTCGGGAAGTGGGCTATTACACACTCGTGCTTTTTTAGGGTTCCGTAGCCAAATGGCAAAAAACGGAACCCTTATAGATTCGTCATGTCTGTCTGTCTGTCTGTCCGTCCGTCCGTCCGTATGTCACAGCCACTTTATTCCGAAACTATAATACCTATACTGTTGAGACTTGGTAAGTAGATGTATTTTGTGAACCGCATTAAGATTTTCACAAAAAATTAGAAAAAAAACAATAAATTTTGGGGGGTCCCCACTCCCCATACTTAGAACTGAAACTCGAAAAAATGTTTTCCATCAAACCCATACGTGTGGGGTATCGGATAGGTCTTCAAAAATGATATTGAGGTTTCTAATATCATTTTTTTCTAAACTGAATAGTTTGCGCGAGAGACACTTCCAAAGTGGTAAAATGTGTGTCCCCCCCCCCTCTAACTTCTAAAATAAGGGAACGATAAAACGATGTACATTACCATGCAAACTACCAACGAAAATTGGTTTGAACGGGATCTAGTAAGTAGTTTTTTTTAATACGTCATAAATCGTAAACCGCAATTTCCCTTTCACTATTACTAAAACATCGATCTAAGTTACAACGAACTACAAGAACTTTTATATTATGTTACTTGCTGATTCGGAACCCTTCATGGGCGAGTCCGACTCGCACTTGGCCGCTTTTTTTTTTACCTTTCCCGCCAAAGAGGTTGGAAGAGCCCGCTTCGCTAAGCGGGCTCTTCCAATCTCTTTGTTTCCCGCACTCGTGAGTTCTCTTTCCCAAATGTCAAAATAATGCCTATTAAAAAGAAAAACCAACCATGAAGTTATATATATCTTTGGCCTGCGGAAATTTGACCATGTCTCCAGTTATCGTTCCAAACTTCAATGGCTACCCATCCGCTATCGTAGAGACTGCCACATTCTTTCTCTTTTATATTCTGCTCTGTACAATCCTAAAACTCCTCCTTATCCTGAAAGACCTCTTTGCCTTCCCTTCGTACGCTATAAATCAAACTCTCCGCTCAACTAAAAACCTTTCCCTCGACATACCTCCTCATACTACCGTTTCCTTCTCAAAATCCTTCCAAGTTCAGGCTATACGACTTTGGAATAAGCTGCCCGAATCCATCCGTCGCTCCCCGTCGCTCGAGTCCTTCAAAATGCGTGTTAAAGCGCATTATCTATCAGTCTCCTCATCCTAAATAACATCATGTTTCCTATATTTTAGTTATGATAGTTATGTATTAGTATATTCATAGTTATATATTAGTGATATTGTATTATATAAGTATCTACGTATTATTATTTAGTTTAATGTTAAGTATTTTATGTAAATACTATTTGTATGTATTTTATCTTAAACATACTATTATTTATGCCGCCAACCCGCAATGCACTACTCCATTCAAACGATTTTCTTAAACTTAGATTGCCTGGTAGAGATTGCTACCTTAGCAATAAGGCCGCCTATTGACTCAATTTTGTTTATGTACTGTATTATTTATGTGTTTTCTGTATTGGTGTCAATAAAGAATATTTTTAATGTATTGTATTGAAGTTTTTTTTAAAAAAATCATAAATGTTTTTACAATGCATGTGCTCGAAAAGAGCGTTTTCTAAGCAGCCAAACCAAAGAGGTTTGAAGAGCCAGCTTTTCAAACCTCTTTGAGCCAAACACTGCGGAAAGTAGCACTTTTCCGCACTAGTGCTTTTTACTTTTCGGTTTTTTTTTATTTTTGCTCAGCCTGTCATTCAGCCACAACCTGACATTTCAGTTTTTGAGATATTTTTACAAATCACTCAATTACCAATTGTTACTAATATAAAGGGAACAATTAAAATAATAATTCAATAAACGCGTTTATAATTAGTATAATTACTTTAGAAATTAATTTTTATTGATAAATTACGTTCAAATATTAAATAAAAAATTTCGTGGCTGAATACATTTTATTACTCATGCCATAAAGCTATTTGCACATGCGCAGTAGATAATATTTTCAGCGCGCATGTATTTAAGAAGCCCGCCATTTTATAACGCCTTTTTAATATATTTAACTGTTTGTTTTCTTGCACAATGCATAGTAAAATCTTGACTCGTGTCGGCTTATACACTCGCTCGCTTTGCTCGCTCGTGAATAAAATGACACTCATCGGAAATAACATACTTTCCGCACTAGTATCATAAATAGCTATTACAATGCATGTGCTCGAAAAGAGCGTTTTCTAAGCAGCCAAACACTGCGGAAAGTAGCACCTTTCCGCACTAGTGCTTTTTACTTTTCAGTTTAATTTTTGCTCAGCTTGTCATTCAGCCACAACCTGACATTGCAGTTTTTGAGATATTTTTACAAATTACTCAATTACCAATTGTTACTAATATAAAGGGAACAATTAAAATAACAATTCAATAAACGCGTTTATAATTAGTATAATTACTTTAGAAATTAATTTTTATTGATAAATTACGTTTAATATTATTTTTTATTTTTTTGTGGCTGAATACATTTTATTACTCATGCCTTATAGCTATTTGCACATGCGCAGTAGATAATTTTTCAGTGCGCATGTATTTAAGAAGCCCGCCATTTTATAACGCATTTTTAATATATTTAACTGTTTTCTTGCACAATGCATAGTAAAATCTTGTATGATACACGTGCGAAAGATGATTTCCGACTCGTGTCGGCTTATACACTCATCGGAAATCACATACTTTCCGCACTAGTATCATAAATAGCTAATTTTACCCGACTGCAAAGGAACATATGTTTTTCACTTAATGAAACTTCCACTTACACAGACACCTTCAAATTGTATCTATACAAATAAAAACTTGTAGGCAAGTCCATCCCGACCTACGATCATTGAGAATCTATAACTTGAATCAGCTTCCGCTTTAAGATCATAAAATCGTCATTCGTCATTACATTAACATACTTACACATTTCGTTTATCACAACCTGTTAGAGTAATTGAGCAAATGGATATTGCTTAAATTTTTCTATTTATACTGTAAGGGATATTGTTACAAATTTTGACATCGAATTAAACAAAATAGAAGTACTTAATTATGTTCACATCGCTGATGGCTGACACACAAATTGCATGATGTTTTCAAACTGAATACGTTCAAAAGATGCGGATATGACGATTATTCGATGTTTTAAAGTTGCGAGTAGAGGCAGTATAATATTTGTAAGTCCACAGGTATTTATAACTGTATTTATTATGAGAAACATTAAGATCATACATCGGAATTTATAAAACAACAGATGTACTTATAAACAATTAGATCCAAAATCTCTAAGACATTCAATTATAAAAATAGACGAAAGCACATGAAAATTAATAAATTAAGGATTTTACAATATTTCATTTATATATATGACATTACAGTTTATATAATAATAATAATTATAATTATAATATTTTTATACATCATTTGCGACAAGTGCGGTTGGTTTGATAATAAAATAATTAGTTAATGCAACTGTCATTAAAAAGGGCGGTTGCCACGAGTGTATTAATAACTTGTTATACAGTTGCATGCATTAGCACATGAGTGAAGACTCATGCAATACTTTTGGGCATGTCCAAATAGTGTATTTCTGGTGTAAGTGTAAACTTACGCCTAATGTTATTGTGACAACTTTAAAAATACTCGGGAGCTAGAATCCAAGTCGGAATCACAAATATTTTACGATACAGATTGTCTGAAAATGTCATACAGAGTCTGTACAGTCAACTCGGGTAACATTGGACTCTAAAGATAATATTGGACCAAAGCAAAAAGAAAGGATTTAATTATTATTTTTATACCGTGGTCTAACCCACAATAACACAAAATTGCAGGCGAAATGTTTGCCAAAAATGGTCCAAGTTACCCAGGTGAAGTTGGAACATGACTTAGTTCGTTTATAGTTGTCTGCCCATAATGTGGAATTATGCAATTTCTTTTTCATTCAATCTTAATTTGAACATTTCAGCATGAGAGTAGATAATTATATGCATGCTTTGGTTTTTTTAGAGATCCTACTCGTCTAATCATGGTACAGGGTTAAATATATTATACCAGTACACAAATTAATGGTGCTTAGATCGTCATATAAAAACTTTACCAAAGAAAAATATGTTATAACAATATTTCGACCTACAGTATAAAATTGATCGATCGGGCCCACATTTTTTTCGTGAAAGTTTTAAGTGACGATCTCAACGTGTTATGCATTTTTACATTGATATAGAAATAACACTTATAATGATGAGCAACCAGTGCCCTGTATTTCAAAACATAAAAGAGGAACAATATATCAACTATATACAACAATAGGTCTAGCGAAATATCCGTCCACAATTCGCTATGTAATGGCGGTCCCTTGCCTATGGTCTGTTCCATATAAATCTGGACAAAAGTTCATTGACCTCTTCCTTTTCTTGAAATTTATTAACAATAATGTAGTGCCAAAATGTCTGGCAAGGTCACACGCTCACCCCGCCTTCTACTACGGTATGCAAAATTACGTATTTTGCGATAATTTCCTATAGGTAATTTTATCGTATCGTTTGAAAAAAATGTGCGCATTGTATGCAGACGTCAATGACCTTTTGTGCGGATTAATATGAAACAAGCAGTTGGCCGCGCGCCGCTTTCGAAGCACAGGGTCTTGGCTAAAATCGACGTGAAACACACAGAAGCGACGTGAGACGGATACAATGTGGATGTGGGACGGATACATTATTCCTTAAAGTCTGGTTCGTACAAAATGTATGAAAGAGATGCCTCGTAAACACACAGAAAGGATACGGCGCGAATTTATTACTTGCAAGATTTGAAGGAATAATGTAGTGGCGTGGTGTGTTTGTTTTGTATCTGGATATTGTGTTATCATAATGATATAAGTTTGCCTTCATTTATATCGTTCGTATCTATGTATGTTCCTATAACGGCTGCGTGACGTGACCACAGCACATGCTCTGCCTAGTTTGGAGACAGACTGACGGCCATGTATGAAATGTCTCTTTACATTTATTTATTTATATTTTTAGAACCTTTATCTCCATACAAAATGTAAACGTCATGGTTTAAAATTAAGTGTGAAGTGATCTTTTTTGCTACAACACAACTCAAGCCACACCATTTATAAGCGTAAAATTTGTAAATATTTTTTTATCAAACTCCTTTATGACCATTTAAATCTGTCGCGTTTATTGAAGAGGGCCTAAGTGTTAACAAGTCTTGCTCAATCAAACACGGTACTTATATAGATGTTAATTTTGTATACATAAATATTTCCACATTGACACGTATTTATTTGATGTTGAAAGCATAATATCCAAAGCCCAGGTAATATCTGTTAAGTAGCAAGGCAGGTAAATCGTGAGTAGGTCATGTGCAAAGAAAGCGACAGCTACGTATTGCCAGGCAGATCCTTAGGAAAACATTTTGAAAACAAAGACTTCAGAAAATTGGGACGGTTTGACAAATTAAAGTGAAAATATCAGGAATTCCTAGATTTTGGGAAAAATTTTAGGACTTTGAGAAGTATTTCCGAAGATTATAACAATGTTATAGAAATAACATCGCTTTTCGGTCCAGCCGTTTCCTTATACTATTTTTTTTTCTTTTTAAAAGCAAGGCGTTTCCACGTGTGGTTCGAAGCATCTGTATGCTACACTCAATAGCAACCTAAAACAAATTCCAATGATTCTAAACACTGTTTGAATTTGCTTTTCGTTTAGAATGTATAACACTTTTGTATATATTTAAATGTAAGTAATCAATAAACTGGGGCAGAAAGGTTCTTGAATGGCGACCGCGCGCCGGAAGACGTAGCGTGGGCAGGCCCCCCACGAGGTGGACCGACGATCTGGTGAGGGTCGCGGGAAGCCGCTGGATGCGGGCCAAGCAGGACCGATCATTGTGGAGATCACAGGGGGAGGCAGCAGGCCAGCAGTGGACGTCTACAGGCTGAGATGATGATGATGATGAATCAATAAACATGAATAAATGGAAATAAATAGGGTAGTTTCATGTCCGTTAATCAACTGCTAATTTCGGTGGTACATTTATCTAGCAGATTTATGAATATGAAAATAACTTTATATTGTTTGAGGTGTAGCGTAATGTGTTTTAAAAAGATTAATAATAATAAATAAAATTAATAAAATCATTTGTTTCAGGCAATAAACCCATAAAAATACAATGATATTGAAAAATAATAATAATAATACTTAAAATGTTTGAATCTACAACTTAAAACTATAACATTATTTTTATATCTAGAAAAAATGTATACCGAAATTGGCAATTGACCTATAGCCATGAAACTACCCAATAAAATAAATACATATTTGGGAAACTTACGTTGCAGTTATCTTCGAAATGTTTTCCAGGGTGTATATAACTAGTAATAAATTACCAACAACTAATCTTAAGATGTTAAATATTATAACTAGTCATAAAGTGACAAAAATATACTATTTTTATTGTGTGTCGCCACTAATAGCTGTCGTTCTACTTCGCTAAGGTCTTTGATGCGGGCTTTAAAATAGGCACTATACATTGTTTAGTAAAACCGAGCAATTGAATGTCACAGAAAACATACATATGCTACGGTTTAGATGAAATTCATTGCGAATATCAACTTTATTTGCCGACATATACGTCCGTCTAAACAATATCAGTGCGACGGACTAACAATAACGACAAAACCATAATATTTGTTTTAGAAACTTACTTATACCACATTCACAATAAATAAAAATTAAGTATTGAATAATCGCAAATTAATTTGTAATAGCACTTTTTATACAAAAAATGTCAAACCTGACCACAGAAATAAAAAACCTGCTCTGGGTGCACCACGCGTGTTTTAAATTTATCTTGTTGTGGCAACGATCGCCCTATAGGTATATATATTGGAGATGTCGCCTTAAGCCGTTGCTTGTGTGTTAGCTCGTGTGGGCTACGCGTTCCTTGGTTTGTGGCGTGGTTGTGTGGTGTGTGGCCTGTGTGGTGTGTAGCGTGGTTAGCGGTACAAGTGGTACAAGTGTTGGCGGTCAGACGGTGCGGCACGTCGAGTAGAAGAGGATGTAGGCGGCGGAGGAGCGCACGTCGCCCGGCGGCATCTCGTTGATCAGGTGGTCGTCGTAGTGGTACCACCTGCAACAAGCAATACACAAACACACGCATTAAGCCGGGCCTGCTGCCATTACTTCCTATCCTAACTAAACATTGTTAAGGAGCGTACGAGTGGAAAACATAACATTCGTTCACCTAAAGGAAGTAAAATAATAAACAAATCGAAGAACAATTTGTGAACTGTAAAACTAAATAAATAGTCTCATATGCCTGAAGAATTCTTATTTATTTACTAAAAATGAATCTGCTCAACCAGTCGCTTTTACTACTTTACTACCATACTACTAGAAAAAAAGAATTAATCAGAGAAGCATTTCGCTACAACAGCCGTGTCTCATCAAGTTCTTTGAATTGACACCGATGATACAATCCGTAACGCGATTGAAGCATCCAAAACCTCACAGGAGACACTTAACTTAATACCACTTAGATAAAAATAACCAGAATCGTTTGCAGAGCGCGGTAGTACAGATTTGAATAGGAATAGGGTAAACGAGAGCAAGCCTCGCCACGGTCTCGCTCTCGTGACGTGACGTATCTACATAACTATCAGCTCGAGGTTGATTCGTGGAACTGTTTATTTTTAGCTTCAGTATTAATCGCATAGCAGTAACTTAAAACAAGCAGATACACATACATATGTGCATTTTCTCCCATTTTTCAAAAAGAACAGAGCTTCGCTGGTCAGACAACGATCTATTTGTGTAAGGTGTGCTCGTTTCTAGCTTTCACCATCATAACCATTTCACAATATGAAATAAAATTTGCACATGTTCTATGTCACACAATATCTAAATATCGATATAAATTCTACTTGGTAAACATCTCTCATACTACAATTTTATTATTTTAAATGCAAAAGTGTTTGTTTGTCCTTATTTCACGTTTTAAACGTCGACATGGTAAGTTTATATGGAGATTGTTGAGTAGTATTACGCTACTTTTATCTCGAATAAATATCTTATTTCCACCACGAGAGAAGAAACCTTGAATCACACGCAAATCGTAGACAAGTTGAACACACAGAGCGCCTGGCGGCCGCGCGCCATGTGTGTTCAACTTGAATGAATTGTGTTGCAAGCCAGCATGTTATCGTAGTAACACGCTCCAAATGAATACCTACGTAAACAAACTTCGCGATCACAAAATAAACCACTTTAACATAAAATAAAGCACAACAACACGTTGCAATTTATGATAAATTCGCTTTAAGCCTTATGTACATTATGAATGAACTGTGCTTAACCAGAACTTACGCATTTAAATAGGACACAAGCAAACAGTCGCCATTGCAGTACGTCAGTCAGCTATACAGCGCATTACATTCACTAGCGGTGACCGACAGAACCACCTTATACTCGTACATAGTTTAGTCAGATGCAATTTTTTTTAGAATGACTGCTGTTTTAATTTATCGTTTACTGTATTCGGGTGACTTCATTTAGTAATTTATTCAAGTAGTCTCTTTTTATTAGTCTATAATTACCAACTTACTGCTGGGTATAGGCCTACAAGAATAATGATAACTAAGTGACTTACCAAAAACTCTTATTATTTTTTGGGGAATTATATAAATATCGAATAAAAGCGACTGATGATACTATTTTCAATAACTTGAGCGGTATGAATTTGGGGAAGCGAAAAATTAATCAAACACGATGAATATTGATTAATAATAAAATCAAGAACAAGCTTACAAAAAGTGGGTGTTCTGATAGTTTCTCGTCACTCGCAGTTAGTCGTTTACTTAGTAATACTAAAAGGTAAATTAATTATTGTTGTCACTTAAAACTTTAATTTATGTCACTCATCTCATCTCGTACATACTACTTTTTTTATAATAACAGTGGAGTTCAAGCCTACTTCTAATCAGGGAGATTAGGCCTTAATCGGTCTCGCTGGTCCAGTGCGAGTTGGTCAACTTCGCACACATCCTTACAATGTATTCACAACAGGCAGGTTTCCTCCGATGTATTGAACGTACGCCATAGCCACTGAGTCACAGACGCGACGCTCCAAATAAACAAGTATTTAGTACCAGCTTTTGCTCGCGACTTCGTACGAGTGTTGAATTAGTTTCGAAGACGGAAACAAAAAGTGTGATCTTCGGTAGGCCTGTTGTAAATTAACTGTATATACCTAGTTTCCCGCAGGAATAACATATTGCCCCGTGGTAAAAATGTAGCCTATCTTCTAATTGGACATCCAGAAACATTTAAGAAAACCGCATTAAATCTCGTCGCAGTTTTAGCGTGACGCTATAACAAGCATACAGACAGACATCATCGGCCTGTTAGATTATTATGCTATGTATAGATGTCCGTTGAGTGTAATCTAATGGTAGTGGGCGACTCGTGTGTGAGTGGTGTGTGGTGTAGTGTACTCACTTGCCGTACATGCTGCTCTTGCAGAAGGAGGTGTAGTGTCCGCTGAGCATGGTGCCGTAGTGGTTGGACACCGCGTACAGGTCGTAGACGGGCGCGGCGGGGGCGGCGGGGGGCGCGGCGGGGGCGGCGGGCGAGTGCAGCAGGAACGGGCTCATATCCAGCTCCGACAGCGGGAAGTCTATGTACGTCAGCCGCTTGCTTATCGCCGTGTCCTTGTCCACGTAGAACCTGCAACCATCCGACGACCACGCCGCGCCGCGCTATAGCCAACTACAATAATCTTCTATCACACAAATAATTACATTTATAATTTGCGGCACGCGCAAGTAGCGTAGCCAGCTAATTTTGACGAAGTTCGAACGTTCTTAAGTCATCATGTGACTGACCTAAAAGAACACCTGACACAGTATATTATTATACCATGCATGCAATCAGGATAGGCTGTAAAATTACCCCGTTAGTGAAATTAAACTGCCATGTCGTGCCTCTTCTATGGTTTGTTTCATATTAATTTGGACAAACGGTCATTGACGCCTGCATACAATATAGTTCAAGAAAATTAGTTGAAAATTTGGCAAAATTAGTGGGCGACTTTTATCTATCAGGATATGTAGGTTATAGAGCGAAGTTAAATTTTATCTACTCTCCCCCTCCCTCCGGGGCGAGCGTCACCCCCCCGCGCCCCCGAATGTGTCCCGGAGCGCGGTATTTTTCATTTTGAAAGAAAACCGTACACGATACATAAAAAGTGTGTAGGAGCGAAAACATCTCTGATAAATTTCCTATAAACCTTGCATACATATAAAAGCGATATCACTTATAGTTTCAGCACAATCCGCCACCAAATACGAACGTTTTTAATAATTTATCTTTTTTTTCTGCTAAAAGGTTAGATCTCTCAAAAACTTCACAATGTACCGCCAAGATATGTATGACAAAAGTGAAGAATAGAATATGTTCTTTATAAAATGGTATAATTTATTTGTAAACTCTTTTATATACCGTTACTATGCTATTTTCTTAAATTAATTAATTTGGCCATTGGGCGAAATATAAATATTCGTAGTGGTTAAACGGTGTTACTGTAAATGCCATAGACTTCTTATATATTTTCCTGTAATTTATAAGTATAGAACTATTTTCTGTATTTTTTGTATATTTTTAGGCCCAATATTTTAAGAGATAAAGGGGGGAGAGGAGAAAGGTCCATTTTCACAAAATTTCTTTAAAAAAATCAAAACATCAATTTAAAATAAGGAAAAATATATATTTGAGATTTTCATAACGTACACTTTCTTTTGATATATCACACGATATAGTTTGTAATTTTTTTTTTCTAATATAACCCCCATTTTTTTTCTTTTTGAGGTACGGAACCTTAAATAGCTCTAAAAATTTAGCTCGAAACGGGACTAAGTATGATACGTGGTGAATGGTGTGTCCAAGTGTGGTCTGGAGTGTTCTTTTGGTGCATTTTTTGTTTAGCTTACTTCTCATATATTGAAAATTGCTTACCGTACTTACTTTACCTGCGCTTTACCTGCTAGCAAATTTTCTGCCTGAGAGAGATTGTAAATTTCAAATAAAACCAGCTAACTTATCTTTATTTAAACATGCGTTTATTTTATCTTAGGTATTTACACTAATACTTAGTATTATTATTAATTACAATCAGCATTTTCTTCTTCAATGTCTAATTCAACTACGTTCATGCAACTCTGGCCTCTACAATTTTTGCACATAGTGGTACATCGTAAATCGGCTTTCACACATCCACATCGTCTCCCACAGCCTTGTTTGCAAGCACATGTTATTAGTTAATATAGAGGCTGGTGCTGGCGGCTCCGTATTTAAAATGGGAAGTAAGCAATTGGCAGATTTTTTCCAGCCCCATTCTTCCGGTGGTAATACGTTACTCCTCCAACTTTGCACTTGATGAAAGACTCGCTGAAAATGATGGCGAGCAGCAGGCGATGTAGGCGGCAATTTCGCCAAAATAACAGCATTCTTTGACTGTCCCACTAATTTGTTAAAGCAAATAAATCTGTGTTCAAATCCACCTCTTCGGGTCGAGCTTTGTATAGCGCAAGAATCATGCGTTCGCCAGCCTTTTCGATCTCCTCATTGGATGAATTTGGATTGTTGTAAACGGTGGGAATGTAAAGCAAGTCGGGTCTCTTGTTAAACACCCGCCGCCCGGCTCTTTCAAATTTCAAATTATTCGACGAAATTACGGAGTTGATGACGGTAAATTTTCAAAATAACATAGCAGCGTCAAATGAATGAGTGTAGAAATGAATTATACCTTATTCTAAATAGCATATTCTATTCTTTACTTTAGTCATACAAATCTTGTCGGTAAACTGTAAAATTACTGAAAAAATTAAACGATTAACACAAAAAAAAGATAAATTATTAAAAACGTTCGTATTTGGTGGCGGATTGTGCTGAAACTATAAGTGATATCGCTTTTATATGTATGCAAGGTTTATAGGAAATTTATCAGAGATGTTTTCGCTCCTACACACTTTTTATGTATCGTGTACGGTTTTCTTTCAAAATGAAAAATACCGCGCTCCGGGACACATTCGGGGGCGCGGGGGGGTGACGCTCGCCCCGGAGGGAGGGGGAGAGTAGATAAAATTTAACTTCGCTCTATAACCTACATATCCTGATAGATAAAAGTTGCCCACTAATTATGCCATTTTTTCCATACATTTGAATTTAATTTTCTTGAACTAATAAGAAATCTTTATTTAAAAAGTACCCATACAATTATATTTTCTTGCTGAGGACTGCTTTCGTTAAAACTGTGTTAGTCAAAGTCAAAGTCAAATAGTGTTTATTCAAAGTAAGATTTCACAAAATCATTTTTTGACGTCGAGGAGAGTTCACGATTTGGCTGTCTTCTGTGGAGAAGAACTCTCCGGAAGAAACTCCACAGGCGTTGCATCTTTTCAAAAATATTTTTACATAGGTAATTATTATTTTATACAATTTGATTAATATAACAAAGAGTGCAGACGAAATATGAAATTAAAGGAAGGCAACCAGTCAAAGTAGAAAAACTAAACTATATAAACAATAAAACAATCGGCAATCGACTAGAGCAGACCAGTCCCCCCAAGCAGCACCACGTTCACGGGTTTGACGTATGGGACAGCCATCGCCGGGCTCAACCATATTAGAGGGAACCCAACGACCCGGCCCACACGCCACCGCAAGTCAGGACACTTTAGTGAGCATGAATACTCAGTCAGCCAGATGTTATCATGACAATCTAATTAATGGCTTCCCAATTTCATAGTCGACCGCACTACAATGTTGCACAATTACGTAGGTTTTTACAAACAAATTTTAGTAATAATATTACCTTAGATTAAGCACAGCGTTTCTCGTGTCGAGCTGAAGTCTCTACACACCAAGCTTTCTTATCATTCAAATATTCATCCAATCCATAGTACGCATTCTTACATAGATGCCGTTTCACGTGGCATTTAAACCTTTTTTCCTTTGTTACAGTTTTCAGAGTCTTCCCAAATGACTGATAAAATACAATAAAATGTAAGTGTTAGTAGTCAAAGGTAAGGAATTGTGTTTGTGTGTGTGTGTGTATGAGTACATTGTTTTCAAACGATACGATAAACTTATAGAAAATTATCGCAGAATACGTAATTTGGTATACCGTAGTAGAAGGCGAAGTATGCGTGTGACCTTGCTAGACTTTTTGGCGCTGTATTATTTTTAATAACTTTCAAGAAAATAAAGAGGTCAGTGAACTTTTGTCTAGATTTATATGAAACAGACCATAGTAGCTTTTCATTTCCTGTTATTTTAGTGGAAACTTTGAATAGTAAAAAGTCATACAAATCTTTCTAGTGTTTCCAGCCTAAGCCTAGTAATTTCGAAATTCCTACTACTTACACATTTACAAACCTCTTGAAGTGTATGACGAGCACTGGCGGGAGGCGCGCTATGTCCAGTTTCTTGACGGCGTCTCGCTTCTCTTTGCACGCGGGACAATTCCATCCGGGGATCGTCTCGCCATTCAGGTACAATTTAAGGCAGTCCTGCTCATAACAAAACGTGTATTATAAATAACAGACTACGAAGTTCTATACATTAAATGTATTTTATTATATCCTCCTCCTCGCGTCGTTATTACTGGGGGTCGTGATCCCTCCGAGGAATAAAATTATCGATGTTTAACAATGTTTCTGTATTTTATATAAACCATCGATATAAACCCTTTTGCATTGTTTGAATCATAAATGTATGTTACAACAAAATTGGCGTTCGTGAGTGCTCTGGTCTGGTCTCTTAATGAGAACCAATGTAAGCGACAATATAATATGTAGGTAAGTAAATTTGAAAAGAAAAGTAGTTAAGTATTTAGTGTATGACTGACGGCGAGTGTGCACCGCGTGGCGCTGGCGGGCAGCTCGAGGCTGAGGTTGGAGAAGGAGTCGTAGGTGACGGAGGTCTTCCCGCAGACGGTGCAGCGCACGGTCGACTTGATCTGCCCGTAGAACAGTCGCGAGATGAGGCTCTCCTTGCCGCGCGTGAACTCGTACCACGCCTTGTCTGACGGCGTCCAACTCTCCTGCAAACACATATCTTGTTTTTATGACACAAAAAAAATAGGATTCTAGCCGTAAAACAATTTGCCTTAACATGGTTTTTAAATTAGCGTTAGATAAAAAATATATATACCTAAACAAACAAATATATAGTATTAGCGACCCGCCCCGGCTCCGCACGGGGAAATGGTTATTGTGGGTTATCTTTAAGTATATTATGCATGTATTATACATATAAACCTTACTCTTGAATTACTCTATCTATTAAAAAAACCGCATCAAAATCCGTTGCGTAATTTAGGATTTAATCATACAAGGGGATATAGGGAGGGACATAGGGACAGAGAAAACGACTTTGTTTTATACTATGTAGTGAAGAAGCAATGACGCTGTTGTTCGATGTTCGAGTAACATCGATGTCAGACTGATATTTACCTTAGGAGGCGGCTTCACATTGATTTGAAGGTCCAAATGAAGCCAGTCCATAAGTATAGTCAGAAACTCATGTGAATCCTGCTGTTCCGAGGTCTTGAAAGCGCGCTGGTGCTTGCCTAGCTCATTCTGCAAACAAAGCTATTTTAAGAATACAATAGAATATACTTTATTGCACACAAGAGAATACAACAAACATAATTAAAGCAACACAGGTGTACAAAAGGCGGCCTTATTGCTAAGGTAGCAATTTCTACCAGGCAACCCTTAAGCAATATAACCCTCATGCTACTATAGAATAAGCTCTTTATTGCTAAAAGGTTGAGCAAGATTAGATGGTTCACAGCAAACATTTGGTTTTTTGTGTTAAAATATTTGATACAATTCAGGGTTAGAAATAAAAGGTGTTTTTAATTTCTATCAAACAAACAGTTCAAAATATTAAACAAACAAGTGTTAATTTTTCTTTTGTTTTTTTTTTTCGCATTTAAGATCAATTAGACTCAATACTAAACGAAAGAAGACTATACTTCACTTTAATAATATTTACTTAAATCAATACTGAAAGTTTCATACACACGTAGACTAACGTCAATTCTTAATAGAAGTATAAATATTGTATAATTTATATTATTATACCAATTGAACATTGGTTAAATGTACCATCCACCTACCACATTGCTTGCTTGCTTATCGAGTGGGTTTCGAGGTTTACCACATTTAAAACAAATAAAGTTTGCTTTCTTTCTTTCTTTCAATCAGGGAAAATCTATTGTTCATTTTTATGTTTCAGTTATGTGTGTGGCAGCTTAATACCGCTATTTAGATCCGGCGTCGGTACTAAAACGGTACGGTTCATGTTTGTAAGTGTCCTCCCGCGGTACCGCCTGTAGTTTATAGGCCGTTTCCGCAGAAATATATTTTTCCCCAAACAAGAAAGTTCAAACGTATCTGACCTATTTAGCAATTTAATTTAATTTTAACTTGTATATCATGTTCACGTGTATTTTAAAACGTAAAAAGCAAGCACAAAATGTGCGTTGAATTGAATGGTAATTTTAAATACCACCGTGAGCACATTCGGTCTCAATGTACCCTCCCACTGGTTGCATTGCCGCATTGTTGCGGGTTTCGCGTTCAACTGTATAATCATCAACAACTATATGAATACCAACTTGCCTGCTAAATGTTAAATTATGGCAAGACCCTCGATCAAAGGGCCCTACTCCAGGCTGTGTTAGCGGAGTGGCTAACTATACCTTCATATTACGAATCGCAGTGAGGCACACGTCCAAAAAGTATTACTATGTTGACTTTACAAAGTTTCATCACCTAGTTGCCTGAAAAGAAAGATGATCCCGTTGGTGCCGGCTAGTATTGGTATTTACGGATACATACGAGCCATGTGTATTGTGTAGTGCCTTAGGCAGGAGTTGCGAGGTAGGCACGCACGATAAGCAAGCCACTCACCCTGAGGTCTTTGGCGGCGATGAACTTGTACTGGCCGGACCACAGCGCGCGCACCACCACTGCGAACTCCTCAGCCACCGCGCCGCGCGTCGCGTTACACCTGCCACAGCCGGAACGATCATTATACGAGTATTGCATTAAAATACAACAAATTAGAAAAATTGCAGCTGGCCGCGCGCCCGAACAAATGCTCACTTCATACATCTAACTCGCACGCACACATTGAATTTACTAATCCTATTCAAAGAAAACTTAATAAAATAAATTATATGTTTTAAAGAAATAAAACAGTTTTTATTGTACTTTACAGATTGCTTTTACTACACTCGGGTACCTTACTTTCATTACATCAATCCTGTAGGATCAATCATGAGGAACAAACCTCTCTAACAAACATAGAAAAGAAAATTAAAGGAAAACCATGAAAAAGCATCAAAAAACTGAATTAGTTATCTTGCATGTTTCAAAATAAATTTAGATTTCAAATCCTATTATTTCATTCATCCTGTTTGTGATTCTCTTCTTGGTAAAACCACATTTATTGAAAATAAATAATTTCTTTCTTCCTTTCTCTGCAAATTTGATTCTTTTTAAAAAATAAAAAATATTTCTTTAAGCGGAATCTACAATCTCCATTATATTTAGGATTGTTTCACACCAGAGGGGCTGTTCTTGGGGGCGATTCCGATCCGCCGACATTGAGATCGGGCATTCCGTACTCTCGAATGCCACACTAGCGCCACCTTGGTTTCATATTGAGTGAACTAAATGAAATTGGACATTTGTCAACTCTATGCGGGCAGATTTCTAAGATTAGCGGTCTAAAATTGACTTTGGTATTGCATTGGGTTGAAATCGAGATCGATATTGATTTCAAGAGTAGAACTGGGGGTGGCTTTTACAAATTCGATACTTCATAGGGGATTAATCTTGAAGGTAACCTCACGCAGAATAATTAAGTTTAAGTAAAAATTAAGTAAAGCAAGCTTGGTTTGGTTTGTGTTGGCTTTGTTACCTGTTGATGTGGTCCAAGTACTGTCCGTTGCAGAAGTACGTGATCAGGAATGTGGTGTTGTTAAGGCACTGAATTATGGAGTTCATGTAGCAAGTGTTGCCCAGATTCCGTAGACCAGTCAAGCCGCGACCCTAACGCAAACAAAGGCATTAGTTCCATTCGTCATTATGTTACAACAGTTAAATCATTTAAATCATTAGAAGTCAACATAGACCAGGTCTTTACCCAGGCATCTCTTTTATGGTTTATATTTTAAACCATGAGCATTGTTACTTTGCAGCTAAGATTGCGTCATACGAGTAATTAAATCAACAGATGGAATGGTGTAGCTCCATTAATGCGCCTGGGAACAATTAAATAGAGCTTCTTCCTAGCTGCCAACAAAACACCCAAAGAAAAAATTGGGTGGCTCGATACTAGCCTAGAAGCACAGAGCTTCTTCTTTGATGGCTTTCATAGGGGCTAGTTAGAGCCTACCCTTAATTATGGTTAAATAGCCTCGCCGCTGTACGTCAATTTTTAAAATCAAAATATATAATTAGGTGGCCTGTAGAAGTCCCTGATTAGGTAGTGAGTAGTGACCTCACCGTAGAGTATCGGTGCGCACGACACCCAATTCGCCAACACGGGGAGACCCTATTCTAAAGCTGCTAACCTAATTTGCTACGTGGTGCTTGTAAAATAATAAGTATTATAGCACACCTATTATTATGCATAATTAGTTATAGACCAAAACCGGTCGGTACGCACGCCACTTTATTTCCGACTCATTTTAATCGTTTGAAGTTTGGGACAGTCTGGGGCTTAATTGTTTTTCCCACATGAATATTAAATAGTTTAGGGACCTTGGTAGTCAAATTATTTTTGTGTAAATTGTAGAAATTATATCTTTTTCTTGCTTAAATCTGGGAGCGCGCTTTACTCCGGCAAACAGGACGTTTAACAAATCCAATTTTTCAGTTAATCGGCAATGTCGATTGAATTACTAAGTAGCAGACAGAAGTGATGCACGGCGAGCCTTGAAGCCAAGCACACACGTAACTATAAATTTACATGAAGATGCCTGCCCAGCTACAGTTCGCCACCACACACGGTAGTTATAGTGACATATATACTCTCGCCCTTATTGCATGTACGTACGGTCGGTCTACCTACCTTCATTCGGGCGGCGCGAATTTAAGCAATGTATTTCTGATCTTCGAAGTCATAATGTATGTGTATAAGCGTGGATGATTTAAATAATAAATTAAACACTGTTTTAGCACACTTTTATAATTGGTTTGAAACGAATAATTTAAAAATTAATGCTGATAAAACCAATGTTATATTGTTTAGAACTACTACACGTAATATTGAAACTCTGAGTTTAAAAATTACAGGAGAGCAAGTTAAGGTTGTTCCGTCCGTGAAATCACTCGGTATATATATTGATGAGCATCTCAACTGGAAGGATGAACTAACAGCAATAGAGAAAACTGTAAGCTCAGCATGTTATGCGCTTAGGAAGTTAAGGGAAATACTTAATACTGATCAGATCAAAGGCGTTTATCATGCTCTTATTGAATCAAGATTTAGGTACAGCATAAAGCTTTGGGGCATGAGTTATGATTACAACATAAAGCGTGCCTTTACTTTGCAAAAAAGAGCCATACGCGCAATAGTAAAAATACCACCATGGGAATCCTGCAAGGAACATTTTCGTGCGTTAAATATACTAACCGTACCTGGTCTGTACATATTAATCCTACTAACAGACTTTATGAAAGTACGCCATCAGTATGAAACTGAAGCAGAAAGAAAGGAAAGAGAACAAACTAGAAGAAAAGATTTCCGATCACTAATTACACCTCGATTACAAGTTGTGAAGCACGGTGTACTTAATCAAGTCACACACTTTTACAATAAGTTGCCTATTAAGTTGAAGGTCGAAAATAGATTACATATATTTAAGAGAGAACTAAGACAATTGTTACTTGAGAAGTGTTATTACAGTTTAAGTGAATATTTTGATTGACATAAAAATTACCATATGACAACATTATCTTTACATTATCTCAACATTATTATTAATATCTGACATTTAAAATTGGACGTTTATTTTATTATTATTTTTTAAGTTATTCTAATGCTGTTGTTTTTTTTTTTTTTTGCATGCTTTATGTGTTATGTAATTTTGATAACGGTATAATATCTGAAATATTTCGAACACAAATGTATTTTGTTAACGAATAAATAAATAAATAAATTTAAAAATAAATAAATAAATAAATGTATATTAGACGTTCTTACGGTGAAGGAAAATATCATGAGAAAATCTGCACACAATGCGAAGATATTAAAAGGTTATTTGTATGAAGTGCTTCCGGCGCCAGGGGTCTACTTAGCAAATAGCCGATTTGCCGCTTGCTTGACCAATAAAGTGAAAACTACGAGCAACTGTGTTGAAAATAATATTATATAGTGAACCCCGATTCACTCTGTGTACCTACATAGCTAACAATTTTAAGCCTGAGTACACTTTGATGCTATTATAATTTTAAATCTTCTTTAAACAAAATGTAATAAACCAATTTTTTTCTAAGAAAAAACTAAAGTGTATGTAGCTAGAAGAAATAAGTTTGCATACCAAACCTCTTGGAAAGTAAATAGAACGGATTGATATCTCTGTAATTTTCTCGAAATTCGCCCCTGCGCCACTATTTCTGCTGTACTGTCCAGTTTACTACGATTATTATCATACTCGTATATTATACAATTTTGTTAAATTAATAAAGTCGTGGTCATGGCTCAATGACGACAGTCTGTCAGTCAACAAGTTTCAGCCAAAATTCTCAAAGTTCGCTTAACGTTGTCATAAACAGACATAAGTTAAGTATTAATTTAATACGCATTAATAAGCTGTGTTTTTCTTTTGAAATAAAATCAAAAGAAATAAAAGCAAGGTGGGGTTGTACTTGTACCGACACTAGCGAACCCTCAAGTATACTCACTCGGCGGAACAGCCACACGATTTGATGGTGGGAGTTCTTGAGACGGACCTTGACCTTCAGGGCCATATTCGCCGCGTATACATCCAGCGGTATACATCGCTGCTCGTAACGCACAATTTTGCCTGCTTTCCGTATCCGGCCCGCAATGGACACCGCCGCCACCAGACTTCACAATCGATTCAACGTGTAATTTTTATTGTTGTTGTTATCTAGACTCACAGGTTTAAATGTTTCCAAATCGATGGAATTCACAACTCACTTTTGTATTTCGATAATGGGAACACTAATATTAGTAAAACGACTAAATAGAAGACGAATATAGTCGATATTAATACGGCAAATCGTTGCAGCATTTGTCTTGTTGGAAAAATATAATCTCAGTTTAAGAGTTGTTATAAGTATGTCAGTATAAATATAAGGAAACGAGGTGTTAGTATGTTATATCCGCGTGTCGTCGTAAGCATAGTTGTGCTAGAACTGAAACTCACGTGTCACGGGCAAAGCTAGGGCGCAAGTGGCTGCTAATGTGACCACGCTATCGCTTTGACAATAGGAAATAGGCCTTATATTATTTTTACCGTCAATAATTTATAATTGTTGTAATTTATAATATGCAAATAATATAAATTACATGCTATACATATGGGCCTTAGTTTTAGGAATACTACAAGCGGTGTTATTCATCTATCTATATCACATATTATGTATTATGTTAATTAGAATAAAATGTATGCACAGTCATTACTTTACAACGGCTGTAATTGACTGATAATTATTTCATTGCTTGATTTGTTATTTTCAGGACAAAGAAGGAAACTAGACAAGAAAATGTTTAAGCGAGCGGAACCCCAATGTAGCCATCTAGTTTAATATTTAGGTTCAGCCTGTATTGTGACCGTTTTGTATTCATACATACATACATACACTAATCTGCAGTAACATACATAACGTAGGTGTTACTACGGTCTTATTTCGTGCGGGGTGGGTAAATTTTTTCTCGTTGTGTTTGGTCTTTGTCCCAGGACCTGTGATGCCATGAGGCTTATTAAAAAAACATGAAGGAGGGGTTTTGGAGCTGGAGGTAGGGAAAGTGTCCGCGTCAAAGTAGACCGCATGGTTCCCGTACACTAAGTGGATTTCTGCTAAGGCCGATTGCGCTGTCAAAACTAACGAGACCCCGGCAGCTGTGAGCTGCAATAGCTTACAATTGATACCAGTCTGCAAAACTTCACGGTATTTTTGAGTAAGATATATTTTTATCCATACCTAATATTGTATACTGGTTTCGGAAGCACAGGTTTTCATGTTCGAAATTGCTAAGAGAAAACATTCGTACGTACGTATTTTATTGATTACACACACACTTTGTATTTGATTGATTACACACATAAGGTCAAGCTTGAGTCCTGGAGGGTTAGGCAGAGATTAGACTAGGCATTATTACAATTGTTTACGGGTCTTAGCTTGATTGTGTAGTAAGCGCGAAAGCCTCAAACAAACATTAGACTAGACATGTTATCTATACCACAGTCTATACTAATATTATAAAGAGGAAAGATTTGTATTTTTGTGTCTGTGTGTGTGTATGTTTGTAATGAATAAACTCAAAAACTACTGTGCCGAGTGTACTACATTCACCCTGAGTAAAATAGGCTATATTTTATTCTCAAAAAAATTAGGGTTCCTTACTAAAACTTCAATAGTGTAATCCAGCTTAAACCTGGTAAAAGAAGATGTGATTGAAGACTTGTTTTCTTTCTATATTCATATACATATAATAACATAAATATTAGTAACTAATATTCAAAAGTTATAATATTAGTCCGGTTCGCTCCAGTACTAAATGAAAAAATTCTATCTGTCATTCCTGTAAATGGCAACGACTCATACCGTTGGATTCGTCTTGGTGTCCTGAACGTGGAACTGTCGGTCGTCAAGTTCTAAAGTGGTGGAGGGAGGAGGGGAGGGGTAATCAAAGTTGGCGAATTTGTACTTTTGTTTTTACGATGTAATTTGAAAACTAGTGGACCGATTTCTTTGTTACTGGTATTATTTGAAAGTGTATAATATTACCTAAAACACGTTCTTATACATCGAATACGCCAATTCAGCGGTTACCGCGCAATAATACGAAACATTGAAAAAAGAAATTGTGTATAAATAATATCACAGATTACGCTAAATCTATAACGTTTTCGTGGAAACAATGTTTACTACTTTAATTCTAAAACAAATTACCTAATCAAAAAGGTAACAATAATTACTATATGATTAATGGTGCCTGAGCTAGAGCTAATTTACGAAACGTAGTCGTAGGATCACTATACTACGAGTACGCAAATATAAGTAAATGAATGAGAAGAGATGGGTAAGTAATCACCATATTACTTTAATTATATATTTCAAGCTTACATTTTTCAAATAATACCTTGAAAAAAGACTTTACGTCGAAATAAAGAGGATAAATTTTTTTTGTTTTTCACTATTAGTAGTTTTGAATTTGCCTGTAGCATCTGACCCAAGGTACGTGACAAGATAAAACTTTTGTCAGGGGTAGATATTAGTAATACCTACCCATGATAAAAAAATAAAAGAAATCTACGTCGAAATAACCCGAGAAACATTTTTTTAGGTTTTCACTATAGTATTTTTGACTTTCCCTGTAGCATCTGACCCAAGGTACCTGATGAGATTAAACTTATGTCAGGTGATAGATTTTAGTAATCCCTTTCCATGATAAAAAAATAAATGAAATTTACGTCGAAATGACACGGAAAACAATGTTTTAGTTTTCACTATAGTTGTTTTAACTTTGCCTGTAGCACCTGACTCAATGTACCTGACGGAATAAAACCTACATCAGAAGATAGATATATGTAACACCTACCTATGATAAAGAAATAAAATAAATTTACGTCGAAATAACGCGGAAAACAATCTTTTAGCTTTTCACTATAGTAGTTTTGACTTTGCTTGTAGCACCTGACCCGAGGTACCTGACAGAATAAAAACTACGTCAGGGGATAGATATTGGTAATATCTAACCATGATAAAAAAATAAAAGAAATTTACGTCGAAATAACGCGGAAAACATTTTTTTAGTTTTTACTATAGTAGTTTTTAATTTGCCTGTAGCCCCTGGCCTAAGGTTCCTGACAGGATAAAAACTATGCCAGGGGATATATATTGGTAATATCTACCCATGATATAAAAATAAAAGAAACTTAGGTCGAAAAAAAAAAAAAAAAAATGTTTATTTTAGACAATTCAGTACATACAATTACATGTTAGTACAGTTTAATTTGTAACAATTAACGCGGAAAACAATTTTTTATTGCGTACTCGTAGTATATTGACCTGCGACTACGTTTAGTTAATTAACTCTAGCTCAGGTACCATAAATCCTATAGTAATTATTGTTAACTTTTTGATTAGGTAATTTGTTGTAGAATTAAAGTAAGCAACATTTTTATCACAAAAACTTTATAGATTTAGCGTAATCTGTGATATTATTTAAACACAATTATTTTTTATTATGTTTCGTATTATTACGCGGTAACCACTGCATTGACGTATTCTATGTATATGAACGTGTTGTAGATAATGTTATACCCGTTCAAATAATACTAATAATAAAGAAATCGGTCCACTAGTTTTCAAATTACAACGTAAAATCCAGCGATCTTTGATTACCCCCCCCTCATCCCTCCACCACTTTAGCACTTGACGACCGACAGTTTCACGTTCAGGACATCAAGACGAATCCAACGGTAGGAGTCGTTGCCATTTACAGGAGTGACAGATGAAACTCAAGTTCTAGAGCACTTTTGGTCTAAAATGAACCGGACTATATTTATAAAAACAACTATTAACCCGGCCATATAATTTTTTTAGTAATCATATTTATAAGTAAATGCGAAAGTGTGTCTCTTTGTCTTTTACATTTTCAAGTCTTGTATGAATTGTGATTATAATGAACACAGCGATTTAGTCCACTATACATAGGAAAAGCTAGTGAGAAATATAAATAGTACTTTGGGATCGATGATCATTTTGACCTAATATTCCCAATGAGTATTTTGGCTTAAATATTATGACGCGCCCCCTCTGCTACCTTGTCACGCACGTGCCGAATTCACTTGTTCACTCAGTGTTGTACCGCGGCAATCCCGGCGGGCGAAGTGGTCTATTCGACGATCGCGTGTTCAGTCTAATTTTTTCGTCATCAGCTCATACGTGTAATCAATCACCGAGGAGTTTGACCCTACTATCCACCCAGTCACACTTATCTCGGATACTAAACTGCAACCTATAGATATCCTCCTACAAGACCTATCTCTTGATCGGGACATGCAGTCAAAGGCTTGGCAGGAGGTGTAAACAGTTCGCAATTATAATCAATACACAGCAAAACTAATATGTTTGCAGCAGTTTATTTTAGTTATACGTGACAAAGTGCATTTGGTACAGAATTATTAAAAGTGCCACTAAGGATGAACAGGCCTAGGCTTAAGTCGATTTACCTCATGATTGTTTCTTATTTACAATTCGTACAAACAATATAGTACAATTTCGAAAAACAAAAACTAATTGGTCATGGTGAAATGCGAACTTGCCGTTACTTCGCACGCGAAGGCTAACTACTACACAATCAACCCAATATAAGTAACAATATTTCTGTAATCGACAACCGGCCTGCTAAAATATCATTTATGAGTCAAGGGAAAATATTATTTTGAAGTGTTACATTTTAGTCCAGCAGTGGACGGTCAAAGCTCAATAGCGGAACAGTGGTAGGTACGGTTTGTCACGATTTGTAAGGTTGCATTAGTTATTGTTCGAAGTAGTAAATACTAAGCAGGGCGAGTGGGCACGTTGTTGATTGCGGCTTAGCACTGATGAGGATTCGGAGCCTTGGCCGACCACGTCAAAGGGCATACGCACGTTGCACTTTCATACTCACTGTACATGGCTTTTTTTTAAAGTGACGGATGACTGCAGTGGTCTTCAAACTCGCCAATGTACAGCAGTTTTAAGAATGAATAGCCTAGAATGATACCAAATGTGAATACGTCACGAGTAATGATTCACTAAGAGCGTGGTAACGTGTGACGAGATGGATAATGAGATGAACTAGCCTGGCCATTATCAGTTCAAGTAAGCGCAGCAAAAGTAAACATACTGCTCAGTTTCTAAAAGTAACATATTTGGGTTTGGTTGTTATAAGTGTATTACTCCATTTTTTAATTAAATGGTTCCGTTTAGTCTTTAACAACATATCGAACAGAATGAGGACACGTAAGTATAGTTGCGGTATACAATTACTACTAACTCGTAAAAACTTGATTAAGTATATTATGTACCGACGTTATATTTTTATGATTCAACTGGATTTCAATTGCGTATAACCCCCTCTCCCCTTAATAATGTTCCAATTTTCATAACTTTTGGAAGTATTGCAGATATAATTAATAGTTTTTTGTTTGTAAGTTGACATTATTCAGTGTTTTCCTAGCTATGTTTGAAGAATAGAATAAAATTTTCTAGTTGATTTGTGATAGTGATGCAATTTCTAAGTCTATTAGATTCTAAAAATTGGTATTCTGTTACTTGATCCAATAACGTGTAACGTGTAGCATGATACTGGGGTACCTACTGGTGATAGCCTGGAGCATGCAGATGGCAGTGTTCTCAACTCAAGCGAGTTGAATACTATTACAAGAATACATCTTCTTACCAAGTTTCAACAGTATAGTCTTTATAGTTTCGGAGAAAAGTGGCTGTGACATACGGACGGACGGACGGACGGACAGACAGACATGACGAATCTATAAGGGTTCCGTATTTTGCCATTTGGCTACGGAATCCTAAAAAGTGTGCCTGTTTTTAAAATTTCATACGTTGATGGCTGTATATAGAAATATATTAATCTTGCCACTATAAAATGTAGTATCGTTTTGTAGGCAATTTATCGACAATGATTTGGTCTCTGAAGAGTAAACTCCTCTGACGTACCGTTTTAGTATAAAATTCAAAAAACCAGAATGAGGGAGATAAAAGGGGGGGGGAAGGGGGGAAACAATAATGCTTTCTTCAGGATGGGACCGTATTTTCACTTTTGGACCCGTATTATATCTGTTTGGGGTGTGTTATGTATGAGAGTAACAAAGCACAGCAGCTCACCACTTGCCCCCAGCAGGGGTCGAGGTCCCTCGCGCGCAGGTCGCTGGAGGGCGCCACTTTGTTCGGCTTGGTGCTGCGGTCGAAGGCGGGCACGGCCGGCTCCTCGTCCTCCGAGCCCGGCTAAGGCACACAAACAAACATTCACATCACCGGTGACTCGTATGATATTCACAAACATGTTTTAAGGACATTCCTACACCGGACGAAAGCCGGAAGTCCTGCCTAGGATTTAAAAATAATGGATCTTAATGTCTAAAGAGATGACTTTAAGACTAAACCACCCGTAGCCATAACATATAACTTCACGAACGGAGTCCTAACGTGCCCTCTACGTTCCAGTGTTTTGTAAACCAAACTTGGGTACTGTAGCCACAAGAGAGCGCACGAGCGGGCTGCCCAGCTTAGTCCGCGCAGTTAATGCAGTCGCTGGGATACTATATACGAGTATTTTATATTAGTGAATACTAGAATGTTACCGTTCCATTGGCGAGGTTCGGAGAGGACTGCGAGCGGTTGAGTGTGGGCGAGCTCGGGCTGTCCCCCGGCGAAGACATGTATGTGTCGCCATCTTCGTCCTGCGACAGAACATTTTAATTATTGAATACGCTAACATAATATACTTAATCGTATGTTACGAAGGTTCGAGTTGGACATGTTTTAAGATAATTTATGTAATATTGAAGTTCTAGAATGCCTCTGACAAATAATATGATCAGCGTTGCATAATATTAGGTCAACAGAATACGACTACAGAAAATAAGGATTAAAATCTTGTCGAGTCATATTAGCACTTGTAGTAGTGCGAGTTCGTCAGAACTCTTTCTAACTGACTTTGTATTTTTGTGGATCAAAAACTATGATTGATTGAAATATTTTTCTCATCATGTGGGATATCCTTAAAATTACGCGAATATTCTGTAATTTGTTAATATTTTTGTTGGATATTATTTTTCAAATGAACTGAACTGAGGTGAAAAGAGTTGGGGAGGTCTTTGTTTGGAAATATTTGTGTATAATACTCTTGTATTGCCGTCATAACACAAAAGGTCGCATCTGACAGTATTTTGGTAAATTTCTTAAAAACCCCAATTATTTAGAATGTTTTAGTAAGTAAGTATAACGTTGACATTACCTATTTTTGAACAAAAAAAGCGAGGTTCACTTTAGTATTTTGACGGCAGGAAGTAAGTATAGAATATAGATAATAGTATATGAGCAGTGGGCAGTAGTGGGCAGTAGTGGGCAGTAGTGGGCAGTAGTGGGCAGTGGGTGGTGACCTTGTCTATGGCGGGCTTCTTCTTGTCGCGCGCCTCCGCGAGCTTGCGCTTGCGCTCGGCCTCGAGCAGCTCGCGGCGGCGGTCGAGCTGCTCGCGCTGCTCCGTCACCGCCGCGATGCGCGCGCGCTTGGCCGCCAGCTCGCGCATCGCCGACACGCGGCCCCGCTCCGCTAAAAACACACACACACACACACACACACACATATTACCAACATTACAATATGTGGTGCATTGTGCGCTCGCCGACCAACTCCACAGGCGTCGCATCTTTTCAATATAAATTTAAACAGACATACAACTTACTCGATAGTTCAACACGATATAAGGAATATTGTAAAGATAATGTTTTTTTTTTTTAACATATTATATCTAAATTGAAACAAAAGAAAACTATAATTATTCCTTTGAGTAATCATTTCACACAGTTTATTATCAAACTTTATTTATGAGGTTCACAGAGTGAAAAAAAAGCTGCGACCCCATAAACACGGGAAAACGCAATCACCACCGGGACGATATCCGAGTTTATATGCAGCCTGTAGTATAAATTGCGCCCGATTTCTACAAACAAGAATATCGGATTACGATTGCACGTCCCCCGCCTCAATGGGGACGAACATTACCTTACCTTACGTAGATATCCTACTAATATTATAAACGTGAAAGTTTGTGAGAATGGATATTATTTTGTTGCTCTTTCACGTAAAAACTACTGAATGGATTTAATGAAACTTTACAATAATATACCTTATACATCAGAACAACACATAGGCTACCTTTTACCGCTGAAAAATACCTCATTCCCACGGGAAAAATTGTTAACGCGGGCGAAGCTCGCGTTAACAATTTTTCCAATTTTTCGCGGGGCGAAAAACTAGTAAGTTATAATTCATAAATGCAAAGTAATAAAAAGTATGAAAATCAATTCAATGTGAAAGGCAATAACAATACTATGCTAGTAATCTCACCATCATCAGGTTCCTGAGGTGTGCTTGTAAGAGACGCGAGTCGACTCGCTTCCTCTCGCTCTTTCCTTTGGTATTCTTCTAATTGTTCCCGTAACTGTTGGTTTTCTTGCTCCTGTTAAAGCATCAACATATTACGTATTATGGAACGACAATTAAATTTATGTGGAGCATCTACTCTAGGTGTATACCGACAAGTTTATCCAAGTAAATCTAAAAATTATTTTTTATTACGCCGCCGATTTGTTGTTTTGTCTTTATAAGTGAGTTGATTAGATATTATGTTGCATCATACATAACAAGTTACGTTAAGTAGCTTGTATTCAAAATAAATTATCGTTAGAATTTTTTGATCGTTACATGCGCTGCAAGCAGGTGTAGTCGTGTATGCGTGTATGCGTCAAGTATCCCTTACATTACAATGCTACATGCATTTATTAACAGTGTAGTACTACTTGTTATCGATGTCTTTTTAGAGTAGTTTGCGCATTACTTGTATTCAACCGCTGTAATGTTAAGTGTGTGTGTTTTAAAGCATAATTTTAATTATCATGCAATGCTTTGTGTTTTGTAATTAATGTTTTAATAAGAAATTACAAATGTATTGGCCATATTGAATTTTATATTTCTTATCAATCGTTCGCGCAGTTTTCACATAATAATGTTAGCACAAAAAAGATAAACACGCTTTAACCGTGTATCAGGTTTTTTATTCAAATTTAAATTGCTTTATTTTCCCTCCAGATAAGACATTGCCTAGAGCATAAATAGAAAAAAATCTGGGAGGGATAGAGCTGTACGCCTAATCGAGTATGAACCGTAACAACGGATATGAACAGTCCGAATATCTTCAGTGCGTTCGTTTCGGTATCAAATGGTTATCGGAACTGAATGTCTTTCCCGGTGAAAATAAGTAATTTAATAAGAGAACATTTTGAAATGTGCAGTGATAAATTGCGGACATGATTCGAGGAACAAATACAAAAAGAAAAATGTTATTGATTTCACCGCCCATACAACATCTGCTTACGCTTGACATAAAGGCAGCGGAGCGATGCGCGTGCTCTATGTATATTTATTCTCTAAGTACAATATAAATTATGTTTGAGTAGTAATATAATAAAATAACAATTATACATAATATTATAACAATATTAGTGGTGATAAGAAAACAGGTATACCACAGCAATCTGCAGGTTGTAAGCCTATCTATCCTTGGTCATGATAATGATGGGTAGTGTAGCAATAGACCTTAGACTAATGTTAACAATTTTGGCTATTTAAACAATTAAAATATGAACTTCAGTCCGTAATACTTTAGTTGGTACATTGCATATAATATCATATAATACAAAACTAACAGTGAATTATAATGTAGGTATCCTTAGTAAGAAAAGAAAGAATACATTATTATTATGTCTGTGGTTATTATGTTTCTTTGTGGTTTAAGACTTTCTAGACAAGGGTTTGATGTGTATTTAACTTTTTTGTGGTAAGATTATTATATATTTGACTAATATATGCTAATGTAAAATCTAGTGCTTTGTGTGTATGTCTGCAACCGGCGCCGGCGGGGACGCGGACTGATTCAAAATAACAATAGAGACGGAGCCTTCAGGCGACTTCTCCTTCACGATATTTTTCGTATCATCGCGCTAGGTCGTGGTCCGAGCCTCTTCCGAATTCCCTTAAACCAGTTGGTATAATATGACTGTTTTCCGCTAGTCCGTTGCAGCTTGATACGTCGATACGCAGCGACACGAGCGTAGGTAATTTAATAAATGTAAGTTTGTGTGTGTGTGTGTGTGTGTGTGTGTTACCATGTCGTACTGCTTGTTCTCGAGCTGCATGAGCTGCGATATGATCTCCTGCTCGCGCAGCTTGTACATGGCGCGCAGCTCGTCGCGCACCTCGCCCTCGCGCTGCCCGCGCACGCGCTCCCAGTCCTGCCCACACACATACCAATTTTGAGAGTGCAAAAACCTACCAAAACCATCCGATTCTTAAAAACTAAGAGGCTATTTAGCCAATGAGGGCTGACTACAATAGATCCTCTTAGATCGCAGTGATCTTTAGGCAATTAAACAAAAAATCAAACAGGCCTTGAAAGGTCATTGATTTATATAAGGTCATTGCCCCGAAAGTCTTAGCGAGCAAAATGAGCACTTTTGTGGCATGGCAAACGAAAATAACTTAATTTATTAAACGTACAGAAGCGCATCACAACTGTTGGGTTGCCAGGAATCCCGAGTACTGAGCAGTTGTTTGTGACTTACAGGTTATTTGAGTTGATATTCAATGTAGTTGTTATAGTACTCTGCAGGATTAAAAGGGCAGAGTAAAGTGGTTGGAGTGGAAAAAACATGAAAATATTAAATAACCTTTGAAGCAATAAAGAACTGCTCATATCCCGGGATTTCCGGGATGACTTTTGATTCCGCAATTTGAGATACCCTTTCACTTGGCATATATTGTATCTATAGCGGCAACTCTTGGTCCACTTTTGCCCACTGTTATTAACAGGCCTGCGTTATTACATGATACAACACAGCTGGGTGTCACTCGCATTCCATAACTCGAGTCTTTGAATTTTTAATAATAAAATGAATAAACTATTAGCCTCGTTACAATGAATAACAATTGGGAGACCTGTTCCGCCTCGATCCGCTGCATCTCGAGCGTGAGCGACGTGTCGGCGATGCGCTCTTGTTTGTCCAATATCAACTGCATGTTTCTGGAACGTTCCTCGTACACCTGCAACAGTTACATGCATTAATTATGCTCACCTCAAACTGTTTAATACGTATTTAAAAATTATGATGTATTTCCATCTAAGTGCTTACTTACTTAAAGGTAGCAAAGCTAATGAAAAATAAAATGTATCTAATTTTGAAATCCAGATCACGTAGCCCGATTAATCGCACAACTGAAGTGACGATGACGATGACGAACAACATTGCGCGGCAGAATGCTTCTTAGATGGCAATCACACATCGGAAGGCGGAGCGTACCCATACGCCTCCTATGCGGTCGACTAAACATCAAGAGGTGTGGAGCTGGCTCCAGTGCAGAAGTGGACGTCTACAGGTTGAATGGCGCTGATGTACACTGTACACCGTACAAACACAAGTTGAATAGTACAATGGTTAAGAGCATCGTTCTCCAAGTGGTCAAGTTCGCGGGTTAAATCACACTCAGTTGCAGAAAGGCTCATTAAATATTTAAAGTGGCATTAAATACTAATCTTCCATTAAAGTGTTGCACAAAAGCAAATCATGTCATAATAAATTTTAAATTGAATGCTTCATTAAGTTTAATGGAAGAACTGTCAAACCCTCTGTCAAACCTATCTTTATCTCATTTTTGGTTGCACAACGCGTCTTTATCGTCTAACACTCAGTTGCAGAAAGGCTCATTAAATATTTAAAGTGGCATTAAATACTAATCTTCCATTAAAGTGTTGCACAAAAGCAAATCATGTCATAATAAATTTTAAATTTAATGCTTCATTAAGTTTAATGGAAGAACTGTCAAACCCTCTGTCAAACCTATCTTTATCTCATTTTTGGTTGCACAACGCGTCTTTATCGTCTAATGGGCATTATTTTGACGTTTCTTTCATTAAAAATATAATTGGCCGTGAAAGCTCCATTAAAGCTAAAAATTGTCAGGATATTTAACGAAATATGTCTTTATCTAGTTGCAAAAGCTTGAAATATTTAATTTACCTTACTTCTTTAGTACTTTATTAACCAATAGGTTATTTTATTATGGTTGCTTTCTAGTATCAATTACTTAAATAACATTTCAAATGCTAAATAAAACACAGAAAATGTTTCTCAGTATAATATATTTAAGATAATAATCGTGTAAATCATGTAATATTATGTAAAGAAAAGAAAAAGTAAAAGTAGGTATTAAACTGATATTTAATTGATATACCTACTTACTTTTAATTCCTACATTTTTACACTGAGCTAAAACAGTACATACATTACATTCCCCTACTTTCTTCCGAGCTTTTTGTTTCATATTACCATCATACAATGTTTTGAGCTGCTCTGTCCCTCTGTAGCCTGTAGTAGTATTACTGTTGTACTTTCTAGAAATTGCCTTCCAGGCTTCGGTTTTTTTGCGTACATACGTTCCTCCCATCCTTTTATCTTCAATAATACGCTTATAACTGGAACAAAAGTAATTTATTTGTTTACAACTTTTCCGGCGACAATCGAGGTTTAGATTTTTGTGTGAGAAGTATACTCCGTAATTTCAGTTAGGTATTACTTACATAGCTAGTCTGTGTAGTCCTGTTTTGCATAATTTGCCTTACGGTAGCATTGTTTAACATATTAGTAAAATTATTTAAACGAAAATGTTGTAAATAACACACTCACCAGTTCACTACTGCTAACATGATTTTCTACTGCCCTGTGTAGTTGGCACTCCGCTCCCGTTTTTTCTGCACTTCAGCCATCACAAAATAGCAAAAAATACAAAAAAATCGACAATAACAGTTTTTTTAAAGCCACGAATTGTAAATATGAATTGCTCGTGAACTGTCTATGTCAAACAATATTTGCTTTTTTTTGAAGTTTTATGGCTCGGCTACCATCAAATACGACAGATCTGCGTCATTACATTCACTCTTTTTTAATTTCCATACTGTTTCTGAGGGCAACATTTTTTAATGAGAGCTTTAACTAATGAAGGATTATCCTGGCATAATTTATTTTTATGCAACGTCTTTAAACTAATGAAATCATTAGAGTTAATCTTCCATTACCTAAGGTAGGATTTAATGCCAGCTTTCTGCAACTGAGTGTCAGCACGTATCAATGTGTTTTCGATTTTGGAATTCATTATGTATGTGAGGCAACCTCCTGTGTGCACACACTACGTGACCAACCCGCATGGGGTCGGCGTGGTCGACTATACCATAGTGGTCGACCCTGTTAACGACGTAGGAAGGTTGGGTTTACCTGCACGGCGGCGGCCTTGCTGGAGCGGTCGACGGTCGGCTCGTTGGGTTTGAGCGCGCGCGCCGGCGCCACCGCGGGGGACAGCTCCGACCAGTTAGGGTAGTCTATGTCGCCTGCAATACATATTCATATTACACGCTAAATATTTTTATTTATTTACAACATTCAACGAAATATTTATACGCTGCTATCTACGGTTACTTTTATAAATCACTAACAGAATATTAATGTTTGCAACAAAGTAGTCAAACTTCTTTTTTGGCCTTGAGAGGATCCATCTGCTCAAACCTCGGTCCCCCGAAGATCTCAGCTAACCCGCCCGACGAACCTAATGGACGCTTTCCCACTCGGCCATCGTGTTTCAGGCCCGGCGTAAAAATTATAAGTCGTACTTATAAGTCCCTATGTTTTATCCCTATAGATGTAGAATGTAGTACAGTTCATATTTTATGGATACAGTTGGTACTTCAGTTTACGTCGCTTGGATGCTTAGCTTAGTTAGGATGATGCAAGTACCAAAGTTTTTTAGGTACGTGTTTGAAATTATAGTATGTGTATGCATTTTACACTCCTCAGGACACTTTATTAATCGTGAACATAACTTCACACATCTGTGAAGAAATTGAAGCATTATTTGTCTCAAAGAAAGAATCAATGTATTAAGTAGCCAGCATTAGTAGTACTGGCGTTGGAATACTCACCCAGCATGTCTTCCATCATGTTCTGCTGGCTGGGCGGCACCACCTGCGGGTTGGTGGTGAGCGCGGGGTACTTCAGCACCCAGTCCTCGTAGCCGCCCCACAGCGCCAGCGGCGGCCGCGCGTAGTGGACTTTCACGTCCCACTGAAATCATACAAACTTTACTATACAGGCTTGCTTAGCAAACACTACAATGCGAGCCTCAGCAAAACATTCAGATGAGGCACGCATTGTGAGCTCTTGTATCTGGATAGTGTTTACTATAATAATATTATGTGGGACATCTCACACACGGCCATCTGACCCCAAACTAGGCAGAGCCTGTACTATGGGTGTCAGACAGCTGATATACAAGTAAGACACAAATAAGTACGCGTTTATTTAACAATGTATGTATGTATTTGGAGAAGAATAAATAATAGATTAAATAGGTTGTCTGAAAGAACGCGTTATTTCACTACTGTTCAGTACAGTGTACTTGTATTAAAGTATATAACTTATTCTATTTACTACATTAATTTAAGAAACTCAAGAACAAAATGGAATATAATCCTCCTATAATCCTAACTGGTTGAAATGATGTATGAAGTATGGGAGTGCTTGTATGTAGTTTGGAATCATTGATTTATAACAGAACAACGAATCAAAAATGGGACGGCAAAGAGATGCTGGAGCACCTCTTTTACGACGTTGTAATTAGGAGATTAACACATGTGTGTCAGACGGTCCCAAGTCTTCAATGCGCTATTGTACGACGCGGTCAATCTAGAACCTGTCATAATAATAGATCGTGCGTGTGTGTGTGTGTGTGTGTGTGTGTGTGTAGTGTGTTGTCGTTGGTGACCTTGAGCAGTATGGTCTTGAGGAGGAAGAGCGTCTTGCCGGGGATGAGCGCGGTGCTGCTCCAGTCGAGCATCACGATGAGTTCCATGGCGGCGCGCTCCGCCCACACGCCGCGCGACACCAGCGGCAGGTTCTGCTCCAGCACGTTCGCCGACTGCCTGCCGTATGCCAACACAAACACAAACACCGTCACTCTCCAATATTTAATAACTCTAAATGTGCCCAAGTTATGTGCCCTGCTTTTATAACCTTCTAAGCCTAGAAGCGACACATCTCGAAATTTCTGCCTATTGGATAACTATGTTAATTTTTTTTTATTAAATACATGAATCAGTTGTATAATTATTTGAACAAATGTGCTTTTTGCTTAATTTTGTAAGAGGAATGGTTATTATGTATTTTAGCAGTAAGTCGAAAAAAACCGCAAACAATGTTCAGATATTATTGATTTATTATTATTATATTTTTCTTGTTTTTGAAAATATTTCGCGATTCTTTCCATTATTTCTGATTTCTAATATTTGTAAAAATATTTCTTATTCCACACAAGAAAGTAAAGAGCGTTTTTTCTGTGTATGTACTTAGAAGTATGTATTTATGTATTGGACAAATACCCTTACTTTCACCCTCCTGTTGGCAGGTCGATGATTGTACTTCAATAGTACTTGCAAATGTTTGGCCATCTTCCAAAGTAAACCATGCCAACAATTAAAATTAAGATTGAATTATAAGGTAATAAAAACGTATGGGTCGTTAAATCTGAATTATCAAATATTAATCTCAATCACAAACTCGCATATACTCTAAAGCGGATAGATTGTTTTGAGATTTTATTTTATTTTGTACATGTAAACAGTGAGTGGTTTTTTTTTCTTTTTATATAGCCTATTTCGTGTCCCACTGCTGAGCAAAGGCCTCCCCTCTGTTACGCCATGAGTCGCGGTCAAGAGCATCTGTACACCAATCTTTGTTATAAGCGTCCAAGTCGTCACGGCAACGTCTACGAGGTCTGCCTCGTCGTCGACGACCATTATCCGGTATGAAGTCAGTGGCAAGTTTTGCCCATCTTTACGGATGCATGCGGACGACATGCCGCCCAGTCCCATTTGAGCTTTGCAGTTTTTATGCCGACATCAGTTAACCCAGTTTTGGAGCGCAAGGTGGTGTTTTTTATGCGGTCTATTCTTTTGAGCCCAGCATACTACGCTCCATGGCCCGCTGGCAAACCTTGAGCCTGGACTTCTGTGACTCTGACAGTGACCATGTCTGTGCGCCGTAGGTTAGGATGGGCAGGATACACAAGTCGACTGGTTAGTGGAAAAAATAGGAATCCAAAGGAACCACCAAAAAACGAATTTAAACTTTGTGCAGTAAATTAAACAGACAATTTCTGTTTACATTCACGTAACACGAAGTGGTCTCTGCCTACCGCCAGGCCTCCGTCTCTCCATGTACTTGCGCGCTATAACTACCTACCGCCCGGCCGAGCGGTCTCGTGCCGCGTGCGGACCAATTCCCCATTCCCTAAATGTGGTAGTAGAGTGGCGCAATACGCGAGAGAGAGATGCAGCAACTACTTCTTTTCGCCTAGCGCCGTGCGATCTGAATTGCACTTTATTATAACGGAGCTAGGGTTGCAATTTATATGAATTATGTCGCCTAGTGCAGCTTCTGTAGGGACTACTATTTGGTATCTGTGCACTATGTATGTATGTATTGTCAACTTCGATCCATTAGATTCGGATACAGGCCTTGTTTAGTTGATGAATGATGGGTCTGTTTAATTTCCACGAGTCTTTTCGATTCCAAAATCAATAAAATATTACTTCAAAGAACATTATAACATTGCCTTGATCATGAGCAGTGTGCAGGACACCCAGCTCCTCATCAAAGCACAATATCATCATGATATTTATTGTAAGCTCAAATGACTGTAACGTGCTGTAACGGGGATTTTTTATTTAGGCGTTTAAAGCTACTTTGAATGCATACAAATCCACTTTTAAGTAATAGTCTAGCAATAAAATAATTTACCAACATTCAAATTTATCATTTTAGTTTAATCATTAATGGGTGTAGAATACTTATAATTTAAATCGATAATGCTCGTAATTATTATTTTTCAATTGTTGTCGGCATAAAGCTGGTCCCGCCGCACCGTAACATATTTACACCTAACTATTAATGAATGCTGGGAGTATTAAAGTTGAAATGCAAAGTATTAATTGCCACGTTGTCGATGTTAAAGCTGGAACGATTATTTTCATAGTTGGTTTATAAAGTTTGGTTGGTATTATGTATTTGTGAAAATGATCAATAGCAAGGCAGTGTAGTGTGAGTGTGGTGTGGTTTGGTTACCCAGGGGAGATGCACTCCTCGGGCACGCTGATGCAGGCAGGGTGGTTGATGTGGGAGTGGAGGAAGTCCTTGCCGGGCCGGCAGTCCAGGATCATGACGCGCAGCCGCCCCGCCTTCAGCAGCGGGTACAGCTGCTCCGACTTCAGACTCACCTCGTCCAAATCTTAAAACGTATCATTTTATAATACATAATATGTATAGGTATAGTCTAGCTAGGAAATAAATATCTCTCTAGTTTTTCAGGTGAGAAGCCAATCTTATAAAAAGTTGCTAAGAGTGCTTTTCCTGGGTTTTTGACATCGCTAAGTCCGAAAATTGCTGTAGGGGTTCGATATTTTACTCCTTGTGCCTCAATTCAAATAAAATATGGCCGCCGAAAACAATGAAAAAATATTCTGAGTTACAAAACAAGAATATGAAACTATCATACGTGTTAATTATCGCAAAACCTCTTATTACCCAGTTACCTACTCGTATTAAAATACACCAACTCATAAGATTCAGAAGGACTCAAGAGGACTCAGAAGGACTTAAGTGGACTCAGGGAACTTAAAGGACTCGGACCCATATGACTAACGAGTCCTAGCCCTGAAACCCGACTTGTCTCGAAATGAAGACTTGAGTTTTTTACAACACTAGTTTCGACAAAAGCGAAGCGCGGCTTTTCCAGCCTCTCTGGTTTAGACTTTCTATCCGTAGATCAAAACCGACTGGATAATTGTATTTAAATCTTTCTTTTTATGGAACATCCTCGACATATAGCGAAAAATAAAAAATTTGATTCAGAATAATTTTACTCGTTATAATTATTAATTACATAATCAATTATCCATACAATTTCCACGGCGAAAGAAATTCTTCTGTTAAAATTGTTTTATACCCAAAATTTTTTTTTATTTTTTTTATTTATTACATATTTGACACAATAAAAAAACCACTAATAAATTATTAATTCGTTTTTGAACTGCACCTATGCCAGGCCCGGCGCATTCCGCGCCATAGCTCCAGAATGTACCTACGCCGGGCGATCCCGATTTCACGGCCATTTACTAGGAAAAACGCGTGCGCTTGTGAAGACGCTATTATTTAGTCATACGAACATACGAGCGCAACGACAAACGGTAGGCTATTATAGCCAGGGTCACATTCGACGCGTTCAATGTAATTTGAACGTTAGTGGCGTGGAAGCTAGAATTAAATTCTGTTATCAGAGAGTGCGCCTTCTGTACCTAGTACTATTATATATTCTGTGCCTATGGAAAGACATCTCCAACGATACCCTAAAAAAATAAATATTTTTTATTAGTGCGTATTTGGCAACATGTTACATTTATTTGTAATCTACTCACGATGTCTTTTCATTTGATAACCCACACGAGATTTTCTTTTCCTTTTTTTTTGACGGCCATATTTGTTTTGAGGTACAAATCAAGTATGGCGAGTCAAATTTCGACCTGCTAATAGAAATTTCGGATTCAGCGATATATAAAACCCAGGAAAAACACTCTTAGCTACTGTTACAAGATTTGCGTCTCAGACTTTTTATTAGACTATTACAATAAATCAATAATCATCTCATAACTAGGCAGAGCATGTACTATGTCTATGATGGATATCATATAATAATGTTTTAATGTACATACAACATCTGTGCAAGATGGTCACTTTCATGGACAAATTTTGAATTAAATCGCAGGTGTGTTTTCACGCGATGTTTTCTTTCACATAATACATAAGACAGTTGAATAAACGCACAAATCAATTAGAAAATCGAAGATACATTTGTACATGTCAGGACCTGAAGTCGCGCCTCTCGAATGGGAGACGACAGTCCTAACTTAAACAAAATATATAAACAAGTCTCCTAAATAATGTGCAAGATCGGCGAACTCTAGGCGAAACTTGTGTTCTTTTCTATGTAAAGCGTATGCTGTATGAGGACGAAACCTTAAGTATAATAGAAGGACTCTCAATACACGATGACTGTTATAATTAATAATACGAATAACTTACGACTTGTTGCTTTACGTCGAATGCCAATATGTACACACACGAATCAAAGTTGGGAACAACGACGACGAGAAGCTTTTACTGTGCGTTGAATACAGTCGGCGACAGTATTTTCTTGAAATATTTCAATACTTTCACAGGTTTCTCGCTCACGCTGGAGTTGTGAAACTCGTGCAAGTTACGGCAAAGTTACAAAATAAAATTGAAATCCACCATTACGTTTATTGAAAACGACATCTTTAGAAACGTGCAGTTATAAAAACGCAGGTATGCACGTGATATGCGAATATCTACACAAATAATGTACCACAATAAGAAAGTTGCTTAATAATTCTGAAGATTATACACTAAACAATGAGTACGTATAACAAGACATAATCCATCCAAAAATCCATCCAGACTCTGGATTTCCAGAGTGCCATTAGCGCCTATCACTACCAAGAAATATTTATAGAAGGCAAAAAATAATTATAAATATTTCCAGAGTGCCATTAGCGCCTATCACTACCAAGAAATATTTATAGAAGGCAAAAAATAATTATAAATATTTCCAGAGTGCCATTAGCGCCTATCACTACCAAGAAATATTTATAGAAGGCAAAAAATTATTATAAATATTTTAGGAGTGGAATTTACAAATGGGCTAAGTCCAACTCACACTTAGCCCATTTGTAAATTCCACTCCTCTTTATGGAATAGTTCAGATTTTAAATTGAGTCACAGAAATTGGAAAAAATCTCTCTTAACTTAATGTTTACAAAAAATAATATTATTATTAATTATTTATTGAATATATTATAACTGTTAGTTTTGAGACACCTTGCTTTAAGTGAATTTTGATGTATAACGTGTACGTTACGTGTAGACTTGTTGTACGTTACATACACGTTATAATGTTAGTAAGGATAGTCACTGAATAGTATGTAATTAGGAAAATAAGATAGACGTAGTGTGCTTTCTCTCCAAAAAACTTCTTCACCAAAAAACTTACTCTAAAACAAAGTTACGGGGGCGAAACCGGGGCGAGACGGGGGGGAAAATGCCCTGAATAGCGAAATAATACGCTTGTGCCTCTTTCGCTCGAATTGGCAGGGACTACGGTGCCTCGAGACAAATTAAATTTCAGCATGTTATTTTATTTCAAACTTAGTATTCAATACATTTAAATTAAAAAGGGTGGACCTCATAGCCGAGAATAGTACGCTTGTGCCTCTTTCGCTCGAATTGGCAGGGACTACGGTGCCTCGAGACAAATTAAATTTCAGCATGTTATTTTATTTCAAACTTAGTATTCAATACATTTAAATTAAAAAGGGTGGACCTATCTTTTTTCGCATTCGCTTACATGCTCGCTCATAACCCTGTTCTGATTTAGTGTTTGTACTGGTAACATTACCTGGCAGGCCGGCAGTGGGCGATGGTTCGACAATGGTGACTGGTTCGGCGATTTTCTTCGGTTCGTCTGCCATTTTCTTGTCTGGCCTCGCGCTCGTCTCCAAAGCGTACCTACAGACACAGGACACACATCATACACAAACCAAGATGAATCCATTAAGCCTGGTGTGGATGGACATCTATAATATTCATAGCAAATGGTAACACTGTCCCAAGGCATAACAGTTGATAGAATCATGATTAATTTCGCAATAAGCATAAGCTGTCATGTCATGTATCTTGTCTGTGCAGACTATTTAAAAGACATGAATATTGGTTTTTGTTTATTACACTACAACATTTCGACAACATTTATGTAACACTAAACTGCGCGAAGTCAAAGAAGAAAGACATGAGCTTTGGTTATTTGATGCGAAATGAGCAAGGAGCAAATTGCTCCTATCATTTCAGAAATATGCCTACATAATATACCCTTGTGTTTAACAGCTCATATTATGTCCCCACGTAATATATTCTTACCTATATGTAAAAAGGTCTTTAAATGTAGAAGTTTTTTTTATAATATAACATTAATTTCTACATTCCACATTCCACACATAATTATTGTACGAAAAGCAAGAGCCAAATCACTTTTTTCTCCAGCAATTTACAGAGTTGTTATATAAAAATATCTACTATAATTGTAACACCTTTCAATTGATATCAAACTTCATCAATGTTATTTCACGAAACATAGGAGCCTGCCCACAGCCTACAAGACGCGTCTAGCAGCCAGCACGTAATTTTTGCACATAAACATTTAATGCAATGTATTTTTTAAAACTTTCATGGAAGCTTTCGGTACTGTACTTCGTGTGTGTGTGGTGTGAGGGCCACTTTGCTAAAACTCAATTAAAATATGTCCTTAATTTGGTGTGCATTGCAAAACAATTGTGCAGTTAATATCAGATTTAGTGAACCTCAATTGAGTAAGTTATAGGCTGAAATGTTGGGCCTTGGGCCTGCAACAGAGAAACTATGCGCTCTACAGAAATCGTCTTTACGGCAAACTCTAAGTCCAGACGTAACGAAATTTGTGTCGTAAAGTTATATAGCAAAATGCTATAATATTTTGTAAGTATATCACCATTTGAGTCTTTTTCGTACTCTTTTATTGTCAAATGTTGAGAAAATCCTTTGCTTACAGGTTAAACAAACGATGTCAGTATAATTGTGAAAATAATTGTGGGATTTTGTGAAAGCAAGAAAAAGTCGCTACGCTACTTTTTGAAGTTTTTAAGTTATGACGTCGCAAAGATTTGGGCCCTCAATCCTCCACTTAATTCTTGTTTTTTGTTAATTACGCTTTAAATATTAAACATTTGACCAATATAAAACTATCTGTTTATGTGAAAATATTTGTGCAACAAACAAATTTCTATATTTTAAAAAAAATAAAGATGATTAATTAGGAAGATATAAAAAATAAAAAATATATACTATGCGGGTATGAGGTAAATTGAAAAAAAAATTCGTTCCATTCTACAATCATAATAAAACAAAATTATTATTACTACATGTGTTTACTAAATTGTGATAAGAAAAGACAATTTTAAAAATATTTAGAAATAGTATCTTTTTTTATTACAATTATAGATCGAGTACAAAACAATAAGATAGAAAAAGCTAACAAATTAAAATGGAACTGGGCATAAGCCACGTTTGTAGTACGAGTATGCATCCGGACTGTTGCCGGTGCGGTGGTGGGCCAGGGTGTGGCGCATGGCGGGGCAGGAAACTGGCGCGTGGCCGGAAAGGTGGAAGGTAAAAGGCATTCATTTTATTTGACTTTGAATTTTGTGTTACATTCCTAATCCTAACTCTACGGACACAGAACGGTCTACTATAAAGCAGACCAATCAGGGACAGCCTTAGAACAGTTGACAATTTGACAATTTTAAGATTGTATTTGACGGTTTCACTTCGATATGTTACAATGTACCTTATAATAATACGTTAAATTGTAAGCAGTATGTTGAGGTTCACAATCTTTCGACAGTTTACAATCTTGCAAGATATATTATAACCTAACGTAACATATTCACAATTTTACGGTGACATATACATATTTCCTTCGGCTTCTGATATGGTTCATGTAGCATCTACATCCAAAGGTAGAGTAGCCAAAACAAATGAATTTGCCTTCTGTCTGGCTCTGATGCACAGCATTGTGAATAAATACTTTTTAAACATGAAATTGTCTCACATATCTAAAATTGTGCTAAACACAAAAATAATAATGTATTCGCATTGCAGCTGATGGTTATTAATTGTAACATAAAAATATGTATTTGTGTAGCTGTACATTACAGTGTTGGTAACAAATCATAGCCATAATATGACAATAGTACTGCCCTTCTTACTTAAGCTATAATGCTGTTATTTACTTAAACTATACCTACACAGATAGTTGGGGTTTACAGCAGATACAAAGTTTGAAAACTATTTATTTTACTATAGGGTATCCTATCTCAAAATATTTTTGTAGATAACCACATTATAGTTTAAGGAGAGCACAATAGTGATTTACTAACCTGTCAATTAAACTCTTCTTTAAGTTCTCAGCAGCATCAATTGCTTTGTTTGGATTCTTGGTACCGAGCATGCCATTGTAGTAAGCTTTATCTTTCTGATAGTCTTTGTCTTTGCTGAGGAATGCAACAACTCGCAGATATTTCATGTAATAGACATATGCATACTCCTCGTCACCCTTCTCACGGAATTCCTCAGCCTTTTCGAACAGCTTCAGTGCAGATTTACATAACCTACAGAATCCAACACTTTAATGTAGGGTTTTTAAATATATTAATTTAGAAAGTTGACTCTCTGACCGAACATTTTTAATGCAAGGAATTTTATTTGTTTTACTTTTTTCTCTGATTTCAGAGTTTGGTCAGAGAGTAACCACTCACATTATTATAATTTTAGCAGAATGGCTGGACAAAGCATAAATAGTTTGTCTAGATTTAAAGAGCAAGCCTAACTTTACATCAAAACAACTGAATTTGTCATGTTTCAATATCAATACAATATACATAAGTATATCTGTGTTAGTAAATATTAATATGTATTTCTTTCAGAATTGATCTTTCTTCCTATAGCATGATGTTACTACCGTTTTCCAAATAAGTTTTGAAGCTCATCTAAATGTTTTATGACCATCAGCTATTTACGAAGGAAAACACAAGCGTTTAGGTGGAAGCAGCGAGGACTCACACTGTGGTTCTTTTCGTTTTCAAATCGGGAACATTGTGTAGTTTGTCCAAATCCTCAATGCACTTCCCAAGGTGCAAATGCGTTCTCCTTGTCTCCGTCATTTTATTTCACTTCTCACAATTGTGTTCAATGTTGTATCTACAAAACTACATCTGAAAATAATTACTCAATAGTTGATGTATATATTACAATTGAAAACCACTTGAAAACAAAAAATATTTCTACATTAACTCTCCCTCTCCGGAAATGTCATTTTTTCATTAGAAAGAAAGAACGTACGTGATTTTATTGAGGAGGGAGGAGAGCGAGAGAGACGCCATACATAGATAGGTAGCTAGATGAAATTTAAGCAAAAACAAAACGCACTGAATAATCGCATCGCATGATCGCATCGCATCGTACGTATCACTTCACTCGCAGTGACTCGTTTGTTGGTGACTCGCATCACTCGCATCGCATCTCTGTGGTAGCACGTGGTAGTCGCTTAGCCCCCCGATATATTCTATGCTTAGCCCTATCCCCTATCGGGGGTTTAGTCATTACCCCTAAAGCTGCGCAAGAGAAGGGGTTTAGCTTTTCTTCTAGGGGGTCGTACCTTAAACAATAGGAAAACTAGATCGTGATATGAAAAAATTGCAGGGAAATTTATTGGACTTAGAGATTTATAAATTCCTTGGCGAAGGACTTAGAGGTCCTGAAGGGTTTTGTAAAACCCACTTAGAGATTTTTTAAAACCAACTCATTCACGCTAGTCGATAGAGAAAAAAAAACTCTATCTCTTGGTATTGCCAGTTTAAAAACCAAAAAAGGGACTTAGTGATTTTTAGAACTCGAGCATCCAATTGCGTTTTAACAGCAGTTTAGCGATTTCTTATCACTACTAACCAACCAGTAGTGATAAGAGTTGCATTGAAAAGTCTATAAACAAAAAAGCGGCCAAGTGCGAGTCGGACTCGCCCATGAAGGGTTCCGTAACAACAAGTAACACAATATAGAAGTTCTTGTAGTTCGTTGTAACTTTGATAAATGTTTTAATAATAGTGAAAGGGAAATTGCGGTTTACGATTTATGCCGTATTAAAAAAAAACTACTTACTAGATCTCGTTAAATAAAACCAATTTTCGTTGGAAGTTTTCATGGTAATGCACATCATATATTTTTTTTAGTTTTATCATTCTCTTATTTTAGAAGTTAGAGGGGGGGGACACACATTTTTCCACTTTGGAAGCGTCTCTCGCGCAAACTATTCAGTTTAGAAAAAGTTTACTAGGAACCTAAATAAATATCATTTTTGAAGACCTATCCATCCATAGATACCCCACACGCATAGGTTTGATGAAAAAATTTTTTTAGAGTTTCAGTTCTAAGTATGGGGACCCCCCAAAATTTATTGTTTTCTTTCTAATTTTTTGTGAAAATCTTAATGCGGTTCACAAAATACATCTACTTACCAAGTTTCAACAGTATAGCTTTTATAGTTTCGGAAAAAAGTGGCTGTGACATACGGACGGACGGACGGACAGACAGACAGACAGACAGACAGACAGACATGACGAATCTATAAGAGTTCCGTTTTTTGCCATTTGGCTACGGAACCCTAAAAAGGTGGCCGCCATCTTGGATTTTTGTCAATTTTGATATTGCTTTCTAATTTCCTTGCCAAAATAGTCTTACAGAGTTTTATCGAAACCAATCTATAAACAACAGGATTTTTGATAGTAAAATTTTGGTAATGGAAGTCATTGGTGGTGAAAGTCATGATAAAGGAGGATGGTACGCTTGGCCACACGGTGTATCGGAAGCCATCACACACTGACAGGTACTTACATGCGACATCACACCACCACCCTCGTCATCTGCAGGCTGTGGTTACCTCTTTAACAAATCGCGCCTATGATTTCTGTGACAATGATCACATCGAGGAAGAGCTAGCTCATGTACAAGAGGTACTACACAGAAATGGATACAGAAACAGGGTTACAAGTCGAAGACATAAGAGTGGACGGCCAAGAGTGCACAGAATAGAACGTCAACCTGCATTTTTACCGTACTTAGGAGGAGTAACAGATAAAATTGGACGACTAATGAGTAAATACTCAATAAAAACCATTTTTACTCCTTCTAAAAAGATAACACAATATCTACGTTCTCCTAGATAGTTCACCTTTAGACAATCCCGGTGTGTACAAAGTGGACTGTAGTTGTGGGAGTGCTTATATAGGCCAAACAAAAAGATCCATCTCACAACGCATACAGGAACACATAAAGGCAGTCAAGAACCGACAAACACATAAATCTGCCATCGCCGAACACCTGTTGGAAGCAGGCCCTAATCATTGGATCGAACTCCATCAACCACAAGTATTATCGACGGAACGCCACTACATTCCCAGGCTGGTAAAAGAGGCCATTGAAACATCTAAGTTTAGAAATTTCAACAGGGAAGATGGGTTTAAATTGTCTAAGACGTGGAATCCGGTGTTAGGGATGCTAAAGAATAAAAATCGGTCTAAAAACTGTACAAAACCTACGGACACTGGTGCTTACTGTCGAGGTGACTTTTGAGTGAGTTCTAGTGGTAGTGAAAAAAGACAGAAAGAGGGTAGACAGATATGTTTGCCCTTAGATGAAGAAATAAGTTTCTGCAGTTCTACCTCAGACCAAAGAAACCCTAGGGTTTCTTTGGTCTGAGAGTTCTACCCGCCGCCGCTTCACCAGTTCTGCCGTGACCATGATCGATGTAACTCGGTCGAAATATCGGTAAGCTCAATTTAAAACGAAATCGTGGAGAAAAACCCGTGATAATGTGTGTTAGTGCAGTTAACAACCGCGAAAATCTAAGAATGTTCAATTTTGGTAATGCTTTCCTTGCCAAAGTAGTGTTACAATACAAACCGAGTTTCATCGTAATTGGCCCATATATTACATACAAAATAAAGCGAGAAAAAAAATTGAAATCAATATACCCACCTACGGACGGGTACGTGCGTAAGTTATAATGGGGAGGGTTTTACGCGGGAATCGAGAGGAAATGGCGGGTTCATTGTTTCGTCCTTTAGTAAAATAGTTTTTCATGGTAATTGTGGTGTTAATATGGTGGAATTAGTGCGATAATGTGCCGTTAAAGAAGAACTATTCAATGAAAGTGAGAAATAATGAGTGGTTAGCTGTTTCTGGTTTGATACCCCGCGTTAAACTTCAGTATCATTGGAATGTAAGAACCACCCTTGCATTCCAATGATCCCGTAACAAGAAATGAAACTACTGAAGAAGTTTAACATAGATGCAAGAAATGACTAAAGACGACGAAATGAAACTGAAGAAATAATGACTGAAGATGAAGACATTAAACTTGGATAATGCAAGAAACTACTAAAGACTAGGCTGTATGGGCTTAGATCCCTTTGCCTTCCTCATAAGGGAGAAAGAAACTAAAAAAAAAAAAAAAAAAAAAGTATATAATGGGCCCGATTCTACATTTATGTTCTAACTTACTTATGGCTGGTTTACACGTATTAAGTGACGAAGTAATTAACTAAATTTTAACTTGATTTTAACTTAATTCTTGCGTGTAAACAACCACTTAAGAGCTCTTTAGTCGCAAGTGGTAAGTAAACGATTTAGTGGTTAAGTGAACAAGTGAAATAGAATCTAGTCTATTTTTGATTATGTAGCCGCGCCTCCCGCACCGCTTGCATTCCCCGGTAGGCGTGGCTTTCTACTAAACTGTCATTTAGTTACGTGTGAACTCAACAATTTAGTGAAGTACTTAAGTAGTACAGTGAACTAAAGAGTGCATAAGTTAGACAAGCGTGTAAACGATCGGTTACTTAAAATTAAGTTAATTTTAACTTAAAATTTAGTTAACTACTTAACAACTTAATACGTGTAAACAAGCCATTAGTCGTATATATAAAAACCAAATTATATCCTTTTCACATTCTCAAGAACGAAAAGAGACAGGTGCTTGTCAACTTAAATTTAGAGAGAGAACATCGATTTTTCGCGTCGTTCGCACTAAGTTCGCAGTAATTAGCAGGCATGACAGAACTACTATGACTCTAATGTCATTATGTCGCGTTTGACAGCTTTTCGAGACTGTCGCTACTTACATCGTATGCTTACAGGTAAATAGATAAAGCCTCCCTGACAAAAGAAAGAAAAAACCTGCTCTGGGGGCGCCACGTGTTTTTTTTAAATGTTATGGCAACAATTTTCATAATAATATTAGTTCCATTGAAATTCCGCAATATGGCGGGGTGTTTCATTTCTTTGGTCAGGCTTTAAATTAGGTATTAACCAGCGAGGTACGTTTTTAACCGACCGTAATCGATAAAACTTACCAAAGAAATAAAAAACCTGCTCTGGGGGCGCCACGCACGTGTATATTTCTGTTTTTTCTTTTTTTTTTAATTGGCCTATTCTTTTGTCGACAAAGTACGACTAATCAAGCTTCACCGAACTTGCGGGGCAGTGCAACACTTTACCCCAAAAAAAGTCATATACCAACGCGTCTTGGGGCGGCTCGAGGGAGCCTCGGACCACGGCCTAGCGCGTTGATACTGAAAAACATCGTGAAGAATATTTCTAACTATTTCCAGCTACTTATTTTACGATTGGTCTGTTTTTGATGAAACTAGTTTTTGGTACTTTAAGGAAAAAACAATGATGCGATTCCAAAAAGATATTTAAAAATTCAACATGTCGGCCATCTTTTTATATCTTAGCCAATTTTAACTATTAAACATTAAAGTTAGCCGTATTATTGAATTTTAGTTCATTGTGACTTTGCATTCAAATTTTCTTGTCAAAATAGTTAACAAACTAAGCCTCTAATTATACTAAACCTCTAATTGGTTATTAAGTTTCTATGTCACAATCTTTTCAAATTTTGTTAACTGTTGGTTCTCCCTTGAAATAAAAATAAAATAAATAAAATAAAATAAGTTTCATTAAAATCAGACCACAAACAAACAAGATAACTAAATACACTGCGCTCACTCTTGCGCATAGCTGCGTCCCTTTTCGTTTTTGCACGACTTTGTCTTTGTCGCCAATGTGATAGCTCGCTAATCGCAGCTAATACTGTAATTTCATCTGTCATCTTGACTTTTTCATAGCAACAACAAAACGCATGATATATTATGCGACCAAAATTATAATGAAATGGGTAAATGACTGTATCTCGCTCTGTTTTATTTACTTTATCATTTCTTCTCGCTCTCTCTAGTGTCCTCTTCAAATCCGGTAGTACAGTTTGAAAATTAACATCAACGCAAATAGGACGGCGCATGTTTTCATTCATGCGCAGTGAATTTTCCCAATTTTCGCTGGTCGATCGGGGTTTCGTATTAGTTTTCAGCTGATCCCGCATTCTGCGGCCGTGTGCCAGTCCCGCGCCTTGTGTCATGAACGTAACTCTTTCGGAGTACTTTTGAATATCATCTGAAGTGTTTCCGTAGTTGACTTAGCTAGTGTCAGAGAAAATGTTTTCGGGACTTACTAACCAAGTTAGTTCGTGGATGGGGGCTGCGAAAGGCGAACCGCAAGACGAAGAAGTGCCGACTCCGACGCGCGAGGCGAACGCTGCCGAGGCCGCCGCTGCAGCACCCGCCGAAGGCGAGAAACAAAGGTACCTGACTCCCTTTGTTTACATTCATTTACTAAGCATTATCTTTTGCATTTTTCAGGAGCAGGAACAGCGCTTTAACTCGCGAACGTAGTTTTTAAACTTTCTTCGAACTTCGAATGCAGATGCGAACTTTAAAAATTTATTTTTTCCAATTTGTCTGTTCGAAAAATCCGGATGATTCGCAGTATGGCAGCAATAAGAGATGTTCTGGAAGAGTTCCTAGTCTCTGTGAGTGTTGCATAAGTAGAGAGGATAGCTGATATTGATCCAGTGGTTGTGAAAAAGTATGTAGGTCAAGTAGCACTGGGTGTTCAATGTCATCCACCATTTATGAGCCTAAAAGCTTTTGCTAAAAGCTTCTCTAGCTGTTTTATTATTGATTGTGTGAGTTTGGGATGTATGATAATGAAAGTTATGTTGGAGATTGTATGTGTGAACTCAATTCATCGATGACTTGTAATTATGTGATAAATTAAGCAAATTTTTTAATATGGTTGTAAAGAATTGGCAAAAAATTAATTGTAATTATGTTAATTGTGCTATGCGATATTAATAAAAGTTACTACTGCTTTGCGATATTTTTTGATACATTTCTGCTTGCATATAACAATGTGTTTCAGCAATAAATACCATCATAGGATAAAAAAAAAACACTTATATTCTGTAGGAATAGTACAAGCTTATATCTTATCAGTTATGAGAAAGACAAATGATAGTTGGTAAACCTGTAAAAATTTGGGTATCATTGTACTCATGTATCAGTTATTTTCTTTTCCAGATGTATATGATATTTTCTTGATAGCCACTCATTTGTTTAACGGTCCCTCAATGTGATCCCAACAAGTTTTCGCTCCAGTGCCCTCTGGTCAACACTCAACTTATGTATTATGTCATTGGTGAAAACCCAGGTTTCGGCTCCATAAGTGACAACCTTGAGATTAATTTTGAAGGCAAACTCGAGATGAACCGTCATGAGATGATGATTTCGAGATCACTGACAGATCTGATATATTTTAAAACTTCAACTTTCGATTGGATAAGTGAATATGATAATGAACATTTTTCTTTTCATAAAGATACACCTTTTGCTTACGAGCCCTTCACATTACTTTTGCGTTGATTGACTCAAAATGTTACCTACTTTTGAGACTTCATAGGAAATCTAAACATCACTACATAGTATAAAATAAAGTCGCTTTCTCTGTCCCTATGTCCCTATGTCCCTCCCTTTGTACGCTTAAATCTTTAAAACTACGCAACGGATTTTGATGCGGTTTTTTTTAATAGATAGAGTGATTCAAGAGGAAGGTTTATATGTATAATACATGCATAATATACTGAAGGATAACCCACAATAACCATTTTCCCGTGCGGAGCCGGGACGGGTCGCTAGTATTATAATAAAACTGTACATAGAAAAAAATAGCTAAAAACCGAGTCAGGGGGACGTAGAAAGTGATATAATATTTAAAACATATCAAGTTTTTTTTCAAATTTTTTGTTTCTCTGTTTAATTGTTTGTTAAACAGATAAAGTTTATCTGTTTGTTAAACAGATTATTTTTTCGTTGGACTGATTGGAATGAAATTTTGTATGGTGATACCTTATATCCCCAGTCAATATCTTAGCTAGTTTTTACTCTCTCTTGGCCTAGCCTTATCCCATTTCTATTTGGGGTCGGCTCTCCTCGTCATCGTTCGCCATACTTGTCGGTTCTGAGTCGTTAACTTATCTAGTTGGGCTTTCTTCAGGTCATTGTTGATTGCAGACATCCAGGTTTGAGAGGGCCTGCCGCGTTTGATCCTTTCGTCCATGACTTGCCTAGTCGTGTGGTCTTCAGGTCGTCTCAGTACGTGCCCATACCACCCGAGGCGAGACTCTGAGAGTTTTTCCTCGATCTTTAAGCTATTATATGTGTATAATATATGTGTATTTTTCACCTTCTCTATCAAGATGTCACCTCCCGGCCATCGTAGCATCTTCGTCTCCGTTGTGTGCATTTTTGTGGTATGGACCCTCTTCACTGGCCAGCATTCGGCACCATACATAAGAGCCGGGCGGACTGCTGTTTTGTATATTTTGCCTTTTATTCGTACCGGCATTCTGCTATCACATAGTATGCTCGTGCAGTCCTCACCATTTCATCCATCCTGTATTAACACGGTGGGTTACGTCCGCGACAATCGTACCGTCGTTAGTGACTACGGAACCTAGGTACTTGAACTGTTCGACTTCCTTTAGCCGGTGACCTTGTAAATTAACAGACTGGTGTTGTTTGGTTTTTTCACCATTAGTAAGCTACATTCACCCTGAGTAACATAGGCTACCTTTTACCGCGAGAAAATTTAATAATAATAATAATAATTTAATAATAATAATTTTTATTTTTAAAAACATTTACAAGCCAAAATGATTACAGTGAGATACGGTAGGAGGTACATTGATTTACTTACATGCTTATGGCTAGTGGTAGTTCCAACAAAAGGAAATAGCTGACATTTAAAAAAGGAAGATCCTGTGCTATAAATGTCAGCTATACAGTTTTTGGGTCACCGATTAGCAGAGCAAACGTAAGGCAGATGCAGTGATTTATTTTGGCGTTGATAAAGATGCTTAAAATAAAGAAAAACAAAAAATAAATAATAAACTAAATAAAAAACAAAGCTTCGTGTAAAGGTAAGTTAGGTGTGTGTGTGTGTGTGTGTGAGTGTGTGTGTGTGTGTGTGTGTGTGTGTGCGTGTGTGTGTGTGTGTACATGTATGTATATGTGAGAGTGAATTTAGGCGTGTGGGTGTATACCTATGTATGTGAGTGGGAGTACTAGGTTACAGGGTGGAGGAGATTCTCAGTCTGTGCGTAAGAAAGAGTCTGCAAGTATTTTGCAATTACTATTTTGCAAGCGTGTTTGTTTAGTGGGTAGATGTTCAGAGTTGTGTGTAGGGAGCGGTAGAGGAATGTACCTAGAAAACAGAAAAACCGATGACTAAATGCGGTTTTGAGGGATGGCAAATCTAGTGCGAGTCTGTTTCGTTTTGAGAGGATTTTGTTGAAAATGCTTCATTCCCACGGGAAAAACTGTTAACGCGGGCGGAGTCGCGGCGGAAAGCTAGTAATATATAATAATAATATTATAAATACGAAAGTACATCTGTCTGTTTGTTACGCTTTCACGCCAAAACCACTAAACCGATTTTGATGAAACTTGATGAATAGACCTTGGGGACGGACATAGGCTACTTTTTACCGTGGGAAAATACCTCATTCCCACGGGAAAGACTGTAAGCGCGGGCGGAGCCGTGGGGCGGAAACTTTATGAAACTTGGTTGGTATCTATACCAATCTGACCTTAGAGTATGATAGAATAGACCTAGGATATAAACTACCTTTTTTTCCAACGCAAAAATGGCAGCGCGGTCTCGGAGAAATACTTGTTACAGAGATAGAGGATGTAAATAGGCTACCGTGGCATCGGTTATGTCGTCTCTTTTGCTTTTGATACTGGCCGCGAATTTTTTCTAAATTTAAATCATTTTCGAGTGAATTGATTTTGATGGTTTCAGTCAGTTTTACGGTGTCGTTTTCCTGGAGAAGACATGATCTCTCCAGGATCTTCCTCTTCAAGAGTTTTCTTATCGTATTGGTTGTTTTTTGTAAAGTGCTATTTGAATTACCGTAAAATAAATAAGTTAAACCGATCCCAGTGAGCTTAATTTGTGATCGTAGGCTGCGCCCCCTCTATACTACTTTTTACCGTGGAAAAATACTTTTTTCCCACGGGAAAAATAGTAGTAGTACAGGTGGAAAGTTTTGATGAAGATTGGTACAGAGATAGAATAGACCTTGGAGTAAGATATTGGCTACCTCTTACCGCGGGAAAATAGCTTATTACTACGGGAAATGGTAGGTCGGGCAGAAAGTTTTGGTGAAACTTGGTACCTAGTAGAGATATAATACATTTTAAGGAGGGACAAAAAGAAAACAAAGGCTACCTTGTACCGTGTTTAAATACCTCATTCCCACGGGAAAAATAATAGCGAGGGCGGAAAATTTTAATGAAACTTTGTACAGGGATATAAGAAGATTTTCGGGATGGATAAAGGCTACCTTTGACCACGGGAGTTAACCCATAACCAAAATTGATAAATCAGAGACGGAGCGCGTCGTCTCCTTCATGATGTTTTATTAGTATAAACGCGCTAAGCCTAGGTCCGAGGCTCCCTCGAGCGACCCCTAGTCGCGTTGGTACACGAATTTTTTTGGGGTAGAGTCTTCCGCTCCCCCGCAAGTCCGGTGAAGCTTGATTGGTCGTACGTTTTCGACACAAGTATAGGTCAAATAAAAAAAAATAGTGTGTGCGGTGCGGAGTTTAAGTTAAATGCGAAAGTAACGTCTGTTCCTTATTGAAGACGAGAAGCAGAGAGTGACATAGGCTACTTTTACAGGGAAAACATGACATTCCCACGAGAAAAGTCGAAGACTGGTAGCGGGTAGCTAGTAAATAATAAATTACATGATAATAAAATGCTGTTTTATATATAAAAAAAATAAAAATAAAATAAAGGTATAGGTAAATTACTGCATCGTCGTTTACAGCTCATTAAATGTCCCCACCAAGGGGCTCGAGCCTACCCTCAGGATGAATAAGCCATAGTTGATCACGCTGGCCCAGTGCGGGTTGGTCAACTTCACACACAACCTTTGAATTACTACGCAGGTGTGTGCAGGTTTTCTCACGATGTTTTCCTTCACCGAAATTCAAAAATCTAAAATACAATATATATGCTGAGGCTGAGACCCGCGAACTTCTGAATGGAAGCCAACAGCCCTATAGCCACTTGGCTACCGATGACGCTCTGAAATTGCTGCAATTGCTGCATGTTAAATAAAAATAAATGCTATCATACTAGTCATACCTACTGAGCCGCGGCGGAAAGCTAGTATTAAAAAAAAGTAATAGGCATGTATGATGTGCGTTGATAAAAAAACTTTAGGTACTTAAAGATAACTAGCGGTACGCCACGAATTTAAATTGCAGTCATTGCAGTTGATTTAGTAACATTTTGAGTTGAGTAGTTGGCTGCGCAATTAGTGATTATGCTGCGCAATCGTATTTTTTTTTATTTGCTTTAAATGCTACTTTATTTTTTACTATAGTTGTAAACAAAGAAGAACTTGCCGGAATAAAACCCACAGGTCACAGTGGAATCATGTAATAATTATTTTGCTATGCTATGACTTGGAATTATTTTCCGTTGTCGGGCCGGGTTTGTCGTAAATTTTACAAAATTCGTTAACTGGTCAGTGCCATATCCTTATATGGCACATCCGTTTACACATTATGCCGCAGCGGCCGCTGCGCTACTCTTGTATGGATTTGTATGAGCCCGTCCCCATGTCTACGGCGCGGCACGGCGGCGCACGGTGCAGCGGACGGTGTACGTCAGCGGGCGCCAATTCTAGTAATAATAGGAGAATAATTTCTATAGATCGCGATAGGATTATTCTCCTATTATTACTAGAAATAGCGCCACCGTCCGCGGCATCGTGGCGTGCGGCGGTGCCGCTGCCGTTTTAGAGCGTTTACACACTGCCATAATGTGTAAACGCTCTAAAACGGTAAGCATTTTGATCTATCATAATAATGGTTTACCGTCAAAAACAGGGCAGCTCACATGCCTCCAGATCCAGACTCACACGCAGATGTAAACCTCCTGCACTTGGTCATACATTATCTTTTCCTGATCGTACCAGTTAATATACTATCGTTTAAAGAACCATAAAACATAATTATGTAGTGATTACACTAAGTGAAGTAATCCATATACCGCATATATGTACATATGTATTGTGCCCTTCATCGTCCATTGCTCGCTAATTTCTCTAGTTCTACGTGTGGATTTAATGTTGTAATATTTGGTTGAGAAATGTTGTAGCGTTATCGTGTGGGGTTCATTACAGTTGGCATTATGTGGTATCAACTTGTCAGTGCAAGTATTTGTCAGCTGGCATTACAGTTGGCATTATGTGGTATCAAGTTGTCAGTGCAAGTATTTGTCAGCCGGCCAACCAGACCTTATCGTGTGGGGTTCATTACAGTTGGCATTATGTGGTATCAACTTGTCAGTGCAAGTATTTGTCAGCCGGCCAACCAGACCTTATCGTGTGGGGTTCATTACAGTTGGCATTATGTGGTATCAACTTGTCAGTGCAAGTATTTGTCAGCCGGCCAACCAGACCTTATCGTGTGGGGTTCATTACAGTTGGCATTATGTGGTATCAACTTGTCAGTGCAAGTATTTGTCAGCCGGCCAACCAGACCTTATCGTGTGGGGTTCATTACAGTTGGCATTATGTGGTATCAACTTGTCAGTGCAAGTATTTGTCAGCCGGCCAACCAGACCTTATCGTGTGGGGTTCATTACAGTTGGCATTATGTGGTATCAACTTGTCAGTGCAAGTATTTGTCAGCCGGCCAACCAGACCTTATCGTGTGGGGTTCATTACAGTTGGCATTATGTGGTATCAACTTGTCAGTGCAAGTATTTGTCAGCCGGCCAACCAGACCTTATCGTGTGGGGTTCATTACAGTTGGCATTATGTGGTATCAACTTGTCAGTGCAAGTATTTGTCAGCCGGCCAACCAGACCTTATCGTGTGGGGTTCATTACAGTTGGCATTATGTGGTATCAACTTGTCAGTGCAAGTATTTGTCAGCCGGCCAACCAGACCTTATCGTGTGGGGTTCATTACAGTTGGCATTATGTGGTATCAACTTGTCAGTGCAAGTATTTGTCAGCCGGCCAACCAGACCTTATCGTGTTTTTAGGTCCTTTTAAATTGTTACATACTCATAATATTAAAGATAACTGATAGTTGGAATGCCTGCACTTGCTTTGAAAACACCATAGATCACAAAATAAAGATGCCACCGATGATGATGAACAAGTAAATTTTGAGGATTAAAGCGCAAACTGGGAAACTAGCAAGACCGTACAGCGCAATAATATCTGAACCAATAGAACGTGTCCAGCTTTGATCTCGTTGGCTGAGATTGGCAAACACAAATGAGTGCAGCGTCAGCGGGCTCCTGGCAGATCCACTGCAGTTGATTTTACTGTCTATTGCTGGACTAAAACTAAACTTCCTTAATAGACGATGTTGCCTTGATCCCCGCGCTTGGAAGCCTGACTGGGTTTACAATAAAATAAGGGTTCTATATGAGAAGGAATTGGCTGGGCTCTGTCAGCGAAATTTTTCACCCTGGTTCTGGAAAACATTTAAATCAGTGGCATGGCAAGAAAATGGGTCACTGATAGCTAGCGCTTAATTGACGAGCTTTAGATTCGCAGATGACATAATATCGTTCTCTTATCATATTTGCCAATAGAGCTTCAATTAATGATCAAGGAACTACATAAAGCTTAAAATTTACCTAGACAAAACTAAGCACATTTACCTAGCCCAATGAATAAGGATGGGGAAAGACGAGATCGACAGCAGCATTAGGTTGGAATGAGCAGCCTACTCCAAATCAAAAATCGTTTTTCAAAGGAAGCTACCTCCTCAGCTAAGATACCTATTTGACTAGTGCATCCTATCCTATCAGTCGTCATATATGGGGCAGAAACCTGAGTCACTACAACCAAAGTGCAGTACGTACACAAATTGTGTATGAGGCAACGGGCTATGGAGAGAAAATTGTTAGCGCAGATCTAACATTTTGCATTTCGCTGGAGGGTCAAACTGAAAGTTTTTAGAAGTGATTTTCTTTTCCAGTTTTAATAGAACTGACCACTTGTAAACAATGTAATGAAAAAATATGTTTAAATTTTAAAAATTGAACTCTGCCAATATTATTGTGTATGTATTTCATTCATTTGTCATTTGTTTCACGATTTGGAGACAAATTGAAAAATTGTCTGTGGCACGTTACAAAAGAAAATAATAGTACTAACCCGACGTTAGCATGAATTTAACGCGAGAAAATTTTTATGCAATGATTTTGTATGACTTCCGATGTCATTTATTCGATATACTTCTATTGGCCCTTCACGGTGAAGCCCCATCTCGCGCCACTGTTTACAACTGGTTTAATTAATTTAAACGTGGTCGCACTAATCTCACCGATAATCTGCGTGTGGGATGGCCTTCTACGGCGACGACTGAGATCTGACAAAAGAGTGACCTATCAGCAGATTCGGAATCATCGGTATCATATGAGTCAAGTGCATAAAATCCTCCATGAACATTTAGGAGTCAGGAAGCTTTGTGCCCGGTGGATTGGATACCTCATGATTTGACCGAGGCGGCCCAAAAACTCCGTTGTGTTGATTAGTGCCGTGAAATGCTTCAAAGATTTAATGGAGGTAACTCAATTGCTGTATTCGACATACTGGCGGGTGACAAAAACTGGATTTACTGTTATGATACGGAAACCAAAAGACAGTCTGCTCAGTGGGCGTTTCCTTCCAAGGAGTTGCCAACTAAAGTGAAGAGAGGTCGAAGTGTGGGAAAAAAGATTGTGGTCTCGTTCTTCGAAAGGACAGGTCATTACGCGACAATCGTTTTAGTTTAGAGGATCAAAAAACAGTTACTGCATGTGTTTGCCACTTGTCTTGGAAAATGTTCGGGTGAAACGACCTCGCAGTAGGATCCTCATTCACCACGACAACGCAACGCCTCGTCGCACACCGCTGCCGGGCGAACGAACGATCGACTATTTGGCCACATCAGACGTGAAATTACTGATGACCGCCATACAGCCCAGACCTCGCACCTTACGATTTTTAGGGTTCCGTAGCCAAATGGCAAAAAACGGAACCCTTATAGATTCGTCATGTCTGTCTGTCTGTCCGTCCGTCCGTATGTCACAGCCACTTTATTCCGAAACTATAATACCTATACTGTTGAAACTTGGTAAGTAGATGTATTCTGTGAATCGCATTAAGATTTTCTTACAAAAATAGAAAAAAAAACAATAAATTTAGGGGGTTTCCATACATAGAACTGAAACTCAAAAAAAAATTTTTCGTCAAACCTATACATGTGGGGTATCTATGAATAGGTCTTCAAAAATGATATTTAGGTTCCTTATAAATTTTTTTTCTAAACTGAATAGTTTGCGCGAGAGACGCTTCCAAAGTGGAAAAATGTGTGTCCCCCCCCTCTAACTTCTAAAATAAGAGAATAATAAAACTAAAAAAAATATGTGATGTGCATTACCATGAAAACTTCCAACGAAAATTGGTTTGAACGATATCTAGTAAGTAGTTTTTTTTTCAATAGGTACGTCATAAATCGCAAACAGCAATTTACCTTTCACTATTATTAAAACATCGATCAAAGTCACAACGAACTACAAAAACTTTTATATTGTTTTACTGGCTGCTATGGAACCCTTCATGGGCGATTCCGACTCGCACTTGGCCGCATAGAAAAACTTGAAGGAAAACGTTTTATATACGCAGAAGAAGCATAGCTGCTTATCAAAAGACCGTCGAAGAGTCGTCTTAAAACTATTAACTTGGTACGAGTAGTATTCTCAGCTTTTGACCTCGACGTCGAAAAGTGATTTGTAAAATACTTCGAATAAAACATATTTCATTTCATTTTCATTTTCATGATTTTCTAAGAACTAGTTTAACCCTCGTAGGTATCTATTGATGGTTACAAAAGAAAGGTTAGAAAACAGTCGATAGTGTAACCGTCGATGGAGTAGTGAACTTACCCTTCAGGTAACAACGCCCGTACCCGCCGGCAGGGGCGCGGCCATAACTAAAATCAATATTGATAATCAGAGACGGAGCCCCCAGGCGTCGTCGTCTCCTTCACGATGTTTTTCAGTATCAACGCGCTAGGCCGTGGTCCGAGGCTCCCTCGAGCCGCCTAGACGCGTTGGTATATGACTTTTTTTTGGGGTAGAGTCTTCCGCTCCCCCGCATGTCCGGTGAAGGTTTATTGGGCGTACTTTTTCTACACAAGCATAGGTCAATACAAAAAAAAAGAAAAAAAGCGGCCAAGTGCGAGTCGAAATCGCCCATGAAGGGTTCCATAGCAGCCAGTAACATAATATAAAAGTTTTTGTAGTTCGTTGTGACTTTGATCGATGTTTTAATAATAGTGAAAGGTAAATTGCGGTTTACGATTTATGACGTATTAAAAAAAAACTACTTACTAGATATCGTTCAAACCAATTTTCGTTGGAAGTTTTCATGGTAATGCACATCATATATTTTTTTTAGTTTTATCATTCTCTTATTTTGGAAGTTAGAGGGGGGGGGGACACACATTTTTCCACTTTGGAAGCGTTTCTCGCGCAAACTATTAAGTTTAGAAAAAAATGTTATTAGGAACCTAAATATCATTTTTGAAGACCTATCCATAGATACCCCACACGTATGGGATTAATGAAAAAATTTTTTTTTTGTTTCAGTTCTTTGTATGGGGACCCCCTAAATTTATTGTTATTTTTCTATTTTTGTAAAAAAATCTTAATGCGGTTCACAGAATACATCTACTTGCCAAGTTTCAACAGTATAGGTATTATAGTTTCGGAATAAAGTGGCTGTGACATACGGACGGACAGACAGACAGACAGACATGACGAATCTACAAGGGTTCCGTTTTTTGCCATTTGGCTACGGAACCCTAAAAAAGGAGTAGTCAACAAATACGCGGCGCGTGCTTTACGCGCTGGATCCAGCGCGACCCAGCGGACGGCCTCGAGTGGGGGTGGGCTGGTCATGTCGTCAGAGTGAACGACTCGTGATGCAAAAGAGTTCTAGAGTGGAGACCATGGGAACAAAAGAGACCGAGCGGAAGGTCACAAATGAGATGGAAGGATGACATCACAGAGGTCGCGGACAGCAATATCCTTACTGCCTAGAATAGGACACAGTGGAGGGAGTTATAGGAAGCCTACAGCAAACATAAAGTTGAGATAGCCTGAGTGAGATGAGGAAGAAGAAAGTTTACATAACTATTAAGATTAAAAAAGCGGCCAAGTGCGAGTCGGACTCGCCCATGAAGGGTTCCGTATCAGCAAGTAACAATATAAAAGTTCTTGTAGTTCGTTGTAACTTTGATCGATGTTTTAGTAATAGTGAAAGGGAAATTGCGGTTTAGGATTTAAGACGTATTAAAAAAACTACTTACTAGATCCCGTTCAAACCAATTTTCGTTGGTAGTTTGCATGGTAATGTATATCATATATTTTTTTTAGTTTTATCGTTCCCTTATTTTAGAAGTTAGAGGGGGAGGGACACACATTTTACCACTTTGGAAGTGTCTCTCGCGCAAACTATTCAGTTTAGATAAAAATGATATTAGAAACCTCAATATCAATTTCGAAGTCCTATCCATAGATACACGTATGGGTTTGATGAAAAATTTTTTTTTGAATTTCATTTCTAAGTATGGGGACCCCCAAAATTTATTGTTTTCTTTCTAATTTTTTGTGAAAATCTTAATGCGGTTCACAAAATACATCTACTTACCAAGTTTCAACAGTATAGCTCTTATAGTTTCGGAAAAAAGTGGCTGTGACATACGGACGGACGGACGGACGGACGGACAGACAGACATGACGAATCTATAAGGGTTCCGTTTTTTGCCATTTGGCTACGGAACCCTAAAATTGGGATATTTACCGTGGTATTTGTTTTGTGTGAGTGCCCGACATTTCGATGCAGTTGCATGCAAATACCAAAACAACCGTGAAAGTTTTAAAGGTCTAGCTCTAGAAGGGTTTCGTTTTTTGCCATTTAGCTACGGAACCCTAAAAATCAGTCCAGTAGTTCCAGAGATTAGCGTGTACAAATAGACCTACAGACAGACAGACAGACGGATTTTTTTTTCAAGACTTGTATTTTTGTGTTTAGCTACACTCCCTTTATCATCTACAATCAGTTTTTTTAGTAACAAAACAATGTACAGACACGCCAATTCTTCAGTTATAGAAGAAGATAAACTGGAAACTGCAATCAGGATTAATCAAGTAAGACCGAATTAACCCATGTAATATCATATCATCATGATTTCATTTAACACACTTGGACTCGTTATTATTATGTAAAGCTGGCTCGAGCCACTTGTCCAGACTCCAGGTACAGCCGCTCTGGTCGGCTGCTCTCGTTGGCCTCTCGTTGCAGCCACGTGGTGTAACTGTGCTTGTTTGTCCGCAGCCCGGTGAAAGGCGGCAGCAAGCTAGACCTGATCACCAACGTGAAGTCGCAGATGACGGGCTGGCTGGGCTCCGGGATCCCCATCCCCGGCCTGAGGAAAAACGAGGCGCCGCCGCCGGAGGCCGAGCCGGCCCCGCAGCCGGAGCCCGAGACGCGGCCGCCCGAGGGCAAGGACGATGACGATAACTCTAGGTATATTAGGTACGAGGGGTGGCGGAACCAATGAGTTTGCATTCTTTTTTATTACACTTTATATTTTGAAATCACCTTTTTTCGCTTTCCAGTTGGTGCGTTTTCTCTAATTACGTGTCCTAGTGTCTCTACTTTGCAACATAAACATAGGTCAATTGAAAATCATTAAGGCATAAACTGTCTCTACACTAGATCGAATAAGAAACGACGCACCAACAATTTGTTTTATATAACCTAAGCAAGAGCGAGGGGGAAGCTGCGATGAACAAAAACAATATGCTTTCCTGCACAGAACAGAATCTGCCGCGTTACTGACATGTAGCCGCTTAACATCTATCACTGTTTATTTACTATCACTTCAGCTTCAGCACTACACGCGTTTTTACATCATCAGTTTAAGCACAAACTCGATGTCTATTTAACAGTCTTGCACTGTACTGTACTACTGTATTCTGTGTTATAATAAGCATTATTTACGACAGAATAACAAAGATGATTTAAGTGTTTCAAGAGTAAGATGTTACTGAAAAATAATGGTGGTGTCGTTTTGATATTCCCAAGGAATGAGTTTGTACAGACAGATGTTATCGATCGTCGCATCCGCACCGTCGACTCTTGATTATTACAATCACTAACACGCAAAGTGAACTCATTTATTCTGCTCAATCCCCATTTTTTGTTTCCCATTTTCGAAATTCTGCATTTTCTTAGACTATCATTTCCTTTTACTGTGTTTTAATTGTGTCGCATTTGTTGAAGAGGTCGTTGTAGGGTGTAGGACTGTAGGTAGATTGATGGCTATTTGGTAATCGTATCATGTTATCATTACATGGACAAAGGACATGCCCTTGCCCATCCCTGGATAGTTTATGCATCTCTCAATCCCTACTAATTATAATATTATAAATGCGAAAGTAACTCTGTCTGTCTGTTACGCTTTCGCGCCAAAACCACAGAACCGATTTTGATGAAACTTAGTACACACATAGAATAGACCTTGGGGACGGACATAGGCTACATTTTACCGCGGGAAAACTCCTCATGAAAAATAGCAGCGCGGGTGGAAATTTTTTATGAAACTTGGTACAAAATATATAGAATAGTCTCTGGGGATATGTATAGGCCACCTTTTACTGCGGGAAAATACTTTTTTCCCCACGGAAAAATTAGTAGCGCAGGTGAAAAGTAATGATGGATATTGGTACAAAGATAGAATAGACCTTGAAGTAGGATATAGGCTACCTCTTACCGCGGGAAAGTACCTTATTCCCACTGGAAAATGGTAGGTCGGGCGAAAAATTTAAGTGATATTAGTACAGAGATATAGCATAGATGTGATGAGTACATTTTAGGGAGGGAAAAGGCTACTTTAGTTTATACCGTGAGAATATACCTCATTCCCACGGGAAAAATGGTGGCGCGGGCGGAAATCACGTTTCATTTTTTATATAAATAATGAAATAATGTAAATAAAAAGTATTCCGATGTGTTCCCATAAAATTGGTTCGAAGGAAGCTCTTATGAGCTGCTAAAGTAAAGTTTACTAAAATAATTTCGGAAATGTTTCGACTTAGGAACAATCAGAGAAAATTTGACTTATATCACGATATGCTTAAGGCTGTCTATAATAATATGTCAAGATATTTAAGAATATTGACCCTAAATCATGCTAACTAGGTACTACAATGTCTGATCATTAGTGTTACAACATAAGGCGTAAGAGTTCGTCATCAATGCAATATTACCGGAACTATCACTCTTGAACTAAACTGCGTCTCAAACAAACGCTCAGATAACGTAAGTGTGCGCCCGCACCGTCTCATTCGGTGAGCAATTTTTACTTTAGCCTCGTAGAATGCTATTTGAACAAGTACCTATTTTTACAAATATCATTCTACATACAATGGTAGCACGTGGTAGGCTAGTTGTTGTTGGAGGTAATCATGCATAAAGTTGAGCACAGCATTTTGAACATAGTGGACGACACTTTTCATCGTATGGAGAACATGACGTAATAGGTTTCACATTATTCAACAAAATATATCACGTAATGTAAATTAGTTATCTTTAGCTAAAAAGTTAAAAGAAAGAAATTTTACTTAAAAAAAAAATATACTAAAACTTTCGTTCTTTTAAAATTATTGTAGGTTATCTATCAGTAAACAAATTTAAAGAATCTTAGTTATAAAAAATAATAATTAGTGATTGACACTTGTGATTTGTAAGCTGTGCTATGCGGGCGCATGTGGGCAGTGTGGGCAGTGTGGGCAGTGATGAGGTGTTTGTTGCAGCGCCACGGGCGGCGCCGACAGCCGGCCGGGCTCCACTGGCGGGACCCCCACGGACGACCAGCCCGCACCCGGAGTTGGCAACGGTAACGTATTTCTTACACCCTCCATTGGCATTCGGTGTTCTTCCATCCATACGCTATATTATGCTATCCTATGATTGAAGTTTCTTTTTTTTGCATCAGCACTAATTTTATTTGATGGTTAAATTAAATATCGTTATATTTATATATGATGTTTAATAACGTATCCTAAAGACGACGACTACGGTGTGAAACGTTAATAATTTATTATTACGTTTCGGTCAGATACTTTATAGTGCAGTAGTAACAAATGCCTATTGGCATTTTCTCTTTAGAAATGCTTGGTAGGTTTGATTTATTTTTCGCTAACAAATATCGATAATCTTTTAAGTTGTTGCATAATATTATTATTAGATGACAAGTTCGAGTCGCTCAATTTAAATGATATAGTATGTCATTAACACTTTAACAAGGATTCACCATTAGCTTTAAAAATAACCTATCAGACTAAGATTTTTTTATATGTAGGTATATCACTTCTTGTTTTAAATGAGCAAACATTAAATACCTGATGAAAATAGTTGTATTTACTTAAATGAAAAGGAAATTTATATTTTTTTTATTTTCTGAAACCGATATCAAATTACCTTCTTTACGTGCTTTAAATAACCTAATTAATTAAAGGATAGATAATTGAAATAGAATAGGGAATATAACTACTTCTGTTGTTATTTTTAAACTGTTTTGTAAGTAACACCCGATCAAAAGGCTCCTCTGACAGCTGCTGAACAGCGTGCTCGTACTCGCGCCATGTGCCAGTGCCTGTGCTCTGCTCACCCGCGACCCACGACCCACGACCCACGACCCACGACCCACGACCCAAGACCTTCATTTGCGTGCACATCTATCAAAGTCACCGTACCGCCACTTGTTTTATTTGCTATTGTTTTATTGGCTTGTTTTTATTTGTTTTGTTTTTATTTACTTTTCCAGGTCAGCAAAACAAAACGTTTTTCTCAGTTGATGCAATCGAGGTGCCTGACGTACAGGAGTGTTAGTATTTTTTTTTTTTTTTTTTTATTAACGCTTTTATTAATTTGTTATCGTTTTCTTTATTCATCTTGTCGATCCAGAAAAGGACGATTGGTATTCAAGACGGATGGCATCGTAGTGATACACTGTCAGAAGAAACGTTTGTAGTGAAACTTCTAAATTCCCTACACCAGATTACTTGAAATATATAGCGACATTTACTGCAACGCCGCGGTCAATTGCAATTATAACCGCACAGTTTTGTCGTGAATCATTTAATAATCATCGGTCGGATGTGTATACGTACCTGTAGGTTAGTACTATCATTTTCTTCTGTGCCTGTAGTTACATAATTATAGTAATTTCACTCTTTTTATACTACAACAGCCTACAAAACTCATTGTTACGGATATGGTTGTATTCTCAGACAGTAGTAGTGTGTTACACTGGTGAACAATGCTGTTCATTGTCTTAATTTCTGCGGTATATTAGATTTGTATTATAGTCCAAGATCCCAGAGCCGAAAGACACAACTTATCTACTAATGCATAAAACTAACGGTTCTAAGTAGTCTTTCGTATACTTTTTATACCTGCATGCTTGTGGAGTTCGCTGTGTGACACCTGGGAAGCTACCAGGCGAGAAAAGTGACTAAAAATTAGAAGAACTTAACTTACATTTTTATGACTGATTTATATATATATGATTTATATTTACATATATTGTATAATTATTATTCTGAAGTAATACCAAAACTGTCAGACGTTTCCCATGGGCCAAAACTTTTGTCAGACGCTTTAAAGCTCTACAACTCTCTCTGCTCTCTCTATTAATGAACTTAACTTATTTTTAAATGTCAGATTTTTTATATGTTATTTAGAAAACTATTACAAAGGTATATTTAATCAGTCAGACGAATTGTAATGACCAAACTTCCCCTAAACACAAAAAATATTTTATGCCCCCATGGGAATATTTTTGGGAACTGCCAGACAAAAAGATTGTTTGGGCTCAAAGTACCTGTGTACCAAACGGCAACACTGCATCGATTTGAGGGATTTTTTAGCATAGCTGAACCGCTATCTGGGATGATGTTGATCGTACAATGATGAAGTATGCAACCCCAGTAAGAGTGATCGTTGTAACAGTGACTACGAAGGCGGTGGCCGGAGCCAAGTCCCTCGGCAGCTTCCTGTACTCGGCCGTGAACAAGGCCGGCGCCAAGGTCAGCGAGGCCTCCGCCAAGATCAAGAAGACCGTCGAGGAAAACGTGAGTACCACTCGCTTGCTGACACTCCGCATCGTACTTATACTCGCTGTTGAATAAACGCATCGGTACACTAAAGTCTACATCCACCATTACAAATGAAATAAAAATAAATCGACCCATAGAGCAAGGAAATAAAAATGGTCAATGACAATAGTAACGCCTATACAGACATAAAAAAATATTTTAAAATACCTAGTTGACATTATCATATCATCATAATCATTTATTATTGCCATTTGCTGTTTTTACAATAGGTCTTACACATTTATTCCAGTACAGCAAGATCCCGTTGGGGCACTGCACTGCATTAAAGCAAAACATGTCAAATTCAAGAAATATTCTTTATGTTATTATTTTTACTGATAACATTATTACCAATATCAAATGAGACAAGTCAGAGTACAAAATAATAATACGCTAGTGTAATTTTGAATGTGTACAAAGTATTAAAACAGTACGAGTATAATATGCAAATATCCATAACAATATAAAAAAATGTGTCTACCAAGCCAAGACATCTACGGTACTGAGTAAGAGACAAACACTTCTAAGTCATGCAAGGGATACAGCAAATTACTATAGCTATGTAGCAAGAACTTCATTGTCGTTTTGGTATTAAACATTGTAAAATTTTGTCCTTTTGGGAAGTGGTCCTCATGAGCCGAAAGGCATCCCAACGACTTTATTGGTCTACCAGCGAGATTGCGTCAAGGTTGGTCGAGGAGACTATGGTTAAGTACTCATCTTATTTTTCAACACACAACAAGTGGACAGCATTGAATTCCTAGATGGATATAATCGGTCCTTCCCATTATTTATTTTTTGTTGTTTAAGTTTGATAGCAATTATTTTGTATTTTTTATTTGCATTAATTCAAAAGTAATATCAAAATAAAATAGCTATTTATGATACTAGTGCGGAAAGTATGTGATTTCCGATGAGTGTATAAGCCGACACGAGTCAGAAATCATCTTTCGCACGTGTATCATACAAGATTTTACTATGCATTGTGCAAGAAAACAAACAGTTAAATATATGAAAAAAAGGCGGCCAAGTGCGAGTCGGACTCGCCCATGAAGGGTTCTTTTAGTTCGTTGTAACTTTGATCGATGTTTTAGTAATAGTGAAAGGGAAATTGCGGTTTACGATTTATGACGTATTAAAAAAAAACTACTTACTAGATCCCGTTCAAACTAATTTTCGTTGGTAGTTTGCATGGTAATGTACATCATATATTTTTTTTAGTTTTATCGTTCCCTTATTTTAAAAGTTAGAGGGGGGACACACATTTTTCCACTTTGGAAGTGTCTCTCGCGCAAACTATTCAGTTTAGAAAAAAATGACATTAGAAACCTCAATATCATTTTTGAAGACCTATCCATAGATACCCCCACACGTATGGGTTTGATGAAAAAAATTTTTTTGAGTTTCAATTCTAAGTATGGGGACCCCCCAAAATTTATTGTTCTCTTTCTATTTTTTTATGATAATCTTAATGCGGTTCACAAAATACATCTACTTACCAAGTTTCAACAGTATAGCTCTTATAGTTTCGGAAAAAAGTGGCTGTGACATACGGACGGACGGACAGACAGACATGACGAATCTATAAGGGTTCCTTTTTTTGCCATTTGGCTACGGAACCCTAAAAAGGCGTTATAAAATGGCGGGCTTCTTAAATACATGCGCGCTGAAAGTATTATCTACTGCGCATGTGCAAATAGCTACTCGTCGAATCGCAATAAGGCATGAGTAAAATGTGTTCAGCCACGCAAATTTTTAATTAATATTTGAACGTAATTTATCAATAAAAATCAATTTCTAAAGTTATTATACTAATAAAATTATAAATGCGTTTATTAAATTGTTATTTTTATTGTTCCCTTTATATTAGTAACAATTGGTAATAAAGTAATTTAAAAAAAAACTGAAATGTCAGGTTACCGGCTGAGAAAAATAAAAAAAAAAAAACTGAAAAGTAAAAAGCACTAGTTTGAAAAAGTGCTACTTTCGGCAGTATTTGATACACGTGTGAAAGATGATTTCCGACTCGTGTCAGCTTATACACTCATCGGAAATCATATACTTTCCGCACTTGTAGCATAAATAGCTATTAACAATATGTCTTACAAAATGATGTTTTGTTCGAGAATGATACATACAATTTTCAGACAACCTTTGCGCAAATTGATTATCATTATGTACTCGTAAATCAATTACACAATCCAAGTTCAACAATTCTTTTAGAAAAGTACCTATGAACATTCCCTCTTTGCATGCATTAGAAAGAGCCATATATTCAGCATCAGCACCCGTAACATGAAGTGACAAAAGTTTGTCGCACATTTAACTGTCAAAAATTTGCGAGAAACCCGCCATATTGAAATATCCTCCAATAGAACAAAATTACACACGACAAAATTATGTCTGTCACGCGTGGACGGGCATATTTGAGGGCCTGTACTAGAAAAGGCCACGGTTTTTTGTTTGCGTCTCTCCCGACTTGTAACAGATTTACCCATTTTGAAAACAAAACTTTTATAAGACTTCGCGATCAATCTTACAAGAAGCCCAGTCAGCATCCACATATCCACATACGTCTAAACCTGACTACCTACTCGTAAGTCAGACGGTAGTTAAGTGTACCTCTAAGGTAGCGCAAGACACGTTTTGCTGCTTTCCAATGAATATCAGAATAGCAGTCATTTAATTGACTAAGAAACACTTACTGCGTGTGCAGTGTCCAATCTCGTGCAGACAGCTAACTGTAAACAGCCAACCAAGTTTCTGTATTCACAGTTTTCAGACTTCTTTTCAGCATTGGCCATTTTGAGACCAACTTCAATTGGAGTTAACCGTCTTCCATTTTAAATCTGGTTAGGGCTTGTAATATAGCTGGAGTGATCCAACGTTATCTTGTCTTGTCCTCCACGATGTGATCTAAAATACATGCATGGTTCCACTGAAGACTTTGTGAAAGCCAATTTCTTTGTGAGAACACTCTATTTTATCCATTATCCATATTATACCAACATTTGGTAGCTTGTTTAAGAGCGTAGATGGATTTGTTTAATATTTATACACCATCTTTTCTTTCCCCTTTATAACAAATTCTTCTGGCTGTTCCATAACATCATCTTCCAGATCTTAATTTAGAAATGCTGTTTTAACATCTAATTGATCGATGTTAAGATTATATTCTGTGGCTATCGGAAATAACATCCTATCTGTTGAGTGACGATGTACAGATGCAAACGATTCCTGATAATATATCCCATATTTCTGTGAAAACCCTTTTGCAACCAATCGAGCTTTATATAACAATACTTTTCCATTTAGACCTCGCTTGATTTTAAATATCCATTTACGTCTTACGGGTATTTGTTCGTCTTTCAGATCAACTAACAACAAATTGTTTTTAACTAGCGACCCGCCCCGGCTCCGCACGGGAAAATGGTTATTGTGGGTTATCCTTAAGTATATTATGCATGTATTATACATATAAACCTTCCTCTTGAATCACTCTATCTATTAAAAAAAACCGCATCAAAATCCGTTGCGTAGTTTTAAAGATTTAAGCATACAAAGGGACATAGGGAGGGACATAGGGACAGAGAAAGCGACTTTATTTTGTACTATGTAGTGATAAATGAGTCATACTTATCTTTATTTGCCAGACGGCAGCTCTCAGCCTCTTTACTGTTCAGTGCCTCTTGAACAGTTGTTGCCTCATCGCTTCCACAAGATTGTGCAGCCATCAAAAAATAATTAAATTAAATTAAATTAAAATTCATTTATTTCAGACATTAAGTCCATAAATAATAACATATTACATTAAAACTTACTAAATTCATCATTATCAAAAATAAAAAAAATATTAATTAAAATTTATCAATATAAGCAAAAGTAACAATACAAAATTAAAATGAACAATAAAAAATCAAGCAATTAAATCAACATATTAAAATTTTAAAACAATTATGTCCTATCCTATTATTATTATTATTGTGTGAATGGCGTTGCGCTGGCGTGCAGCGCCATCCACCTGCGCAGCATAGGCGAATCTCACCGCTCGGCCAGTGCGCGCAGGATGCTGTTGGGGCTGCGCCGGAGCCGGCTAAACAGTGACGCGCTTCGCTTTCTGATAACGGCAAAGAAATCATCCGTTTGTGCCTGCGCGAACATTGTTGACGCACTGCAAAAGCGTGGCAGCCCCATCAGCACCCTGAACGCATTATTATACTGGACCCGCAGGTCGCTGTATGTCCGCTGAGTGTAGCAGGTCCATAGGCTGCACGTGTAAAACGACTGACAGTAAGCTTTAAACAAAGTTAGTTTTACTGGTACTGTACACGCGTGCAAACCTACGAGCCAGCATATTACACCGAACAGATAGCGACCTGCGCTCCCTCTCGATATCATCCTTGTCTGACAGGTCCTCTGTGACCCAGTGACCCAGACACTTAAACTTACTAACCCTGTTTAAAGTTAGTCCACAAAGAGTAATAGGTGATAATAAATATGTGAGTTATCTTACCCACGGCCATCTGACCCCAAACTAGGCAGAACCTGTACTATGGGTATCAGACAGCTGATATAATGCTGATCATGTTAGTACACTCCATAGTAGATATCTGAGTAATCTGAGCTTGTCTCCATTGATGACGCCCCTGGAACGTACGTTTTATCCAAAGCGTTATCTAAACTGAACTGAATCTCTTCTTCATCTGCCTCAATCACGAATAGCAATCATGCACCTGGCCCTCTCAACAATAGTCCAGTTCGCTCTCTCACTCACTCCGTTCTGAGCAGGCGAGTATGGAATTGTTGTTCGATGAATAATCTCATTTGCTTTCAGACAATTCTGAAACTGAGTATTTACATATTCACAACCATTATCATTCCTTAATATTGTTATTATCCTATTTGTTTGTTTTTCTACTAAAGTCTTGAAAATCTTGAAGTAATTAAATGCTTCACTTTCATTCTTTAGAAAATAAACAAAAGTTTTCGAGTGTAATCGTAGTGAAGACTTCGCCATGGGTCCACACAAGTCTGGATGAAATAATACCTAGAATTTAATTTGATCTGCTCTGGGTAGTTTTAGGGAAAGGTAGTCTAGTTTGTTTCCTCTGAGGGCTGCACTAGCCTGTAGGCTACACTAGGCTGAAAACTCCCACCATCATACTCCGAATGTTCAAATGACCAAGCCACCGATGCCACGTTTCTTCAGTTTCTTTAGCAGGCTTACTGTTCGCCTCTGCTGTTACTTTTGAAACGGCCGGATGTGCTTCAGCCGAGCTTGCTGATAGATTTTTCATCTGCTGTAGTAGCACAACAGAGTGTGAAGACCTAACCTAAGGCAATGTGGCTTACTCTAATACAACATTACATGTTAAAGAATCAATAGTGTCTATTTGGTACATATAATTAACATGAGTGGCTGTAGCCATAACCTAATCAGTGTCCTCACTGGTCCTGCTTTTGTTTCTGCTGACTCAGCGGGCAATTCTTCATCTAGTGTCCGCTCTTCTTGCACCGAAAACACTTTAAACTCTTCTTAGCAACCAGTGCTGTTGCTACATCACTGTTATCCGCTCGTCTCTGGTTTTCCTGTAACAGTTTTGCTTTTACTGTCTCAGTTGTTAGTTTAATATTATTATTTTCAAGTGTCATAAGGAGATCGTAGTTGGCCGGTAGCCTACTAAGCGTAATTACCGCCACGAAGTCATCATCCAAACCAGACCCGATGTCTGCCAGCTGTTGAACATTCTCTGTGATTTTTAATAAGTATATGTCCATATTCACGCATACCGAAAGCTTCTTACTGAAGAGACTTCTCAGAAGACTAAGTCGCCTACATAATCCTTTATCCTCAAATGTCTGTTTCAAGTTTTGCCGGGCGTCATATCTCCGTATTCCTTATATAGAAGTACTCTGTGGTATGTACTAAGAAACATATTTTTGCCAAGGATTTAATGCCTTTCTTCTTGTCTGCCTCTTTGACTGTTTTCTCCTGCACGCATTCCAATATGTATTATCACATATTTTCATCATAAATTTCTACCATTATGGTAATGTTGGATTCAGCGAAGCTTCTCCAAAGGGAAAGGTGAGCTTGTGCTTCCGCTGTTGCTTGCCATGGAGTTCATTCGCTTGCCTTACGAAATCTTCAGTAAACACGTCACGTCGATCGTCGATAATAAAATTTTAACGAAAACGAGATGACAGATTTCGCCGTTTTTCAATAAATATTACATATCTCTATCATCGATCAAACGACAGTCGATATCTTTGGTCGATATATTGCTATTCGATCTTGGGTATTAAACCCCTATTGCACTGTTCATAAGCTCTGGGCCCATAACCAGAAGGGTTATGGGCAATTACTGTAAGAAATAAGCGGAGTAGTAGGGATTGAATTTATATTTATTGTTGAGCCAAAACTTGAGACAAAGAATAACAACCGTAACCATGACAACCAGTACAAAAAGTTTATACTTCTTCAACAATAACAACTCTAATACTGGGCCAGGGCCGACGACGACGGCATGTCTGAGCCTCACTTAAGTCCGCTTTTGTGGTTCCGTTGATTCTGGCCTAGAAAATTGGCCAACTCCAGTCGCGTTGCTTTCGTTCGATGTCATACAAGGCGAGAAGGTACTCAATCCGATAAAAAAGGTACATGAGACTTTATAGGCAGTGATAGAGTTTATCTATGTGACCATTATCAACTGTGATCCCTAACCCAAAGCGAAATTCTGGCAATACATCAAAATAAAAATTGCTTACCGCCTTTCCTCCTTGCTGTGAGTCCTGGTTACCGTACACCTTATAAAAAATCCTTCGAACTTCATAAAGAACTTGGTTAATTTTGTGTATTACGCAGCTATCATAAATTTACCAGTGCGCGCTTACAATGGGTTGTAAATTAGCGTGGGGCGGGGGAAACATCCGCGCGTATATCAATTTATTGTGTGACGTCATACTTAGTTGTATTCTGTGACTGCGTAGAATTTACTAAATCATTTTTCAACGTCCGAACTAACGAATACCAAGAACCAGACTGTCCATGGTTGGCCGTTCAAACGATGCTATGTGTAGTGTAGTTAATTATAACGGCTTTTGTTTGCTAGTCCGGTGGAGCTCGTTTCGTTGTACCTTTTCGAAACAAGCATAGGTTAAATAAAATTAAAGAAAAAAAAACTTTTAAAAAATAAGCTTTTATTATTAATTATTAATAAAATTTACTAAAAAGTGAAAAATAAATAATACTAATAAAATATATACACTTTAAAAGGTCATTGTAACCTTTTGTTGTGTAAAATAATGCCATATTGTACATAATTATATATCACAGTCCCAATTTAAAAAATAAAACCGTTTTACATTGTGATAGCAAGAGGAAAAAAAAGGTGCTAAATGATACGAGTACCATGAAAGTGTAACACGCTTTTATTTATAAACGTTAGCATAATATATTCTTCCGCAAGGTCTATTCTATCTTTGTGCCAAGTTTTACCAAAATGGGTTGAGTAGTTTCGGAGCCCATTCAATTATTAGGAATATTTTCGGTATTTTTTAACACTTTGGGTTACATTATTGAAGTTTTAGTAAGGATCTCTAATTAAAAAAAAATATATATAGCCCATGTTACTCAGGGTGAATGTAGCTTTCTAATAGTGAAAGAATTTTTGAAATCGGCCCAGTAGTTTTTGAGTTTATTCATTACAAACATACATACATACACACACACACAAAAATACAAATCTTTTCTCTTTATAATATTAGTGTAAATTGGATCTGTGATATATAATTATGTACAATATGGAATTATTTTATCGTAGTCGAAGAAGCTTAACTATCGTTAAAGGTTACAATGACCTTTTTAAGTGTATATTTCTTATTAGAGTTAATTTATTTTTTACTTTTTAGTAAATTTTATTAATAATTAATAATAAAAGCTTGTTTTTAAAAAAGTTTCTTTTTCTTTTAACTTTTTAGTATTATTAAACGTTTGGTCTACTAATGACAGATTCTATTTTGGACATAATATTCTACTTTGGACAGATTAAATACCTAATATTTAAATAAGTTATGTATAGTTAGTTACGTTTCTCATTCTATCCATTTCTTTTAATGCATCTACGTTACAAGGTTTCTTCGAAGTCAACTTGGAGCAGTCAAGTTCTTCGATTTGAAGACCTGCTAAGGACCTAACTCGACTTAAAGCCACATAAGCTTGACCAGCAGCAAACAATTTGCAGCCCAGATAAATAACAGCATGATCTATAGTAGTTCCCTGCATTTTGTGCACAGTTAAAGCCCAACACAAGACAATCCATTCACAAGTCCCTTCGCAACGTCAACGTTAGACCTCTACATAACTTTAGCACCAACAAATATTTCTAGTTCTTTTGGAAGACCTCCTGTTTTGTTAATGTCCGAGTGTATTATATTATTAATATCAATCTTATCATTGCTTTTTGTTCCATGAATTAATTGATCTTGGGCTGTTATTTTAAATATTTGAGTATTCTTCTTCCTAAAATGTTCGAGAACCGCTGCATTATGTTTATTGACCTGCTGATTCGTTGGGTAAATACGTAGAGCTTTTTCAATCGAGAACTCTCCAGAGCTATTTGAAGAATCTTTCTGCATAAGATCAGAAAAGTGTTCGGTAGTCATCTCACCTACTCTTAAAGCGTTTAATATATTCACAAACTTGTCGCAACCTTTTTGTCTCATGTTCTCTTTTAGCTCTATTAAAGAGAATAAGCGCCACAAATGTGTCGCTGGAACCATTCTTGCTGGTTGATCGAATACTTGGTTTCCTCGTACCGGAGGCAGTTGCATTAGATCGCCGAACAAGAGCACATTAAGACCACCGAACATTTCTTCACTATTCTTAAGTTGTTTTAATCTGGAGTCAATCATGCAAAGCATCTCATACGGTACCATTGATATTTCGTATATCATTCCACTGTAACCGCATCAATCTCAGAAAATTTCCCGTCAACATGGGCATTTGGGATATTTTTCCATCTTTTTACACAGGTAACTTTAGTGCATTATGAAGTGTAGAGCCTCCAATCAAACGCGCTGCGACTCCTGTTAGAGCGCATACTTTAACGACAGTCTTGGCATGGCAACGGTTGGCCTGATTTTTCAGCAATTTAAATAAAAATGTTTTAGTAGTTCCCGCATTCCCTGTAATAAAGAGTCTTAGTCTGTTGTCGTTTCCTTGAATCTGCTCTTGAATATTTCGTGTCACAAACCGAAAGACTTCTGCCTGATCAGCATTCATAGCTCTGCAATACGTACTGAATTCATCATCAGCCATACATTGTTCAGGTGCTTCGATTTCATCAATGGGTTCGTCGTTAGGTTGTAGAATTTCTTCGTCAAGAATGCGAAATGCGTGAACTTGATTGAACGCATTTTCCAGCTGTCGGTCTCGTTCTCTAAAAAGTTGCATGCGCTCGTTCGTTTGGCGAAGAAATTCTTCTTGTGCTAGGAATGCTGCCTGAGCTGAGTCGTGTTCTTCCAGTACATTCATTACAATACGGCATATACTGTAGCAAAAGACGATAATAATAGTTCTCTGGGTCTGTTGCTGCTACAAAGTATGGAACTCGTACCGTCGCTGGAATATTTCGAACTATAAGTTTAGTATTATTGGTCAATGTGATGAAACGTCTTCTGGTGGTCTCCTCTTGAGGCTGATGGCCATTTACGGATTCATCGTTGCTCACGTTATCAGTTTTTATATAATAAGGCTCAAAAAGCATTGCGAATTCTAGCAAACTCATATTAATAAAGTCGAATTCTGGGTGACTATGTGGACGTTTTTCGTAGCTCTCAAAGATATTATTGCAATATCCCGTTGCTTGCCTGCTGTCATCAAATTTTAATACTCGGTATCTGACTTCCGGCTTTCGAGTGTTTAAGAAAATACATTTCCTTGAGCTGTCGCGTAGATTTCGATGACACAGTCTAAATGCGGACTCACAAGCAGAGATTTGTCGTTCTTGTATAATTCGCATACAAACCTTAAAGAGTTTTCGAGATGTGTCACTTTCTTCACGTTGTATTTGTCGCACTGCCTGGGCTAGGCTTGAATCTAATGCGGTTGGTTCAGATTTAGAGATATACTTTGCAACATAATATGCTATTGCTTCATTTGTGCCACATGGTTGCAAATCTATATTCCCACTCCAAACCTTTAATAATGTAGGATTATAATTATTAACCCATCTGTCCTCTAGGCGTCGCTTTAGAATACGAATTATACCACCATTCCGGAGATATTCATCAGAAGTTTGATCAATCAACCGAGTTTCGTCGGATTCTTGTCTTGGAAAACCGAACCGGCAAGTATTGGTATTGTTCTTTTGTCATGTATGAGTATGACGGTGAATTTGATTTTTTTTAACCAATTCATAAAGATCAGTATTATCGGGTGGCAATTGGCAGGATACAACTTGGTCAAGGAGACGAATGCCTTCTTCAGTTTCAAAAGATAGGTGATTTTCAATCCACATTACCATATGTAAATGTGGGCTCCCGCGATTTTGATACTCAATGCGCCACCAGAAATCTTTAATTTGTCCGCCGAGTACTTCGTGATTGTGTGTTAAAAACGTTAAAAGTGCTTGAACTCGTACCATAAAATGCCGGCTTACAACAACTGGATATAATTCAATTAATTTCTGTACGTCCATTATGTTAAGGCTGGTAGGATCTTCATCTGGTCTCCCGTCAGCAATCAAAAGTGCCTTTCTCATGTCAATACAATTCAAATCGTTGCAGCTGAAAGTTAGAAAATACGTCGGTGGTCCAAGACACCTGATTTGTGCTACGAGATCATTTAGTGCTGCTCGCCAGTAAGAAGCAGAGCCTCTCAATTTTTTTTTAAATATAAATAAATGTACATCCTCAACCATACCATTATTTCCTTCAATTTTTTTTCCACAAGCAGCAATCGTAGATTTGATTCTATAAAATTCAATCATTGATAAAGCGTAGAATAAATAATCATTTCTCTGAAATCGAGTGTCATCGCTAAGAATGCGGTACCTACTGATAGTAATCAAGAGGAGATTTATTGTTATTAGGGTTTGTCATCGACTCGCAAAGAAGAAGAGGAGATATTGGAACTGCCTTGTTTCTTCATTTAATCCATTGACACCGTGCGGAAATAGGTAAAACCAAGATAATTCTTCTGCTTTCCGTTCGTGATTTACATTTACAATGTTGTCTTTGGTTTTACGTACAATTTTATTGATATTACCAGACACTTCCAGCTCATCTTCAACTTCCGGTTGATGACAATCAATCGGACCCATGATAGAAGTTTGTACAGGTAGATACGCATCGTTGATTGCGGTGTTGTTTGATATATCTTCATTAGTCCGTATACTGTGTTCCACTTTAGAAGATTTCTTATCGAAGTATTCTTCCGAAATCGGATTAGACTGCTGTGTATTCATGTTATTATATTCCTGGATTCTTGTTAATTCTGGTAAGTGTGGCGTGCTGATCGGTGTGTGATTTGGACTAATGATGGGTATATTTGTCATTGCCACATATGTCAAAGTGTAAGGGATATTTTGAGAGCTAGTAGCTCGTTTACATAAACGCCTAACTCATCGACTGTTGTACATTCAATCACGCATGCTTTGCCAGCTCTAGCCCCTTTTGGGCCACATGAATGAGAATCAGTGAAATAAAATTTCGCCAATATGGCACCTTTAAGCAGAGACACTTTGTTTATTTTACCAGTTTAAAAAGTTGCAACCCGTCAGCCTACTATTCTGTTTATTTTACCAGTTTAAAAAGCTGCAACCCGTCAGCCTAATATTCTAATAGGTAATTAAAACTTTACAGGCGCGGTATAAAGGCGGTATTACTCATTACGATCCGGACGGCTCGTAAAATCTGAATACTTCTTGGAATCTAATCGTTAATGGCCATTCAGGGATGCCGTTTCGATGCTATAGCATTAAGGAAATTAAATATTAATCTGTGCCTTTCGAAACTGGTTTACAGGGCTTATTGGTTCATTGAAAGGCTAATATATCTATCTAAGTGTGTAAGTGTTGCCATCTCTACGCTTGGCAGGCGGATTGGGGATGGCAGTAGTTGCAGGTTTCACAAGTAGACACGTCTGACCATTCCCTAGTATAAATGATTTTCTAATCGAAAGAGAAGTGTTTGTCAAAGTAATCTTTAATTAAACCTGATAAAAGGACGGGGAGGATATTTCGGGCTCTCCAGTTTGACGTCACGCTCTAATCTCAGATTGTTTCCGGTTCAGGGGAGGGGGAGAGAGGGGGTGGGTCTGGGTACCATTGCAACACAAACACAACAAAAATGTATCTTCATACAGAGGTGTGATTTTGTGTCGCATAGAAATCTCTTACAAGCATTGTATGGCGACATTGGCATTGGCGACTCAATACTGGCAAGGTGATATGGTGAGACAATTAGGTCAATACCTAGTCTAATCTAAATTCTAAATTTAAAATATAGAGACATTGTATTGACCTAGTCTAGGTATCTGTCTCTGTATTTTAAACTAGCTTCCCGCCGCGGCTCCGCCCGCGTTTATAGTTTTTCCCGTGGGAATGTTTTATGGAATAAAATAATGGAAAAGTTAGCCTATATTCTTCCGCAAGGCCTATTCTATCTTTTCCCATGGGAATGAGAAATTTTCCCGCAGTAAATCGTAGCCTATGTTCTTTTCCAAGGTATATTCTATCTTTGTGCCAAGTTTCACCAAAATCTGTTCAGTAGTTTCGGAGCCCATTCAATTATTAGGTATATTTTAGGTATTTTTTTTACAGCTTGGGTTACATTATTGAACTTTTAGTAAGGATCCCTAATTTAAAAATATATTCTAATGTTGAAAGAATTTTTGAAATCGGCACAGTAGTTTTTGAGTTTATTCACTACAAACATTTATTTATTCCATTAACAATAATTTACATTGTGTTGGAAATCATGCACTTACAATACATAAAGAATAGAAAACATTATAATAAAATATGTGACATCAGAAAATTAAATTAACACAAATGTCAAGATTTATCATTTAAACAAAATCCATTTAAATCAAACACACTTTAAAAATTAAATTCGTCAACATACACATACACACACACTCAAAAATACAAATCTTTCCTCTTTATAATATTAGTACCTATAGATTTAACTGACTACAGAATATTTCGGTTTTGATTTCTTTTTTTTATTGGATATACTCTTTCCAGAAATCGGTACAATATACATTTAAACAAATAAATCCATCCCTAATGGTAAGAAAATAGGGGATAACTAAATGTAGAATTCCCACGGGAACTATTAATTTTCCCGCTGTAAAAAGTAGCCTATGTATTTTGATTAATCTTTTTTGCCTCAAAAACCCAAAAAAGCAGTAAAAGTAACAAAACGATAGTATTTTTTTTAAGGATAAAATTTTATTATTGATGCACTATATACATACATACAACAACAACAGAAAAAATAAATTACAAATAAAAAATTTTGTCCAGCGCGTCTCCTCGAGGTGGTAATGTTCCTAGCAAGCAGGCAGCATTCCCCCTCTGGATCGTAAGGCTCAGCCTTTGCGCGAGAAAGCTGCCTGCTCTGCGGTCTCCGGAAACCTCGATGAGACGCGCCGACAGGTCTTTTACAAGATTCCTAACCTCAGGCCCCAAGGCCCCATGGTCTCAAACCCAACCGGCACGAATATGTATAATAATATCCCAATTATAAAAATAATCCCCTTGTAAGTCGCGGTATATATTGCTTTTAACCAATTCTGCCCCTGCGGCTGCAGCGCTCACCCTTCTTGCGGTCGCGCGAAGGTGGGATTTGGCTAGCGTGTCAACGCAGGTTACATCCCACGCCAGAAATTTACCCACTTTCCACGCTACGTGAGACACCCCGTCGGGCCTCTTACCATCAGATCGAACGACTCCGTTTGGTTCCAACGCAGCCGGAACGTTCGCTGAGGCAAAGGCCCGCCGAAGCACGACATTCTGCTTGACCTTTTAGCAAAAATATATTGTTTTGTCTTGTCCGGTCCTGTTCCATTTCTTGCAAGCTTGCGTCATCCTAAGAAGGACTATTTCTAAAACGGTGTTTCTACATTGATACATTGCATTCTTTTGTTGTCCTTGCTTATGAGCATGAATGACGGAAGGATCTGTAAACGTGAAATATGTTGATCGCTATACGAAGCTAGCTACAAACACGAGGAGGCTTTTAGTTCCATGCTTCGTTAAATAGTCTCATCTGAAGAGCGTATCTTCCTCGGCGGTGTAATGTAGGTATATTGAATGGTCCTTGCAGTTTGTTGAAAGCATCGCGAAATGGGTTCCGGGTGCTTTTAAACTTTGGTATGAAATCCTCCAGAGAAGCCCCGAGAGCTAGTTAGCACTGTATCACGTATATTGTAACTCCGGTTTGTGCCGCGCCACTCTGGCAAGTTTTAAACTAGTAAGTGTATTGGAGAAAGGGCGGTGACGTAAACCGGTTAGTTTCGCTATGGTATGGTTTCGCTATAGCACCCTCTCAAAATACCTATCAAAAAGTATCGGTATAGTACCCATCTTTAGGTTCTATGTCAAACAATAGCAGGTAGAATTGAACAGAAAAGTCCATTTCACCAACCTCTAATGGATTATTAACCTTGTAAATAAAAAGTCGAGTCAAATAAATAAACAACAATTTAAAAAGTTTTAAAATATTAATTACAAATAACACTTATCGGAATGTTGATATAATGGGCATTACGCATACTATATTTACTGTTTTAAATAAGCATGTCGTGTACCTAATATTCTAATCATCATCATCATCATCTCAGCCGAAAGACGTCCACTGCTGGACAAAGGCCTCCCCCAAGGATCTCCACAATGATCGGTCCTGCGCTGCCCGCATCCAGCGGCTTCCCTATTCGGCAAATATTTTAATATTACACCGTAAAACTTTTCTTATCAACAGTTCCATAAACTGAAGGGTGCCAAAGCGAGACTTTTTGATAGGTATTTTGAGAGGGTGATTCATGACTCACCTTAAAGTATTTTCCTGATAATGATTAATATACAAGTAATATATCGGTCAACATCTTAGATAGTTTTTAACACAGGAAAGTATGTCATTCCTACGGGAAACTGCACGAAAAAGTAAAAAAACAACGCGGGTTTAGCCGCGGACGAACAGCTAGTATAGGTTCATTGTATATAAGAAGTTGTAGACCATTATGTCTACCTGGGACAAACAGTCCAGCTAGGTAGATCGAGAAGGAGGTCAATCGTCGAATCCAGCTTGCATGGGCAGCGTTTGGGAAGCTGTGCAATATCTTTTCGTCCCAAATACCGCAGTGTCTTAAGTCGTAAAGTATTTCTTTGACCAATGTGTGTAGCCAGTGATGACTTACGGATCTGAGACGTGGTCGCTTACGATGGGCTTCATAAAAAGGCTCAATGTCACACAAAGGGTAACCTATCACATTTTCGAAAAACTGATATCCGAATTTCAATAATCCGTAAACGATTCATACATTTTTCAATTTCCATTATATGACTTCACATATTTTTAAATCACCACAATTACACTTTACAGAAGTATTCTTTTTCCGCACAACGTTATTCCGTTTTACGATTAATCTTTTTTACTAAATACCGTAATCTCACTTGGTCTTTTTTTAAACGCTAGATTTTTTTTGTTGTTATTTTTATTATTCCGAAGTAACAATTATTATATTTTTTTATAATTACGATACATAATGTTTTTGGAGTTCAGGGCACCCCGACATCTGTCGGTTAGGTTAGAAGGGTATGGCGGGCGTGGTGGGCGAGCAAAGCGAGCCCACCTCGCCCGCCATACCCTTCTGTTAGGTTTGACATGTATGCATGCCTGCTTGTCCTTGGTTGCATGCTTGCTTGCTTGCATGCTTTCTTGCATGCATGCTTGCTAGCTTGCATGCAAGCTTGCTTTCTTGCTTGCATGCTTGATGGAGTACAGAATGTAAAATGGAGAAATGAAATTTGACCTTGCCTTGGTTCAATTGAGCTATTTCACATGTAAAAAATTTTTTAATGTTGTCATGGATTTTCGGTATACTGGTAAATAGTTTAGTGGAAATGTGAAACATCGGTGAACAAATAAAAAGGTCAATTAAAACGCGGAAATATAAAACAATGGAAAATGTTATTTCGGATAATAAATAAAATTTCCAACTGATAAATGTCAAAAAGTTAGCGGAATAACAATATTCGGAACAAAAAATATCGGAAATACAATAGGTAACCCACACAAAGAGCGACGATCTGGTGAGGGTCGCGGGAAGCCGCTGGATGTGGGCTGTTAGCACTCCATCTATGAGACGTCATTGCTAATAGTTAACAACCTACTTAGGTTTAGACTGTATTGCATGATTGTATAAAAGAATGTCATAGCTGACTGCTGAAAAACCCTCTTTCAAACAAAAACTACGTATCGATGATAACCAATCTACGTTAATTTGTTTGCCCACTTCCTAATTTCATATCAAGAAATACCTGGGCAGCGCAGGACCGATCATTGTGGAGATCCTTGTGGGAGCCCTTTGTCCAGCAGTGGGTGTCTTTCGGCTGAGATGATGCTGATGATGTATATCCATAGTGCTTTTAATATAAAAATGGTAAATTTTATTGTTCTCTGTCCTTCTTTCTGGATTGCAGCAGAGTTTGCTCGGCTGGTGTACTTAATCGCTCAATGGTCTGTTCAGTACTTGTTTGTTCTTTGGTTCGATGGTGGAAAATTTTTTAATTCTTTGCCCCTGAGCAGGTAATGAATTTCAAATCTTGTTCTGGGTGAAAGGCTTTATTGTTTCTAATAGAACTGTAATAGTATTGACCACATCTCCGGAGGATAGCTTGGCGCAACCTTTTTTGAACGTTACTCTTATTCCACAATCTGTGGAGATTTTCACTCTTCTGTACCCATTACCCACATATTTTTTCTCAAACCAGTTTATTACCTTTTTAGCTTGTTTTGGTAGAACCTTTTGTATTATCAGTTTGAAGGAATTTCTGTCGGTTCTAAGAACGCCAACGCCTACGTATACGTAAATGGCGCAACTTTTGTGCGATATCAAGTGACTGACCATATTGAGCAGCTAAACCGGCAGATTGAATGTGGCGCCAAATACTTTGCCCCAAATGAAAGTAGCAGCATTTATGGTCCGCATTCGAAAAAGCTTTTTTGGCGGCACCGATCATGCTTTTCTCTAAATCAGTTATGTGTATTATGTATAAGTCGTCTGTATGTACCTTGTCATTTTTCTTTATAGACCTTAGTCGCCGTTTGATCTATAAGGAAAATGACTATCCATGGGGTTATAGTAAATTCCCATGACATCCATCATCGTGGGGTGTCAAAGAGAAATGAACGGTCAGCTCAGGCCATGCATGTAGGATACAAATTGTAACAGGCATAACCACAACCATGGTACAACATACTGCAAATTATGGTTTAGAATAATGAATTACTGTTTCGCCGTAATATTGACGCTCTTGTCTATAGATGCGTTGTAAAGCTACTCTACTCTAGGTAAGAGCTCCGTAGCCGAGTGCTACGCTAAATTGGTAACACATTGTAGCCTCTACGAATGGCCACGATGTTGCTACGCCACGCGCGTCGTTCGTTGGATATGTTAAATTGTTTTTAACTCGTTTGTTACACACTTTGCAGTATGATTTTTATCATGTATTTCTTCTTATGTGTGTCCTTTGGTTTCAGAATTGAGTGAAAATATTGTTTAGTTTATACTAAAACCGTAAATAATTGCTACATAAATAAGAAATAATTGCGCATTCAAGTTAAAAAGAGTTGTATTCAGGTGTTTCACCTCACAGGCCTACTTCGTCTTATCTATATTACTTATCAAGTTTCTGATTTTTATCATCAGCGCCAAGTTGAGTCTACCTAAAATTAGGGCGCACTGCAAGCCAGTCATTCGAAAAAACGTCAATTTTACATAATACTCGTACTGATAGTCTCCAGCACTAACTTCTCGTAGTACTAAAAGTACTCTTTACGTACTTCGTATTATAGTTTCGTAGTCTAATTTATAATTTTCCAATAACACGAAATGATATTGTGGTTGGTTCACATATAAACTCTTTTTGCTGTTTTGGGTATAAAATCCCTTCTGACCTACCGTATACCTTGCGAGACCAGTTTAATTCATCTTTTAACCATAATTATAATAATATAATTGTGATTTTGATTGCTTTTTTTCTGACTTGTCGGTTGATTTAGTTGCTAATATTTTTAAGGCTATCCAATTGATTCTGTAACTTCATAGCTCAAATTCAAACCCAAATTATTTAAACGTTAAGTCAAATAAAGTTACATTTACTATATACATTTATTATTATTATAGAACTATTTTCCTTTTTACCCGTGTTCGTTAATGCGGTCATTTGCATCAAATTTGTAAATAGAGTAGGTATTGTACACTAATAGTAGAGGGGAGGTAATGTTTTTATCTTGTAGAATTTTTGTACGAATGTCACACCTAAGCTTAAGTTGCTGAGAACGTACTCGAAAATGGTCTCTTCAACTTGTTGCAAACGTGATATGAACATGTGCTGAGTCTCCGGGTCTAATAAACCAGAGCTTCAGGTATAAAGAGATTCAAAAATGAACAAGGTCAACATAATACTAAAAACTTGTCTTTAACTTAACTTTTTACATGAAAATAAAACAGCTCAGTTGTGTTTAGGTCCCTTTAAAAATGAATATGAAGCGTAATTCTCCTACGCATTTGCGAAACATCTCTGAATCGGTCTGCTTAGTACGAGGGAGGCGGTGGCGGGGGGTCAATAATAAAGCGACCGACATTACTGTTTCTCTCGCTCTGACCAAACTAATCTTTTTTAATACTACTCAGATACCTCTTTTAAATGTTCTGTGACTCAGATGAAAGAGCATCCTTTTTAAGGTCACCTTATTGTAACTCATTTTCCCTATTTTTTGAGTTAGGTCACTTTAATCCTAAAGGTCTTTGAAATTTTCTCTTATTGGGCCAATCAACTGCAGTTTCCAAAACACCAATATACCTATGCGTTGGTGATGTGGTTTGTAGGTCTTATCTATCTTATTTTATTTAGCCTAGACTATCCCACTGCTGGGCAAAGACCTCCCTCTTTTTAACCGACTTCAAAAAAGCAGGAGGTTCTCAATTCGACGCGTATGTTTTTTTTTTTGTGTTTGTTATAAGATATCTCCGCCATTTGTGAACCGATTTTCAAAATTCTTCACCGACTCCAAGGTGAAGAGTATAATAATGTCTACACAAGTTTATATGATGTTACAATTTATGTAAATAAGGAATATTAATAGCCAAATTAAATTTCTATGCTTTCAGCTAGCTTTTTAGTGTAGGTTAGGACCTTGAAGGCGGTTTTATATATTTTTTAAATTATCTTTTTATTCTTCCACTGCTAACTGTCATCTGAATTCATCTGTCAAACGAATAAATTGTGCCGAATGGATGTGCAGTGTTTTCATAATGTTTTTTAAGAGAATTTCAAACAACCATGTTACACCTATTTGACGTGGTGTAGTCAGTCAACTGTGCAGAATTCAGCCGCGTTTGTTCCACATTCATGTCTGGCTGCCAAGAACCATATTGCCATTTAAGTACAATCTAGGATCTATATCCGGACCTCTATTACGGGATCCCGGATTCATTTTCTGCGAGGTGCAGTGCAGGAACGATGATCTGCCTCGAGATTGCGTGGACATGGCGTTGATTTGGTCGCGTGTGAAAGCCTGCTACGACCCTGGTTTAACAATTACGTACATTAAATTATTGTTTGTTTAAATATACTTACAAAAGTCAAAAGTTATGATTGCGTTAGTTCAACTGTTAGGTAAACTTTTCAGTTGGTATACTTTTGACATGAAAGAAGAACATATCTCTGAAATTGGTTTGGTAGGTGCCGCTGATGTACGATGTGTATTGCAGGTTAAGAATACAAAATGCCCAGCATGTTAAGGTTAGGTTAGGTTTGTGCAATGGTTTGATAGTAGTGGTTGGTTTGTATAGTATAAGTTAACTGGAGGGATTGGTTGGCGCATGGCGTGGCGCCAACTCGCAAGTGGGTCGCCCCCGCCATCCCCCGCACGCCGCATGATGCACCCAATGACGTAACACCCCAGCACACCCCGGCGAGGCACCGAGACGGCCTTCGTCATTACGTTGTTGCCTCAATTTTTAATAATTCAGTTATTTTTGTGTCGCAACGTAATACAAATCTGTAATTAGGTCTTCTTGTGGCCTCCTTTGCGTATATACGTTTTGTGTGTTTGTCAAGAAATCATAATTAATACTCTGATTTTTAAGTACATTGATTAACAAGAAATAAGTTTGACTTTTTCTTCTCTTCTCCATTCCAAGACAATGCCAAATGCAATCTAATGCAAATCGAAATATTATTTTATTCTTGTTCTTCTTTCTTAACATGTGCCTGATTTATAAGGGGTTTATTTAACATATTTGGACACTTAAAACATAAAAACAAACCAAACTGTACCAAACCAGAAACAAAAACATAAAAACAAGTCGTTTGGATGAATTTATAGACCTCTTAATGCCATTATAAATATATTTTTATATTATATATTAATTAGTCAGACCAACAATACACAAGTCAAATTAGAATAATAATAATCTGGCGATCTCGGCGGCCAAATTAAAATGTTAAAATTCATAGTCTTCCTTTTATGTCTGACACTATGTTATTTAGCAGAAAATAGTCCTTATAATGCAGCCTTTCGATTAGTATGATAAAACTACAGGGTGATTTTTTTCTTGTGTAGCGGGTTCGATTCCCGGTCCAACCATGTAGTTATTAAAAAATGTATGTATGCAGTTTTAATAGTTTTTAGAAATGAAATAAAGTCTTCTTTCAGTAAAATGTTCTATCTACAATATTTAAGGTACTTTCCCTCCATGTGGCATAGGCGTGGGACGCCCTGTATAAAGGTTTTTACATACTTTTGTAATATATTGAAAAGTATCTATGTGGGATGATCAACATTTTTCTATTTCTGAAAGCTTATTAATATAAGGTCAAACTTAACGAAATATTGTACTTGGCCAGGTGGGCAGTTCGACTTGTGCGACCCCAAGACCCTAGTGCCCTACGAATACATATTTCATACGTTCACCGCCCTCTCGCTCTTCACCTATTAACGTCTATTCTATCGAATTAACCTCTTTTTTTTCGTATAACATAAAATTGGATGATCACAGAATTTCGAGAAGAATTAAGGGAAAATTAGAAGCAAATTACTTACATTTTTTTCACATAATATGTGTTTGATTCGCGGTTAGTTAGACCTTTTTACCCTAAATGACCCATTCATTTATTTTCACTTGTTCACTCCTGATAAACGAAGAAGCAAAATATGAACCACCGGAACGACGAACAAGAGGATCCCCCCCTATTAATATTTGATAATTAAATACATAAATACTTATATTATTTAATAAAGTATGTTGTTGCTTGGTAGGTAACAATTTTCAGGACCGTGTTTCTATACATTAAGAAGACTGACTTCAGACTTTAATTAGGTATTTTTACACGCTTTATATTAGCTTCACTTGTAAGTAACTATGTATGTAATAAAATCTTGGAATCTTAATTTGACCCACTTTCCGGTCTTCGATTAGGATGAAATTTTGCACACGCTCTGAGTTCTGATGACAATACATGACTAGCTAAGAAACGTCATTACAAATCCAATATGGCGGCCTCCCCATTATTGTATCTAAAAAAATCTTGGAATCTTAATTTGACCCACTTCCCGGGCTTCGATTAGGATGAAATTTTGCACACGCTCTGAGTTATGATGACAATACATGATTAGCTAAGAAACGTCATTACAAATCCAATATGGCGGCCTCCCCATTATTGTATCTAAAAAAATCTTGGAATCTTAATTTGACCCACTTCCCGGTCTTCGATTAGGATGAAATTTTGCACACGCTCTGAGTTATGATGACAATACATGACTAGCTAAGAAACATCATTACAAATCCAATATAGCGGCCTCCCCATTATATGTATGTAAAAAATCTTGGAATCTTAATTTGACCCACTTCCCTGTCTTTCATTAGGATGATAATTTGCACACGCTCTGAGTTCTGATGACAATACATGACTAACTAAGAAACGTCATTACAAATCCAATATGGCGGCCTCCCTAAGATGGCGAACTGGCTGTTTGAAATCCACCCCCATGATATGGGTATCAAATGAAAGGGTTTGCTGTCAGGAATACGAAAAAAACAGTCACGGGACTTAAATCCAATATGGCGGACAGAAAGCGTGTTTTTTAGTTTTTTTAACTATGTATTACATATATTATTTATTATATGAAGTCGGTAAAAATGTGTTCTCTCGACAACCTCCATCCAATGCGGCAATCAAACTATTTTCCAAACTCAGGTCTGCGAAAGACAAGACAGGTAGATACGTAGTATTATAATACGAGCATCAGGAAATATTGGGGGAATACTGTCGGGCAGGGTTGACAAAGGCGCGCTTATTGGGCCGTAGCCGTATATCGGCACCAATATCGATACTCGATACTGCTGGTTGTGAAACTAAGCCCCATCCACAAATGCAATATATCAGAACGGTAACGTACTAGTATCGCGGATTTTTTAAAATTAATAAATAGAGATATGTTTTCAAATCTCTGAATATTCAGGGCTTTCGATAACAGTTGGGGTGTGGTGAATAAATTATTTTATGTTATATTAGCAATGTCTAAATATACCTCAAATTAGTATGTGTATCCTGTGTGAATACAAGTGGAGAATTTAAAATAAATAAATAAATTTATTTGTAACATAAATCACTTACAAACATAGCCGAGTCTGATGCTATTTGGTAAATATCACTTTATACTCTACTCGCATGAGTGTTTCTGTGTTTGTCCAAAGTGTTTTTAAAATATAATAAAGTGTTGTTCACTAGTTGCTCTTGATGTTTGTTTGTTTCTCGCGGGCCTCGTAGGGCACAACCTGCCCTCAGCCAAGCCGAATGTAAGACCGATTCATAAAGACAATATTCCTTCCCAAATAAGTGCTTCCGGTATTCCCGACATTCTGCTTCGTTTTCACATAAACTCCAATTGTAACAGTATGTTGTATCGAGATAACCGCTGTTATTGAATCAAAATCTGATTCTTTCTTGCGACTAAAAAATATTTATTTTTATCTATGGTAAACTATGACGCTCCCGAGGGAAGAAAACCGGGGTAACAACAAACTACACAAAAATACACCTAATAATAATAATAATAATAATGATAAAAATACATTGATTGTCCAACGGGAGATTTATATATTCGACCCGAACGAGTCATAATCAACAATTGTTATTGTTCGTAGATCGGTCATTTTCGGAAAGTCGGTGTCTGTCAGTCAGTTTAGGATTGTCTGACGTTGAGTAAATTTCAGTGGATAGAGTCGCTGAACAAGTCCATTTGCGGTAAAGGTGTAGTGTAGAGGTCTTATGCCATCTAATTAGTCATCTGCACACATAACCCATGACTCTATTAATCGCAGCCTCGCAGTGACATAAAGCTGTCTGTAACTCTGTCAATGCAACAGTAATTAGGCGTCAGTTTTCGGTAACCGAATGGTGAGGTAATAAAATAGTAAGAAGTGGTCATTAGCATCATTAAGTCAAAGAGTTTTTTCGATGATGCCTAGTCTTTAACATTTGGTATTTCATTCATTCATTTTATTCATTTCATTTATTCGGTAACAATATAAATTGTGTTCGAAATATTATTATTTATACAACTCATAAATTAAAAATATAAATAGGAATATTATGTCAAGTTTTAAAAGTAGTCAAGACTAAACTAAAAATTTATCACAAGATGTCAACTAACCAATACCAAATAGAATATTGAATTGATTTTAAAAGTCGTCGATACTATAACAGCACTTCTCAACAAGATACGCTCTCAACTTGCGCTTAAAACAACTGACATCTTTTATGATTTTTAAGTGAATAGGCAAGCGATTAAACAAACTAACCGATTGGTATCGAGCACAATGTTTAACTACGTTTAATCTAGGTTGTATGCTACCCTTCAGATCCTTTCGCCTCGTAGCCAATCGTAACTTCATTTCACTATCAGAGCTGTACTTGACAGGTCTACCAGCAGTATAAGTATGTACAAACTAGGAACCGTTAATATGTCCAAAGTTTCAAAAAGGGCCCTACATGACTCCCGGTGGAACGCGCATTATTGCACGTACAGCCTTTTTCTGTGCGATGAAAGCTCTCTGCATGTTATAACAGTAGCTATTTCCCCATAGTTTAATACTATAACTAATCCTGGACTCAACTAGAGCGTAATATACTGTTTTCAGTTGTGCAATTGTTAATTCATCTCTTAGGCTCCTTGTAGCATAGCATGCAGAACTAATAGAGGCTTCTAAAGCCTTAATTTCTTGTTTCCAGTTTAAAAGATGGTCAATGTTAACACCTAAAAACCTAACTTCGCTTACATTTTTTATAGCCTCACCATGTATGGTGACGTATAGTTTATCTTTATTCCGAACAGTGTTTTTAAAAAGTAATATGTTGGTTTTATTAGTATTCAGGCTAAATTGCATATTGGCTTATTGCATTGAAACCATTCATTGAAAACACACAAGGCATACCCTACTTTAGTATTTAGATCTGATAAGTCATCACTGTATATAATGGCATTCGCATCATCTGCAAAAACCACTAACTTAATATTTGGAATCCGATTACAGATGAAATTCAGCATGTCGTTTAAGAATATTATAAAAAATATTGGGCCCAAAATAGAGCCCTGAGGCACACCTCTAGACACCTTTACTAATTTAGAGTTGCTTTTAGTTTCTTTCCCATCCTTAATATGCGCTATCTGTATGAACTGTTGCCTGTTACTTAAGTAGGATTTAAATACATTCAAAGCTTGGTTTCGTATTCCGTAGTGATCCAATTTGCTGATAAGAATGTCATGATCAACAGAATCGAACGCGGAGCTCAGATCAAGAAACACACCTGCAACCTTTTGCCTATCATTAAGAAGTTGTACTGTGTCGTTTATGAGTGTGTCTATTGCGTTGCCTGTACCGATTCCTTTCTGGTAGCCAAACTGTCTCGGATGTAGCACAGAATTGGTGTACAGGTGAATGAGTAATCTTGATTTTAAGAGCGTCTCGTAGATTTTGGCCAACGTTGGAATCAGTGATATTGGCCTATAATTCATAGGATCAGTTTTACTACCTTTCTTGTAAATTGGTATTATTTTAGCTACTTTTAGTTGATCTGGAAAAACGTTCTGACTCATGCATGTATTAAAGAAATGAGCAAGGGGTTTGGCGAGAATGTCGATATTCTCTCTAATAATCGATATGCTTTAACTCGTTTTCGGTAAAAGGTTCACCGTAATCCTCTATCTTATTATTAAAGACACGCTGTTGTAGATAACAATCTACTTTGTAACTTGAAAATTCGGCTTGGGACGAGCACCAGGCCGTGGTCCGCCGTTGCACCACACCGCACAGTGTAGTATTTTCATGATCCAGCGGGACTTAATTACCAAACACCATAAAATATATTTTTTGACGGTCTACAGCTGTTTTTTAGTTTGAAATGTTATAATAAACGAATAAAAAGAAAGTTTCAAATTTTGCGTATTCAACGTGGGATCGCTCGCGACTTGGTCCGCGTGAAATTCGGTTTTTCAGTGACCTCTTATATTTTATAATAAATTTCAGTTAATACTCCTTCAGTATACCCCTGCGCTCTAAAATATACCCATGTATAAAATTTATAGTTTCCATAAAATATAAAAGATTGCCTTTAGCAATTTCAGAGGTCACCTTAGAAAAAACATAAAAAGATAGTTTTGCGCAAAAACGCGCAAAAGGTGTTAATGCTACCTGATAACCAAGACTTCAGGCTACACTATGATATATTTTTCATTGTGGTATAATGTGGTATAATTTAACTTTTACCCTCTTCAAATTGACTATCATTCAAAAACGGATCGTTTTTAGGCTCACTCATTTTAATGTGATTATGTGAATATACATCACTTTGTATATTTAATAATTAGTGTAAATTATACCTCAAGATATGGTCAATACAACAAATAATACAAAATACTAAATTATATGATTTATCACCGTGTAATCGCCTCGATAACTGCACGCAAAAAGCGATTATTTTTGTGTCATAAAATAATCATTTTTATGTTCCAACTTCAACATTTTTTACGTTAGGTTTTGAGATACCTATAAAAATATTAAGTATGTAGTAATAGTCAGTAAGGTCTAAGGTACAGAGTAAATATGCTAATTGATCGTCTTGTTTAAGTTGATTTTTTGAATAAAGTCCATCTAGATTGAGAAATTATCACATTGTGCACCGTGGCAAACTCACCGCCGATGATGCTGATCACTGCCCATGAGCAGTTGACAATGTGAGGCAGCTACTTCTTGCAAATGAAAATTATTTATTTGTATCCATGGCAATGTTAACTGTAATCCCCAGTCCATCTGCTAAGTGTAGTGATTATAGGAACATCTTCCTTTCATCAACGGATAAATCTTTAGTCATGTAGTGGACTGTACCGTTACAGGCTATTGTAGGTACAAAATATCACTGAGAAATGTCGCTACTATCTTGAAAAATATTTAGGTATAATGTACCGTGCATACTAACGCTGAGGCATTAGCGCAGTCGACTGGAAGACGTTATTTGACACATCATCCCACATGCGTGTTATTCTCATCATACGAGTATATGGGTATATATCGTGATATCATATCTGAGATGGTTATTTTCGTCGTCTATTTTTGTATAAATCCAATGTATGTACAGAGTAAATATTTTTACGCTCAATTTATGATTTGCTATCTATATTTTTTTGAACCAAAAATTAAAACATTAAACTAACGTCTACATCAAAATTTTGTATAATTTCATCTCAACGATGCAATTACTGCATATTATTGTTTATTATGTTTTCTCTAATTTTACTTGTCCTAATTGAACTACTTATATATAAATAAAGTAACCTAATATTAATACACTAACGAGTATATGCTCGAGCTTCAGTAATTAATTAAACGTTGGTACAATACTGTAATTCTATTATTGAACTTTTTCCTGTCTTTGGCTATTTGGAGACGGAGACAATTTAATATTGGCTTTGTCTAGTAAATAGAGGCAGACCACTGAAATCTCCGAAATTTTTGGAATTGGATATTTTCAGTCGACGGATTCGTCTTTTGGGCTCGTGTCTTCTTCTTCACATTCAAGACCCGCGCTCTTGTCGGTGGAGTCTGCGCCATTATTTTCTGTCTTCCGTTCTCTGTTTGATCTCTTGATAAGATACGACATCTATTCCTTTCTTAATTTAGTTTATAATGTTCCTCTAGGTCGTCCTCTTTTCCTTTTCCCTTCTAATTTTCCATTATGTTTTTTGTGCTCTTGTAGAAGGTCCATAAACCCTGTCCACTCAAACATTTCGCTGCAGACAAGTAAAACTTACGACAGCTTGACAATGTTTTGTCGAAGGCAGTGGTTGCTTTCGCTTTGGTTGCTGCGTGTATACGTATTTCCTGCGTTTCCTAAAATGATAAGATAAGATAAGATCATTTATTTGCAACAAAAACCATTACAATTTGGTATGCAAAATCAATTTAGTTTAAATATACATATAGGTCATTAATCTAGGTCATTTCATCTTACATATTTATATAATTTTCTTTATCTTAAATAGTACATTAATTCGTAGATACATTTGATTATATTTCATGTCTCACATAAAAATATTGAATTGAACAAACATTAGCAAAGTCTAGTTGCAATATAGTTATAGTAATCTAATTAATTAATATCGTCAAATTGTTACAATATTGAATTTTTACATAAGTTATAAAACTCTTCAAGGCCATAAACAGGATTTCAACGAGGAATAGTTTCAACTTTTTTGAAAATTCCTTTAAATTAGGGGTAATACGTAAACTTTTTGGTAAGCTGTTGAATATCTCAAAAGAAATATTGGTAAAACTTCTCTTAAAAACTCTGTATTTCCAAGTCGGTGTCTTAAGTTTAAATTGATGAATTGGTCGTCTTTTATTTTGGTTCTCTTCCAAATGTTTATGTCTTTCCTTGAATAATCTTATCAATAACAAATATATATACAAAGAAATGACGGTTAGTATCTTATGTCTTTTAAAGATAGGTTTACAGTGTTCTTAATGTGCTGCTCTGTCCAATAGACGTACAACTTTTTTTGTAAAATTAAAATAGATGATATTGTAGATGCATTTCCCCAGACTTCAAGACCATACCTCATAACACTTTCAAAGTAGGAGTTATACATAAGTTTAAGTGTATCAGTGTCCACTAGGCTACTCATTGATTTCAGGGAATAGCACGCACTAGCCAGCCTCTTTTTTACACTATCGATCTGTGAGTGCCATCGAAGCTGGCTGTCCAGCTCCACCCCCAAAAACCGAACAGAATCTTTCTTTTCTAGTGGAATATTAATTTTTTAATCTGGACTATTTGAATGACGCCTAAAGGTAACATAGTAGCTCTTGCTGCGATTCATCTGCAATTCATTGGCCTCAAACCAATTCACCAGTTCCTTCCAAGTATGTTCTACTTTCTCGTTTAAGGCGCTAATCGAAACATCATGCAAAAACATGTGTTATCAGCATAAAGGAATGTCGAGCCATGTGTAATATTCTGGGGTAGGTCATTTATAAAAACCGTGAACAAAAGAGGTCCCAAAACAGATCCCTGAGGGACACCATACTTGATTTCTAGATCATTGGATTCCACTGTACTCAACCCCAACCCTTGATGATGCTCACGAAGCTGTACATACTGATTGCGATTCTCTAAGTATGACTTGAGCAGATTGTATCCGTATCCCGTAATACTCCAGTTTTTACAGTAATACATCATGATTGACACTATCGAACGCCTTGCTTAGATCGCAGAAAATTCCAACACTTTTCTGGTTTAGATTGTTGCTATCAAGAATATCAGAGACTAAGTCTTGTATAGCTATACTCGTATTGAGATCCTTTCTAAATCCATACTGCCTATTACTTAGGTGTCTATTCGATGCAAGGAACGTTTGTAGTCTCTCCGCAATAATACTTTCTAAGATTTTTGAAAGTACAGAGAGGATGGAGATTGGTCTGTAATTGGGTACCTTAGTACCTACTTCATGATTGTATAGGTATATTATTTAATTTCTTCCAATACATAAATGTAGCAAGGCGTTTTACAGAATATTCGTGTTATTTCTAGACATTTATGTCAATACAATACAAATAACTAAATATTTTTTTATTGACTCCAGTAAGAAAATATCCTTTTCACGTCTCATGCTCTGAAAGTGCTTGTTTGTGCAGGATATAGGCTGCACAGAATAGATTTTTGTGCACAAGTGCATTAACGTATCTACTCATAAATGTATCTATATTAAGGCAAAGAAAATGAGCCATACAGCCAAACACAATAAAAAGTTCAGAAATAGAATTTGTTATTTTATAATATTTACCTTAATTTATTTGCCTCATGTGTTTTTTAAGACATAAAGATATTAAAATTTATATTTAAATACGGTAGTTTATTTATTAATTAAAAAAATATACATATTAAAAATTAATTAGAGGTTTGCAGCCCAAGCCTAATATCAATGTAGTAAGATTTAAAAAAAGCGGCGGGAAACAAACAGGTCTTGTTTTTTCTTGCGTACTGTCTGTGGTACTGTTTTATTTCCTCGACTCGACAGAAGAAGAAGATTTCCTCGCAATCGAAATTAAAAGCAGAGTTTTTAACTCGTCCACAAAACCATTTTATCCTCGACATTACTATCAGGCCTCGCCTTCGGCTCGGGCTGCTAAAAGTCTCGGATGAAAATGGTTCCCTTGCCTCCTTTTATAATTTATTTAAAATAAAACGCTCTAAGCACTTTCCAACATAAATAACATCGTCACAATATTAATAGAACTTAAAATCTATTAAAATAATGCAGGTCTATTATTGAATCTGTTCCAGGAATAGACCTGTCAGGCTGTCACTGTATAAATGATATACTAACAGCGTATTAGGTTACTTGACGGGTTGATTCGAGGCTATTATAGTCGTAGGTCACGGTTTGTTGAATAATAAAGAAGAAGCAACTACGTGGTTAGGTGGATACTTAACGTTGTAGGTCATCCTAAATAAACTCGCCATAGAATAAATCTTAAATAGCCATGTTTAGTAATTACCTGCGGGATCGAATAAGGTCTAGTGGGATGAGTGAAGAAACTGCAGCAGATTTAGCTTTACCTGTCTGGCGGCGGCTTCATAAGATTCGAGGTCGTTCTAAAATAAATTCTCTGTAATAGCCACGCTCGGAGTTGCTAGATGAGGTCAGGTGGTTAAGCGAGTGGAAAAAAGAGCGTTGTGAAACTAAAGCATTGGTTACGTTTTCCTAACTTCCAGCCAGTGACCGCTTTTGCAGTACATGTTTCGTTTGTCAATTATATACAAATCAAATATCAAATCGAATAAACATGAGATTTTAAAAATACAGTCTAAAAACGCAAAAACGATACTGCGTTTCGTAATTCGTAACTCCTCACTCCTCTTTCTCGGATTTTAATTATTGGGACATTCACTAAATAATGGGCTGCAAAAATCACCTATGTAACCAAACACAACTGCGACCTGCGACCCAATAACCTCTTTATCAAAGCCAAAGCATAGACCCTAGTTCTATACACTGTGATAAGTTGTTTTAGTAGAAAATTGTGGGTTAGCAAATAGGTCATTTATAATTTAGACCCCAATTTTATAATTCTAAAACTAAACGACACAATAAAATCAAAGAATAGTAACCAATTAAAATTAATTGGACTGGATCGGTAAAACAATCCGAGTCCCTTAGTGCTAAAAGGTTTCTGATTACACCAATTTAGTTCGTCCTTTAAACCTCTCCAGTAATCAATTAAAGTTTGGCGTCTGTTTATTTCATCGCGTGTCTAATTACAATCGATGAATCTGTCTGGACCAATATATTACTATAAAACTACGATGCAAAAAGGGATGTTTTCATTTAAAGTAGGTACGTTCGTGTGTGTACATATACATGATTAATAAATCTCGCATCTGCTATATTCTTTTCTTCAAGATCCAAATATGGATTGGTTAGTCCTTTTATATGGTTGGTCCTTATCCGGGCGCCAGACGACTAAATATGATGTCAGTGTATTTTAACTAGTGTGTAGGTATTCTTCAATAGTGAACAACAGTCAATGAACAGTTAATGGGGTTGAAATAATCCTGATATTGTTTGTAATGAAAACAAAAGCCTAGTTTGTTTTTACCAAGAATTTAATATTTAACACCGGCTGCTAAAAACTGAGTTCATTTATTTCTACTTCTAAGACAGCAATGCCCGCGTACGCCTACAAATTGTATTTACAGAAAGTCCCGCAATATTAGAGTATTTTTATCTGAAGCCGCTTTTCTGTCGTCGAATCGCAGAACATTTATTTTTGCTCAAAGCATGCAATTTCCTCAGTAAGATCATAAGACTACTAACGGGAAAGTTTATAAAAATGTGGCTTCCTTGGCTTTAAGCTATGAACTTTTCAAATTTTACTTTACATCGACATAAAATAATTCATGATTTGTAATTAACTAATTGGTCACAATATTAAAAAGCTATTACTACAATAAATTGTTAACACTCGTAGAATAGTAGATTGTATTATAAGGGAGCAAAATAATATTTTAAACGACGAGGGCATTTTTTTGAATCCAGAGCGAAGTGATGGATTCTTAAGGGGCTCTACCACGATAAGTGGCGCCGCCACCCTTTAAAAAATAATAACTCGGGAAATAATCAATTTTTCAAAAATCCGGACCACAGAACTGAGTCGGGGTGCTGTAGGATATATAGAAGCTATTAACTTTATTTATTGTATCTCGCTATAGTTAGAGATAGGAAATTTGCGAAAAACGGCCACTTTTCGCATTTTTTCTATCTATAACTACATTGAATTATAATAAACATATGTGATTGCTTCTATATATTCTACAGCACCCCGACTACAGTTCTGTGGTCCGGATTTTTAAAAAATTGATTATTTCCCGAGTTATTATTTTTAAAAGGGTGGCGGCGCTACTTAGCATGTTAGAGCCCCTTAAGAAGAATCTTTGAGTAGAATCCTGAACGTAGCGAGGGATTTAAAGTACGTCGCCCGAGTCAAATATATATTTGCGCTCGAGTGATACTTTTCATCACCCGCTATGAGAAAATAAAAGGCGCTTCATATTCTATTGTAATGTTATTATTTAATAAAACATAGAGTAACAGTAAATTAAAATTAAGTACTGGAAGTAGGCCAAAAACATACTCGTAGGTTCTGAAAAATGACGATGAATTTCTAAACATTCGCGAAAATTGACGATTTAATTTGATTCCTTTTTTTATTCAGCCGGCGGCGGTGCGACTTTGGGCCCTCGCACTACCAGCCAGTCTTTGTTCAAACAATATTTGCGTTTAATTATAAATCTATCTATCTATACTATAATGAAACAAAAGAATCGGCGTGTCTGTACATTGATTTGTTTTTCAAAAAACTGATTGTAGGTGATAAAGGGAGTGTAGCTGAACACAAAAACACAAGTTTTGAAAATTACTTCTTATTGTCTGTCTGTTTGTACACACTAATCTCTGAAACCTTTGGACCGATTTAAATGAAATTTTGCATGTTGGTACCTTATATATCCCCGCTTTTAACCACGGCAATAAAAAAATAAATGCAACGCGGGCGTAGCCGTGGGCGGACAGATAGTATGAAATAAGATCAGATTAATTCACTTGTTAAAAACTATATCTATTTTAAAAGCTAAAGTATGAACAGTAACTATTATGAAACAGAAAATTATATGAAAAGTTTTAAAACTAAAGATAAGACACGATAAGACAAATTTTATTTCAATAAACTTAATCTAAAACACAAAATAAGGTATAATGTAAAACAATTGGACAAAAAAATAACACGATGCCTAAACTAAGTATTTACTTGTATCTTAGGCATCAGGGTAAAAGATAAAATTACAGTTCATAATTACAGCTAGTTTATGGTTTATTAAGTACTTCTTTTGTAGATTTCTGGTCTAGGATCCGTCGTAGTTATTGTTGCTAATATGCCTTGCGACTGCTGCCTTCCTGGCAGGGCAGTGCTCGTCTCCAGTGTTGTGTGCGGAGGGCTTCTTGTAGCGGTGGCAGGTGGCGCACTTGGCGGGCTCTGATCTGTGCGGGCACTCCTTGATCTTCTTCTTCTTGGCGAATCGATGACAAATCGAACTATATGTTTGCGGCCCAGAATCTAGCCATCTGTACTGCATCGTCCGTGGCGTCCATCAGGTCCTGCTGAGAACAGGTGACAGGACAGGCAGGACAGGACACTAAGTGGACCATGGTTTGAACTGCTGCTCCGCATATACACTCCAAGTTTGGGTCATTAGTGAGTCCCCACCTGAACATGTTTTCTTTGCTTCGGCCAACCTGGGTCCGAAGTCGGTTTAAAGACTTTCAGATTGGCCACAGAAGTCGGTGTCCGGCCGGGAGACTCTCAGAGAGCGGGACAAAGGATGCGGAAGCGATGTACGAGCACGCCACATGTTGTATCTCGCTTGTGAGGGTTCAGCTATGAGGGGATCGACACACTTTCAAAAGCTTTTTCGGCTTTTTAGCCTTTGTGGCGGTAATTCGTGCCCATGTAGGGGGTGCCGCATGTCGACGTCCATTTTGGCCCTATCCTGCAGGCCTGCCACCGTTCTGTAAAACATCTGGAGGCGCTATGCCAGCCAATGTATACAGCAACTTGACCGGAGTGGGCTTCAAACACCCAGTGATAAGCCGGCAAGTTTAATTTAAGGCTGTATCCACCAGCTTGGCGTGAGAAGTGCGGTCCCATACGGGGCACGCAAATTCTAAAAACTCCTTGATGGAGTGTCCCGAGCAGGCGCAGTGGCCGCACGTGAGGTCGGAGTCCCGGCCCGTATTCCTTGAACTTGTAGCATCTGGTCACAATAGTATTTTAAAGTTGGCAAGTTATTTTTTATATAAATTGGACAGCGGAACTCTAAGGCCCTTCGCTGCGTTGAGCGGGCGCACGGCGCGTGCGTCCGCTCCGCGTGCCAGATTCATGTCATTTCAAGAGCAGCGCTGCGTGAGGCGGATAGCCGGGTGGCGGGCGGTCGTGAAATAACATGAATCAAGCACGCGGAGCGGACGCACGCGCCGTGCGCCTAAAGGTGCTGTGGTCCAACTTTTTTCAAAGTTGGACAACTGTCACTATTGAAGGCCCATGGTCCAATTAATTGGACTGAGCAGTTGGACCAGTGCCCCGGACTGGTTTCTGCCGGGCAAGATGTCCAGTTTATAAATAACTGTAACTGTTCAAATTGTTAGAACTAAAAACTAAAGAGCTTTAGTCTTTTATCTGCCCTATTTGAGAAATGAAACAGCGCGAACTGAATAAGGCGACATATTATGCCACGTATGATTAGATAAAGGCTATTTGTAATCGAACAAATTGCCGGTGTCGGCGACTGATCCCAGAGGGATGTCTGGCGGGAGGGTAATGCTTTCAAGCGAGTAGGGAATGCCCCGACAAGGGAAACAGTTGGCTAAAGTTTAACCAGTTTAACTTGAATGCCGCTGTGCGACGCAGGATGTCTTAGTATGTGAGTGAGTATTATTTTTCAGATAAATATACTGTATATTTTATCTACTACTATATCGGTATTAATCTTGGAATAATTCTAGTTCTGGTCATCCAAGACTATATAAAAAAATAAATAATTTCTAAAACCAAGCTATCAATCAAAACCATCTGATAAATAGCAGGCAGTTGAAGTTGTTCTGTAGGTACATAATATAACACCGGTTGCAGTAGCAGTGTTTCTTAAAATCGACATATTAATTTGTTCTTGTAAAATATATTTGTTACTGCTTTTCCATTTAACGTTAAATACTTAGAATAGAAAGCATTATTAGCGAACTGAAACCTTGTCTATTACAAATTGCTAATAGGATATTGAATTGAAGCGATCTGTCTGGATTGATCGATTCCCGCATCGGCAGGGACAGACAAGCACAAAGCGCACGGTCGGTGGTAATTTCCTGCAAACCTGCAACCCGCAAAACGTGACCGCAGCGCGCAGGCCGCGGTTTGGATGGGCGGTACGCGCACGCAACTTGACATACACATTGTCCTTGTGTCGAATACTTGACAAATTAAACTTTACCGGGAATCGGCTTCTAGAACAGGTATTTGCATTAAGGCTGTAGCACACCGGATGGTAGACGTAAGCGTAGACGTGCTCGTACCACTGAGTTGTAATGTATGAAATGGTATGATACTTGCGAGCCACTGCGCGCCACTGCGCGTAGACCTCGAGTTCCATACCTTAAACTTAGTGGTGCGTGCACGTCTACGTTATTGTGTACGCATACTCACTCATTCACTGGTCGGTCACTCCACACACAAAACGCGTTTTGACAACCTACTTCTTTTTGAATAACAACTGAATATCAACTACAATTCAAACACTGAGGCGCTATGTAATACACCACCTAACACCCCTGTTAGAGTCCCGCAGCGCCTGCGGGGTGCGGTGTGTGGGGCGCTATATCGGGCGGGGAACTCATTTTAACGCGGGAGGTGAGTGTCCTTTCTGCGTACGGACCCCGTACCGTAGGGTACGGGTTAGTACTATTATTTTCTTCAGTGACTCATTCGGTGTGCTCCAGCCTTTATCGAATGCTCTTTCTGGTATCACTGTGGCCTTCTGAGGCACTAAATGTGTTTACGTTTCACTTCATCATATTGTTTGCTTCTATCCATGTTCGCCACCAAATAATTGTTGGTCGGGATGGCAAATTATTGTATTCCGGGAAGCATTTCTTCTTTTTGGAGATTTCAGTAAAGTCAGTCGAATAATATTTCCTGCCTTAATCAGCCACTCTATTTAAAGAATGAGCAAACATGTGACGTGCAAAATATTGAGAAAAGTAATTTTCTCTCAGCTTTTACGACACCCCATAAATGTATCCAGAGCACTGAACTAAAAAGAAAACTTGGAAAGGTTTGTTTTTATGACAAGTTACCTACTCTTTGGCTAATCTCATCACGCACCGAATACCCTAACATTTTCAGATTAGCCCTAAATTCTATAGTTAAATAAATAAGTTGATCTTATCTTTTCGTAAAGATGAAGTCTCAGATCAATCGTATCAGTTTTCCAGAGCTACAAATACCACTTGTCTGTTTCTGTATTTTTTGCAGCCTTCTTCGCAATACGCTGAAACAATTTAAAAATACGAATGCACCTGGTAAATACAGAAGACAATCGACCGTACAAATGTACGGTCGATTGGCGGCTAGGGAGCGGGAGAGCTCGCAGCAGTCGCAGCAGTCGCAGCCGATATAACGAGGTGTCGCCAGTCGGACGCGGACGATCGCACCACCCACTCACAATTGCGACAATTGAATGTACCCATAGCGTATTATGCTGCATTCTATAACACTGGAATCGCTTATCGAATTATATTTATATTTTATTGTACCCTCATAATAAAGACGAATCGGAACACGACAAAAGAAAGTTGTGTGTGCAGCTCGGGAATTATGAAATTTATAGGTACTTATTTAAGTTTATTCGACGCTTTTATGATGAAGGAAAGCACGCGATGATTATATTATTCAAAAAAATACAGATTGCTAAAAGATAAATCAAATGACCCCAAACTAAACATTATTCAGTTGTTGACAATCCAGATGGAACTATTAGTGAAACCAAGCGGTGGGTCCGAAATGCACCATCGATTTACATTAAATAAAAATAAATAAATATGTCGGGACATCTCACACACGGCCATCTGACCCCAAACTAGGCAGAGCCTGTACTATGGGTGTCAGACAGCTGATATACATACATATATAAATATACAACATCCAGACACAGGGCAAACACAAGTGCTCATCACACGAATGTTTGCCCTGGGCGGGATTCGAACCCGCGACCTTGTGCTTCGTAGGCAGACGTACTACCAACTAGGCTACGAGGCCGTCGACTTTAATCGTCGATTATTATATTATTAATCGAACTCACGAGGGAAACATTTTGATTAATAAAAAAGTTTTTAAGTCCGCATATACGTACGACGTACGACGCCCCCGAGAAGAGTAAGGAACTATAAAGCGGGATATATTATTTACCAAAATAGTCGTTTTGTTTGCAAAGCCAGCAAATGCGGCGCAAGTTCAACTGTGTGTAGCTCTCGGAGTGCTAAGTACGTGCTCGAGTTACGATTGGAGTGCTACCTAAGCTGATTTGTTGTTGAAGTTCGATTATTTGTTGAAATGTTTTTGATTGAAGTGTGCCTGTATAGCAGTCGTACTTTGCGCCCAAAATTATATTTGTTTCTGTTTTGAAAACAATGTACCTACAGTACTCTAATTGTATATTTTGTTTGCACTCTTTGTTACGAGTATTTTAATAAAATTGTATAAAATCATAATTTGGGCAGAGAATAACGCTCTGGTACTAAATGGGACTAAGTCTAAATACATGATATTAGGATCAAAAAATCAGATTAATAAAATAGCGGCTTGTAGAAATAGTGTCTTGATAAATGGGGAACCAATTGAACGAGTACACGAAGCACGAAATTTGGGGCTGTTGATGGACGAAGAACTGAGGTTTGAAAAGCATATAATAAATACAGTCAGCAATTGTTTTTACCGTCTTAAGGTGCTCTATCAAATACGTGATTCATTAAACACTAGTACCCGTGTCAAGCTTTGTGATTCACTAGTATTAAGCAAATTTAATTATATGGACGTGGTATATGGACCGCGCCTACTCGCGCGCACGGCCAAACTTATACAGCGAGTACAGAACGCTTGTGCCCGTTATTGTTTTAAGATCCCTCCCCGCACGCACTGCACTCCATATCTGAATGACGCCAATATAGTGTTCATGAAATATAGAAGGCATATACATTTAGCGACCTTGTTATTTAACTTGGTTAAGTATCAGCTACCGAACTATCTGTTTAAAAAACTGGTTTGGTCTCGTGATGTGCAGTCATATCCCACTCGTTCGTCCGCTTATTCCCTGGACCTACCGCGCCACCGCACAGTCGCCTTCAGGGGTGGTTTCAGATTTGTTGCGACCAAGTGTTGGAATGATCTGCCGCCACCCATTAGGAATCTAAAAACAACAAACACATTTAAAAAATATTTTAAAGTGCACATGCTCAAAATCCAGAAAAACACTCAATAGCAACTACTATCTAGTATCTTCAGTGATGCTTACCCCAAGGTTGTGGATTACGGGCACGGAGCAACGACAGACGTTTTTTCCATCTACATATTTCCAATTTCTGAACGGCATGAATCGTGGCATAGTTGGGGGACGCGGTCGCAGTCCTTAAATATATTAAAATAATAATACACAATTTATTGTGTAAATTCGAATATTAAATCTGGCTCAACCATTTTGTTTCTATAAAACTTTTTATTTAAGTATAGTTACTTTGTTGTAATAATATTCATTAGAATAGTTAGCCTGGCCTGGCTCAACCCTTTTTTTAGACTAGTTAGTTAAGTGTTTGCTGTGTTTGTAATATTTCATGATAGGGTAATATTAATAGGTAGGTTACAAAAACAATAGTGCAAGCACATCTTACCTGCAGGTCACAGTCACAGAATACCAAATAGTAGTCACATAGTATCTTCACAGTATCTTCTTTTTATTTTTTATCGTGGGCGATCACAGATATAGAAAATGTTCTTAATTTTCTGGTTCACATAGTATGCAATGACGGCTGCATTTATGTTGGTAGTATTATGATAATCCATCTGATAATCATAAGTTTGTGCGTTTTGTGGTTTAACTGTCATGCGTAGTTGCTTCTATTGGAATATACTGCACTGTATTATGTAAAATCGAGCGTGCGCATGATACTCGTACGTACAATTATACTAGTCGTCCGTCTGGCATGGCGGGCGGCCGATTTGTGAATGCTGTAATGTAGCAGTGTAGGCAAGTAGGCAGGCGCAGGGTGCAGTGTGAACGGATGTATCGTGCGGCGCTACTAGCCAAGAAAGATGCCTATTATTATGTAATATTGTTCGCATTTTGCGCTTATATCTAAGTTCATATTATAATATTATTAGGCTTATGTACGTTTACTTATTTTTTCTTTAAGTATTTACATTATTATTTAATCCAGATATATTCATTCATGCATACATATATTCTATTTTAGTAACCTATTTAATTATTGTATACTTACTTGTTTAAGCAGTCTATTGTTTTGTTTTTATTTATTTTTGATATACATACATAGTACTTTAGTCGTCCGTGGCGTGATTTAAGGACTCCCGGAAGACCAGCGCCGTGGCCTAAATTGGGCTATGGCTTTAGCTGAGGGAGGTCCTTTTTGTGTGGTGTCGCAGCACATTCGGATAAAGTCATAGATATATCTGTATTCAAATTGTTACCTAGCAAATTGTTTTGTGTGTATTTTATGTTGCTTTATTGTTGTTAAATTTTGTTTTATCTGTTGTGTTGTGATGTCCCATAAATAAAATATTCTTTCTTTCTTTCTTTCTTCTAATTTATAATTTTGTAAAATATTTTGAAAAGATGCAACGCCCGTGCAAATGAATTCTGCATAACATCAGAATGAAATGAAGAATGAAATGAAAATTCGATAAAAAACGGCCAGTAACAGGATGGAGGTTCAAAAACAACGATGCAACCGAAGTGCTTATTCTTATGAGAATAGTACGACCACATACTTATTAAAACTTTCAAACCCTTGTTTACCATTAGTGATCTCCTGTGGTCGCGGAGTTTGTTTGTTGGGGCAGTAATGAAAATGAAAATGAAATATGTTTTATTCGAAGTAAGATTTTACAAATCACTTTTCGACGTCGAGGCGGGTTCACAATTTGGCTATCTTCTGTGGAGAAGAACCCGCCGGAAGAAACTCCACAGGCGTTGCATCTTTTCAAACTATTTTACAAAAAAATATTTTTTTATACAATTTGATTCATATAACAAAGAGTAAAAGCAGTGAAGCCGGGCAGCATCGATCTGTTCGGCGGTGGTGGCCGTGAGCGAGGCTCATCGACCGCCGCGGAACGTTCATGGAGTGGGCCCAGCCGCCCCACTGTGGCCGAAAAGGCCAATCCAGCTGGACAATATTATTTCTAGCCCGTTTTACATCCTACAAGTTGTAATAATACAAAATGTATCATAAAAAATGTACCTGATTTGATAATAAGTGCAAATAATAATAAAAAAGAAAAACCAGTATAAGCTGACCTATCTTAGAGTAGACTTTGTATGCAAGTAGAGATCAGTTTATAATGGTTTATGCACAACAAAAAAGGACGTTTATATTTGATGTATTTTCACTGTTTAATTGTTTTTAGAATATAAATAAATGAAATGTATGTTATGATAATAATTATTTATTACTAGCTTTCCGCTGCGGCTCCGCCCGCGATATCAGCTTTTCCTGTGAACTGAGGCATTTTCCCGTGGTAAAAGTTAGCCTATGTTACTCAGGTCTGGGTGAATGGTGTTTTCTAATGATGTATGATTTTTGAAGTCGGTTCAGTAGTTTTTGAGTTTATTCATTACCAACATACACACGCAGACACACAAAAACACAAATATTTCTTCTTTACATATTAATATTAGTATGATTACTTAAATAACTTAAAAAAAATCACTATCAGAAGAATTATTGAAGCTGGGCAAACTGACTACTTGCACCCTTTTCGTATAAAATTAAGTATTTTTGAATACATGGCATAGCATAACATAGTACGCTTCTCTGCAGGGAGTCGATCCAGTTCGAAAGCTAACAATTTCGCAAACTCTTTATTTCGTATAGTACGGTACTACTCGTAGTAAGTAGGTACCTAACGATGACGTAGATGGCTGCAATGATAAAGAAAACTTCAGTTCTTCTCCATTTAACGATTGAACGCCTGCAGGAAGACTTTCAAACCGATTGTGTGTTTTTCCGCAAATATGTAATTTTTCGATGATATTTTATAAATTTTCGTATTAATATTTCGTAAACATTCTTCTGTTTCGTCTTTTAAATCAAACCTCGTCGAAAAATAATCAAACAAAGCAGCAATTCTTTTATCTTTGGTGTATTTAATCCATTGTTCAAAAAATTGTTTCCTTGAAACGGACACTATGTGTTCTGAAACAAAAAAATATATATTATTGAACCGCACTCGTGAGGGGCCTGTAAACTATTTTATTTACAAGTTTAATAATGTAGCTGTAATATATAAAAAAATTAGCCTTGGTACAAGAGGGTACAAGTAGTTCCCAGACTGTGAAACATAAAATTTCGTCAAAAAAGTAGTTTTCATAATTTTCATCTGCAATTATCAATGCAACAGAAAAGATCTTTGAGAAAGTTAAATATAAATAAAATACTACTTACCTACTACCTCAGGATCCATGGTTAAAAGTTTAATAATATCTACTGGTTTCACTTCGAAAATTCGAGACGTATAAAGTAAAGATCCGCAAAAAATGTAGTAAAAATACTCACTTCCCCACATTTTGATTTAAATATTTGGTTACCGGGTGGTATTTTCACTAGGTTAATGTTTGATGTCTTAGTTCTAGAATGTTGACTATCGTTTCTGATTAAAGAATAGGGAATTTGAAGTAACCATTTCTGTCCAGCTAGATTGGTCATTTCGGCTACCGTGCGCCCGTGCGTGCTCACCTCCAATCCTGTCTCCGCATACCTCTACCTAGGCCCCATTCAATACAAGTCTGATCTGCTGCTTTCTGACAGTTGTTTCTTTTTGTCGTCTTAGTTTTCTCTTTTATACCGTTTGAGCCGAAGAAGTTGCGACTGAAGTGCACGTTGCACCTGCTGTGGTAGAGCGCTACTGAAGTCAAAATAAAATATTTTATTGCAACCATACTGTAGGTACATACTCGTACAGTACAAAGATGTAGACAAACAAAATAAATTGGTATAGAGAGAAACACATTATTATTATGAACCTGGGAGGGTACCGCAAGTTATTAATTAAAATAGAACAAAATATAGAAAATGAAAACTGAATATCAATAAATCCCATTCACTATTTATTGTACGAGCGAATAAATTCATGTGTTCGCGCTAAAATGGTTTTGCCCTTTTTTTGTATTTTCATGGCAGTCTGGATAAGATCTCAAATGTTGGAACAAACTAGTAGAATCCTGAACACCTGGCAACCCTTATATTTTGTAAGAGTGGCATTTTTATTGAAGTTTTTAATTTGTGTAACTAGAGCAGTCTTTTTCGCAGTGGTTGGTACTCGTACAAAGACAGCCGTCACGCGGAGTCGATTGCTATTGGTTGCAGTACTCGTACCGAGCCAGGCTGTAAAGAACGGAACAGTAATTAACATCGAAATGAACTCGCTCAGTTCCCTCATTTTTATTCACAACGAGTTTTCAGTGTCTTTATAAATTGCAAAATTGCCAATCGAAGTATCTTCTTTCTTTTTAATTTTAAACTTTCCCGACGTTCTATAAACTGTATACGACTATCTGAGTGATGGAGTAGGTATACTAAGTGTATCTTAAAGAAACAAACAATCTTCGTATGGAAAGTCCCTTTTTTATTATTTGATGAACATAATCTAAATACAAAATATTAATTAAAGTTTTTATTTTAAGCTTGCTACATTGAATTGGTTATTATTGGCAATGAATGTTCCATTTGCGCGGGTGTTCAAAGTGTTAGGAAACATATTATTAAGAAATTTTCATGAAAAATAAAAGTGAATAATAATAATAATAATATAATAATAATAATAATAAAGTATTTATTTTCTCCAACAAATTTTTACAACAAAAAATTTTACAATAATAAGAACAAGAAATTTGTAGGAGACTGGTGCCTAAACTAAACGGGTCTGTATTTCAGGACACCAGCACCCCCCTCTCAGTACTGTCACGTAAACAAGAAAGAATGCATACACTAATTTTTGTATAGATATTTAAATTTAGTTTATACTAGCGACCCGCCCCGGCTCCGCACGGGAAAATGGTTATTGTGGCTTATCCTTAAGTATATTACGCATGTATTATACATATAAACCTTCCTCTTGAATCACTCTATCTATTAAAAAAAACCGCATCAAAATCCGTTGCGTAGTTTTAAAGATTTAAGCGCACAAAGGGAGGGACATAGGGACATAGGGACGGAGAAAGCGACTTTGTTTTATAATATGTAGTGATGATAGTGATATAAAATATAATATATATCGTATAGTTTGTAGTTAGTAGTGTTAGTATAAATAAATAGATAATTGTAATATATAATATGTTTCTTTATTCCCAAGATTTACAAATTACACCAAGAGACATACACAAAAATACTTAAGAACAAATAAGAAGGTGCCTCAGCTAATCAGCAGATTTTCAGACACCTCCTTACAACTAAACTAAAAAGTAACAAAAATACATACCTATACCTACATAATAAAAACATGAAACAATACAAAATAAAATAACCAGGTCTTTTAAACTACGCAGTACCTCAAGCTGTTTCTTTCATTGTCTCTTTCTTTTTTACCGCCGTCCAATTGCAAGTTGATTTTTGTATTTGAAGCAGTCAGTCCTTGGAACTTCTTCTGAAACTGCTAACTGACTGCAAAAATTTGTTATGTTGCACCTCCAAAACTGTTGTTGTTTACCTCCAAAACACTTCATTATGAGATATACAACATTATGTTCCGAAATGTTTTCAGTGACGTGATGTCATAATATTATACGTATGGTGTGCTATGGGTGTTTATTGTTCAATCTTCATATTGTGTTAATTTGATGCTATAATATTCTGCATATGTTTGGTTATATTGCATATTTAAAGTGAAGGGGGTGTCGCCAACAACGCGAGGTCGCATTTTTCATGTCAATAGCTGTACGAATGGGGGAGGGGTTTATTGAGTTTGTGCTGGACGAAGGTCAGGGTCGCCTGAAGAAGATGTGAGTTTTTTTAAAATCTAAAACAACTTAGAAAGTTTGCACTTTATTACATTTTCTTAGAAAATATTGCGCGAGACCAAACCTCTGGGCTTAAGCGTTATTCTATTAAAGGAAGGTGTACTTAGGCTCTTGTTTGATATTAGTATTCTGAAATAACGCATTTAAAGTGAAAAAAAAAAAATATTTTTTTCAACACCGCGGCACAGTATGAATAATAAGTAGGTAGGTAGGTGTATTAGGTAGTTGGTTCACATTTTAAATCATCTAAATAATTTAAATTATAATTAAAATTAAGACAGATAATAAAAAAGGCACTGTAGTCAACAAATGGACATGTTGAGTTGACCGTAGCGTGCCGTAGCTGTAGGGGTGAAATTCGTAGTGCGAATATACAGCCGCATGTGCTGGCTTCTTTTCTTAAATTACTGTCATCGATATAATAATATGGCTCATAAAGTTTGACCTTTTCCTCCGATGTTCCATTAAATCCACGTTCACTCTGTTATGATTTTGTTCTTGTCTAATTCAAAACTCGATAGGTTGTTGCATATTTTAAAATACAAAACATATGTTCTCAAAAATTCGTAATAATGATTTTGTAATTCGGTAATCAAACTTATCAATCTGTTGTTGAATTCTTTCAGCCAATATGTTATACTGGTTGTAAGGATAGAGAAGAAATTCAAAACGTAAAGACTGACAATAAAATCCAATACTTCGGTATTTATTACCTCACTATTTACTCGGACAAGTGATGGCATGGAAAAAAAAAACCTTACAAAACGGCTCAACATATGGATGTTGAGCCGTTTTGTAAGGTATTTGTTTTCTTAATTTGCTACTGGAAAACTTCCCATTATAATTTATAAGTTTAACAAAATCCTTGGAAAACTATTTACATACAAATTTTATTCTGTTGGAACTTGTATTAAACACGAATCCTTGAGAATACTCGTTGTTGTGTAGTAAATAACAATAACGACGCCAAGGCCAGTGTACCCGGTGTACAAAGGCGTCTCGGTCGTTCCGGCAGCCTTGGCCATGGGGGCCAGGGGGCCAGGGCTGCCACAACTCTTACAGATTGTTCTCATCAGCACACCACATAACATTAAGCACACTAGAATTGGGTAACCCCTGCCTGACTGGCAAGCATCTTTTCTAGAGTCGTATATTTCGCGCTTATTTTTCTAATATTTACGCGCTCCCTTGCAATATCCGGCTAATTCAAGCCAACACACTCTCATAGACTGCCATAGGTGGACGGAGACGCACATTAGTTAGCGACTATTTAGTGTATATTGGTACTGACCAGGATGAGGCCGGTCTGAGAAGTTAAATTTTGTCCCTTACCGGCACCAACCGGTTATTTGGCAACCCTGGTTGTAGGTCTCGAAGCCTATTCGAACCGTGCGAAGGAACAAAGCGACTGTGAAGCTCTTTACCATAACAATTAGGTCACCCACGGGGATTTATACAATCAAAAACTTACACTCACAGTCTACGAATCAATAACAGATTGTTGTTTGTTAATTAATTGCATCGTACGTTTGCACGGACAATATGTATTTAATCAACCTTTACTAGTAATATTATGTGTTAAACACCGACATCGAATTGTTAAAAGTTTCTGCTTGAATTGACTATTGTCAAACAAACAAATAATTTGAATCTTGTTTGCTTACAAAATGTTCAAACAATTCCGATATAATAAAATCAGTACAGTAGTTTCGCGAGCCTATTCAATGCAAACTAACAAACAAACTATCAAATCCTTCCTCTTTATAATATTAATCACTACGTCGTCACTACAAAGTATAAAACAAAGTCGCTTTCTCTGTCCCTCTGTCCCTATATCCCTATGTATGTTTAAATCTTTAAAACTACGCAACGGATTTTAATGCGGTTTTTTTTAATAGATTGAGTAATTCAAGAGGAAGGTTTATATGTATAATACATGCATAACATACTTGAGGATAACCCACAATAACCATTTTCCCGTGCGGAGCAGAGGGGTCGCTAGTATATATGTTACAGTCATAGTGATTAAATAGATATTATACATAATGACTGGTCATTATATATAATAACAAAATTGACTAGACAATATGATAAATTAATCACTTCATCCGGATATTATTCATAATAGCGGGTCAAAGTTAGCCAAAGTAATAAATACGGTCTAACTGACTTGTTACCCCTCCCGCTCTTCATCCCGCTGCCGCGTCGCGTGATCGCCGCCATCTTGTGGCTGACGCAAACAGTGGTCGTTATCGTTTTGTTATGAGAGGTCGCGCCGCGCGTGCTCAATTTTTTTTAATGACTATTAGTGAGCTTTTCTAATTTGTAAAGTTAAATAACTTTAAAACAATTTTATTTAATGTAGAATTATTATCTATGGCAATGTTATTTTAATTCTTAATATTAAAAGTCAAACCTCTTGTGTAACTCAATATGTCACTTGAGCCTTACTTGTAACAATAAATAATACTTATGACTCAGTTAATGAATGTCAGTTCATTTTAAATATTTTATTATTGTAGTCTTCAACGATAGATACCAAATACTTGTATTAATCTCTGTTCTTTTTTGTTGTTTTTAACGGCTAGTAAGCTTTAAGTTTACTTTATAAAGTTTAATTACATTATAACAATCTGGCAATGTCATTTTAATTCTTAATAAAAACCTTTACAGTACCTACTTGTTTTATTACATTATCCAAGTCTTGGAAGATATTATATAAAATTGCTAGTTAATGTGATTAATTCCGTGTCAATTATCACTTTATCTAAATTGAGTAGACATTATAAATAATGGCTAGATAATATACATAATATCCAGATTAATTACTTTGGCTGTAACATATAGATAAATCTGAAAAATCTTGTGTTGATATTCAATACATTACATAGTATGAACTTCTTTGGTATTCAATAGTAAGGAACTCGTCAAATATTCCATTTCCTTGGTATGCTATTAATCCTTCCTCCGTTATTTTTCTTTTAGTTCAGAAGAAACGATATCGTCGAATAATGCTTTGAATATCCGTCATTGTCTAAATTCCTAGAAAATTCGCCTTTTCATCATAGAAATGGGAAGTTCTGTTCTATAACTGGCTTTTCCTGTAATCGTATTGAATTGCCGTATTGTTATGTTTAAAATGTTTCAAAAAGAACCATAAGGGAGCCTGTTGTATTTCCTAATGTTTATAGTCCTAAAGTCGATTTTCCGAACATCATTTTCCTAATATTCGATTGTCCTAATGCTCGATCATCCTAAATATTAATTATCCTACCGTAATACTTGTCCTTATATTCTTTAGTCCTAATATTAATGTCACTAAAGTTTTAAATTCCTAATTTTGATCCTCCTCTCTTATATACCTACTCGTATCTAAAAAATCCTCGGTAAGTTGAATAGTAATAAAAATCTTATTATTTCTCAATTCACACGCCCAGTAGTAATTACCGTTATGTATTAAAAAAAAATTAAATTAAAAAAATTAAAAATTAAAAATGCATTTATTTCGATATAACTAAAACATTTCATAGACGGGGCTTCCCAGTGAGTAATCAAAGATACTCGTGTTGGGAATACCTCGCTCTTCCATCTAGTGTTACAAGAAGTAGGTAAATACTTATTTGATGGTAAGGTAGTAAATAAAATTAATTACTTAAGTTAAGTACAAGCAGAATAAAGAAGTAGGTAGATTAAGTACATTATGTTTGCAAACGATGGTCATAGCACTATTAGTGAATATATTGTATAGGTAGTGATATAGTTGTGAATAATTAGAGGGTAATGTGCACAAAAACTAGTAATTGTGTAATTTACTGATGTGGTGAACTTATATTTCACCTTCATAGGGTAGATTCTGGTTTTGAATGTGAGTCCTTTAGAATAAACTAAACAGATACAGAGATACATGTAGTAGATAATCTATCACCTGTTTCATCACAAAGAAAGTTATTATTTACTTGTGTGAAATACCTAACTATGCGCCCTACGGACCAGAGTCCTTGGGATCAGTGAAATGTTACCACGCAAAGAAGATTATTATCACCTAATCTAAAAGACAAAACAACTATATATATATATATATATAGAGATACTATTCGGATTCGCGAGACTGAATCCACAAGCAACAAATAAACATTTAATAGGAAGTAGGAAGTGCCCAGCAAAACCTAATCCGCTAACTATCCTATACGCCCTACGGACAAGGGTTCCTTGGGATCGATAAAATTATCACGCATAGGGATAGTCGTCCATTTGTGGACCAACAGAGATTTGATTTTAAATTGTCACACACAAACCAAAAGCAGGTGGTCGGTCAGCACATCCTAGCTACATCATCAATAACTCATGGTCGGTATAATGGCATTTTATTAGATTAGGTAGAACATTTAGTTATATATATAATTTAGATAATTCTGGTAAATAAGGCTTCAGTTTCATCGTAGGTTAGTGTTTTAAGCCACCCTATTAAGACCTTTCGGCATGTATACAATTGCATGGGGTATATTTTTAAAATCTTGTTAATCTTATTATATATGAACGGGGCTTGAGCAGCAAACTGACGTTTAGCAAATATAGTACGGACTTGATATGAAGGGGCAACAATATCATTTCGTCTCTTATTTTGCGTACATTGGTCATAAGCTAGAGACGTATGGTATTCCAAAATAAGTTTTAGGATATAAAGTTTTCTGATAGAAAGAAGGTCACTAATAGTGTAAAGGGTGCTTGTAGGAAACCTGTAAGGTTTAAAATACATGACTTTTATTAACGACCTATGGACCCTTTCTAAATCCAATAGATTGGTTTTATTCGCTCCACCCCACACGGGGATGCAATAAACGATTACCGATTGGGCAAGAGCGCTATATATATTATTTAAAACTTTCTTATCCATAACATGACGCAGTGTTTTAAAGACCCACATTAATTTCCTGACTCTAGTCATTATAAGTTCGATGTGTGAATGCCAACTCAGCCTTTGGTCAACCATAATTCCTAAATATTTAGTACAGTTCAATTTTTCTATAGAGGGGCAATTACATATTTGGTGATCAGAATCTGGACAACTGTGGATTCTAATATTAAAGTCAGATAAGGGTTGAGCATTTGCATATGGAGCAAAACATATATAGTTTGTTTTTTGTACATTCAAGGTTAGGAGATTGTCATTTAGCCAATTAGAAACAGAACGCAAGCCCCTTTCAGCTGCAGATTTTACGTCAGTCCAGGTTTTTCCCGTAAAAACAATAGCAGTATCATCCGCATAAGAGAATATCCTCCCTCCAACACCCCCAAGATTACACAACTGGTTAATATAAATCAAGAAAAGTGTAGGTAGTATGTATGAGTTCTATTTTTCTCGTATAGGTACATTACCTCTTTTGTACATTACCGTTAACATTGAACTTTAATTGTAATTGTCTCTTAATTATTTTGAACACTTAATAATAGTTATTATTTGACATTATTATGTATGAGCAACCAACCAAAATTTTAACAGCGAGACCTGCGGCCGAGACTGACACGACTGACTGACACATAATTATCATTTTGTATTTTAGTAAACCATTTATTTCTTCCTACAATACAGTTTTATCTTTGTGGCTGGCCAAAATAACGCCAAAAGTTGTCATGTATAATTTGCTAACTTGTTTTTGCTAGTTTTTTTTTTATTTATTTAGGACTATACGTTTTAGGAATATAAAGGATTATAACTATGGACATTAGGGCTTACCATCATTAGGATAAAAAAAATAGGGTATTGAACAGTAGGAGTTAAAAAAATAGGACTATGATCATTAGGACAATCGATATTTAGGACTAAAATGCTAAGGAAAATAAAAAGTAGGATAACAAATTTTAGGGAATACAATAGAGAACCGAACCATAATTATAGAATAATCCTGTTAAGTTTTTATTATTCTGGATAGTTAGTGCCTAATGCGTACAGCTGGAATGAGAGGTATCTGTTGAAATAGAGCCATTGCCGCCGCTTACCCCGGCGGAGTGGGCATGGGCACTGGGCAGGCAGGTTGGTTGGGGACCGCTGCTACATGGCTGCTGCCTTTAGTCGCCTCGTACACGTACTAGTCCTACTGTGGAGTTAGGACGTCGCCTTTAGCGGAAACCACGGCTCGCCAATGGGTTCATTATATCATTATTCATTTATATCAAGTTATGATTCATAATGCACATTATACGTACATAAATGAACTTTACTATAAAGCAAAAACAAATTTTGAATATGGAGTAGCAAGATTTGTGTCATTTAGGTAGGTATTTAAATTTCTTTTTTTATAATCGGATTTACCCTTTCAGTTCTTTTTGTTTATACAGAACTCCGAAGTATAAATATACGTCACCAGACTCAACGCAAACACAAGTTCGATTTGAATCAGAAACAGGCTCGCGTATGCTTTGTCTCTAAAAATAAATACTATGTCAGTCAGCGTTCAAGATTATTTATTGCATTTAATAGTGCGGACCAATACGGAATGTTCTTGTCCTATTACTAGCCGAGTAATAATGTAACCCAAGGTGTGAAAATACCTAAAATATTCCTAATAATTGAATGGGCCCCAAAACTACTGAACTGATTTTGGTAAAACTTGGCACGAAGATAGAATAGACCTTGGGAAAGAACATAGGCTACGATTTACCGCGGGAAAATTTCTAATTTTCACGGGAAAAAATGCTAAAGCGGGCGGAGTTGTCACAAAGATAGAATAGACCTTGCGGAAAAATATAGGCTAGCTTTTATTTACCGCGGGAAAATACCTCATTCCCACGGGAAAAACTTAACGCGGGCGGAGCCGCGGCGGGAAGCTAGTTTACTATAAAAACCAATGTCAAAAAGCACGTGGCGGAAAAAGTCATCGAGTTACCGTTTTGACACGTTCCGCGCTGACGAATCAGGAGCGTGGCGGTTTGGAACGGCTATCAAATTAAAATTAAATTCCGCGCCGTGATTGGTGGAGGCGCGGGGCGCGGGGTGCGCGGGCGCGATCAATACGCGCAGTTACGTAACGCAGCAGTCGAGACCCTTAGCTGCTTTACCGCCGTAACTCACTCCATTGTCGCTTCGCCGCTTTGTCAGTTGCTTTCCCAACATTTCTACACTTCGCCCATTACAACCTACGACAGTTCACTGCTGAACTCTGGTTTCTCGTTAGGCCAGTTAGGCCAGCCCTTGTTGTCTAATTGCCATACTTAGCAGGCGGGTTGGAGATCACAGTTGTTGGTTACCCATTGTCTTTTTTCGTCACATACCGCCATGAGCATTTATTTGATGTTCTCCGACCGAAGAAAACCGTCATGGGGAAATTGCTACATCTTTGAAGAAAATAAGATATGTGTGGAAATCTCCAACCCACTGGTCGATTGAGGCATGTCGAGACCGGTAAAGCTTTACTCGTTGATTTTTCGAAAAAACAAGTCTATTGAAGACACAATAGATATAAAGACGGGGATCACAAACCTTTACATGATGTAGATAGAAAAGTTCTTTTTTAGGGTTCCGTAGCCAAATGGCAAAAAACGGAACCCTTATAGATTCGTCATGTCTGTCTGTCTGTCCATCCGTATGTTACAGCCAATGAGCATGTCGTGTAATATTTTAATAGCTTATTTATATATTTTAATTTTTAATATTACACCATAAAACTTTTCTTTTCAACAGTCCCATGAACTGAAGGGTGCCAAAGCGACACTTTTTGTTAGGTATTTTGAGAAGGTGCCATAGCGAAACCATACCATAGCGAAACTAACCCCATTTTGGGAACTGTTAGATTTTCATTTTATATATAGATGTAAATTTTTTCTTTTATTATGTGTAGATAATAATATTATAAAAAAAACTCAGAATTATTTCTATCTACCAAGAAGCAGTTAACTGAAGTCGTAATGAGGTCATCCGTCATTCCTTTACCTTTATCGTTCTGGCAGACAAACTTAAATGTTCGAAATATACATTTCTATCTTTAATGTTATCTTTTTCGCAAAACGCAGTCAATCGACTATAAGCATCGTTGTAATGAGTATAAAGTATAATATTGCGAACCATGCGGTATTTTGCGGGAGCTTCCCCGCATAGTCGAAACAGACAGAAGTAATGAGCTCCGCTGAACTTATCGCCGCCTTAGTCCTTTTGTTGCATACATTTTCATGTTTGGTATTACCACATAATACCGAATAGTATTTAGTATCCTTAGGAGAGTTACGGAGACAGTTAGGTTGGTGTTATGTTAAGCCGGAGATCTCAGAACCCGGAGACCTCCAACAAAACGATATTGTTTTTAATACTCTTAGGGTAGATGTTCAGTCGATGAATGTCGGGCGTTGCGAGGCGGAAATCCAATTATTACTTACAGATTTATCTTTATAATATCCGTGGGGCGGCTTTATGAGTCGCAAGTTCGGCGTCGAATCGCGGAAGCTATTCGTAGAACGTAATAACACCTTATTTTTAAAGTCCCATATTTAACCTTGTACAGTTTAGCTAATAGCAGTACATTGCAGGTTTAAGGATTTCACCTTGTAAATATTGCATCGCTTTCTCCATGCTTAACAGGCGGTAAGGGACCGCAGTTGTTTTGGGTTTCATAGATATAGTTATCATAAATCATCACTTTCTCTATGCTTAGCAGACGGTAAGGGACCGCAGTTGTTTTGGGTTTCATAGATAAAGTTATCATAAATCATCACTTTCTCTATGCTTAGCAGGCGGTAAGGGACCGCAGTTGTTTTGGGTTTCATAGATAAAGTTATCATAAATCATCACTTTCTCTATGCTTAGCAGGCGGTAAGGGACCGCAGTTGTTTTGGGTTTCACAGATAAACAGTTATCATAAATCATCACTTTCGGAACGTCATCATCATTGATAATCTGGCTATGCCAGTTATACGTGTACTAATTGATATATTTGACGTAGATGTTCCAGTGTCTTCTTTTCAGTTATTTTGTTAGACCAAGGTGTAGAAGTGAACGCCTTTCTACTGAAATATCAAACACAAGTTATTTCAAAAAGGTTTGTTTTAAAAATGTTTATTTATAAATATAAACAGGAACTTACGACTCGGAGTTCGGAAAAACCAAATAAAATTATTTGCCTGCGAAATAGTAATTTTGTTATTAAACGTATTTTAGATAATAACTTTTATCAAGGAGGGGTTTGAAGATTTCGGAGAAAAAATATATCTTTCAATGTTAACTAACATCAAGGAGCTTAAGATACCATTACATTGGGCGAGAAATACGAGACGTAAAGGAATAAATAAGAAAATATAATAACTTTATTTCGTTTCATAGACTGTTATGAGTAAAATCGTATTATTGGGCTAAAAGACTGTTCCTCTTGTAAAAGTCAGTTATAATAATCGGCGACAGTTTCGATGGCACTATTCCAATATGTAGTGAAATAGTAACGCGCCACGTGCATTCATGATTTCCATCTCGCACATATCTCGTAGCACCTTACTACGCGCGCCCGCTACGACGTAGACATGTAAATGGCTACGCGCGTAGCAAATACTTACAGTGAGTATAGGCATGCCAGTCCAGTACTAAGTAAGAGTATTTTGTTTTATGGTTTTTATTAGTATAATATACCTTGTTTGTTTTCAAAGTATGGTTTAAATGTTGCAAATAAAAATACAGATTTCAAGTTTATTTAATTTTTTTGCTGTACAGTATCTCCATAGACATCGTAACGTTTAAATTTTATTTAATAAAAAATTGTGTTTGGTTTGTAACAGGTTGCATTGCATGATTGAATCAACGTGCAGCTCAAGTAAATACATGGTCATTGCACCATTACTAGAGCCAATAAATGGTGTTAAGATTAGAAATGTTAAGATGAATTAATTAATTACTACTCGTTGCAAAGTTTCTTAACAATTAATTTAGCAGAAGGTGAGAAAACCCACTTCCAGTCATCTAGTTTAGTTTGGCGTGTGAGCTCCAATTGCGTAGCCAAGTTAATCAGCTGGTCGATGCTTTTTACGTAAGCTCTACAAGTTGCTCGTCGTGCAAATTTACCTCATATTTGTGAGGGATCAGATCAACTCCTAATTTGGATGCGCTTAGATTAAATTTACCGTCTTCTCGTGTGTGTTTAAGTATATTGATTGATTCATCCACTGAACAATCCATGATATTCTACACAACAGAAAAGTACACCAGCTTACACTTAATTTTGACTTTTTGCTGTTTACAGTTTGAATCTGACTGGGTTCGACTCTGCCAAAGAAATTAGTAGATGTATTTTTTCTACTAACAAAATTGTTTACTGTTAAGGTTATGGTCGTTATGAGATCATACTTGAACATTTACGTTTCTTTTATAGAGTGACTCTTGTGAGTAATCTTATGTTAGTTAGGCCGTTTGTCACCGAGATGACGGTGCCGATTTAGCGATACATACATTTACTATGGCCATGTGTCCCGGCCGCCGATGTTTCGAGAGTTCGGCGTGACCGCTAGAACTCGGCACGGTTTTATCGATGTGCCGGCAACACAAAACACGTTTGTTCTTGTTCATACACTACCGTCTTCGCACCGCGCCGTTCGCCTCGTTTTTGTTTTGCCTATCATATTATCGCGGTGTACACACGATCGCCGTCACGTCGTTATCTTAAACTCATCATCATCATTTCAGCCGAAAGATGTCCACAGCTGGACAAAGGCCTCCCCCAAAGATCTCCACGAGGATCGGTCCTGCGCTGCCCGCATCCAGCGGCTTCCCGCGACCCTCACCAGATCGTCGATCCACCTTGTGTGGGGCCTGCCCACGCTACGTCTTCCGGCGCGTGGTCGCCATTCAAGAACCTTTCTGCCCCAACGGCCGTCGGTTCTATGCGCAATGTGCCCAACTCACTGCCACTTAAGTTTAGCGATTCTTCGAGCTATGTCGGTGACTCTGGTTCGCCTACTGATCTCATCATTTCTGATTCGACGCAAGGAAACTGCAAGCATAGCCCTCTCCATCGCTCTTTGGGTGACTTTAAGCCTTCTTATGAGGCCCATTGTAAGCGACCACGTCTCGGATCCGTAAGTCATCACTGGCAACACACATTGGTCAGACTTTTGACTTGAGACACTGCGGTATTTGGGGCGAAAAGATATTGCGCAGCTTCCCGAACGCTGCCCAGCCGAGTTGGATTCGACGATTGACCTCCTTGTCGAAGTTAGATCTACCTAGTTGGACTGTTTGTCCCAGGTAGACGTAATGATCTAAAACTTCGAGAGTTGAGTCCCCAACTTTTATTGGAGTGGGTACTACGGCCCGAAGTAATCTCGTTCTCGGTGACGTCCCGGTAACGGCGGCGGTGGACAAACGGTCTTAGGGTGCTAGGGACGACTTGCACATTGCTGCATTGCAGCCGTGCAAAGAGCAATTCGTCTGCTGGCACACACATTCATTCAATCAAAAACTAGTTAAAACTGGCATACAAATACAAATAAGCCACGTTAGTGTTTGTTAGCAGGCCTATCAAACATTTATCAAGTCCAGTAATGGCGCTGCTGATGATGTCTTTAAGTGTTATTTGAAAAAAAAAAACACGAAATATTTCGATTTGATTTTAATCAAGATCTCTTCTATTGATAATTCGGGTCGTTTTATTTTCGTGTTTGAGTTGCTCTCAATCTGTAGTCTCGTTTATTCATTCACAAAAAAGCCAAAGCGTCACAAAGCTTGTTTATTTATTTTGACGTGCGTTTGAGTCGCGCTACCGAAGCTTTACATGTGGCTCAGGCTGGCTGGACAAATCGTCGAAATAGCCTACAATTTAACTAGGTCAATAGGGCACTTTATGTGACGACGGCTAAACACCCTTATTTTAGATTTTGTGACGCTACACGTTCTCAGATAATCGATCGAAAACGAGTCCAGCCAGCTTGAAACCCACTTTTCCCTGGTCTCTCAATCTCGGTAACGGAAGTGGTTTTGACGACTTTTTGCATATTAATGGGCGGCACATAAATTTGTGACGGGCATCGAGCTAAAAGTATTGTGATACGTACGGCGCGGAGGTTAAGTAGAAAAATGAAAAAAAAAAACTGTCTCCAGCCAGCTTGAACTTACGTATAAAACCTCTGGCTGGCACCTCTGAATCTCAATAACGGGAGCGTTTTAGAATGTGGTTCCTTTACTAACATTTTGTGACGGTCATAGCGTTTGATGTATGGCGTCAGGCGTTGTCCTGAGGCGTTGTCCTAATAGAACGCGAATGCGCGATTGTGAAATGTATGAAGAAATCGTTCTATCGCGCGATCGTCTATTAGGACACATAATTCGACTTTAATATGTTTGATCGCGCGTTCCTACGAGTAAAATTCGCGCGAACTTACGATGATCGCGCATTCGCGTTCTATTAGGACAACGCCTCACATGCAAGGGTTTACGAGAAATCAATAAAAACTTAGTGTCCAGCCAGCTTGAGTTCAAGTTAGCTGGACACATGTATCTCCGCTGCCTGATAGTCTACGGCCTTCGAAATATGTTGAACTTTTTGTGACGGGGACGATAAAGATAACCTAACTTTGTGACTCAGAAAATTTGCGTAATTTCAAAAATTCAAAATTCAAATGTTTTATTTGAAGTAAGATATTACAAATCACTTTTCGACGTCAAGGCGAGTTCACAATTTGGCTGTCTTCTGTGGATTGATCATTTAATTTTTCTCATACAGGTGGTATACATAACTCAAATAATTAACACAATGTATCTATTAAACAACAATTGACTTTGTGAACATGTTCCATTATCCCACATTAACGTTTCGTCTGCCGCCGTTTTATTCCTGTAACCCATTTTGCATAAGTTAATATCCACTGCAGCGAAGTTTTAATGTGCAAAATGTGTTTCAATTCACGTCAGTGTCGCTAACTGGTCCTAGTGCGGAATATTATTAAACGTGTGGGCGCTTAGGTTTATAGTACTTATGTTTTGCTTCATAATATTATATCGTATAATTTTTGTGGGTACCAGACCAATTCAAAGTCAGGACCCAAACAGAGAAGTAATCACATTATTCATAACAAATGTATTTGAATATCTATCACACGGCCATTGATTCTGAACAACGGCTGGTGTGCAAGCGACCATGAACATCAGACAGCTTATTAATAAAACACGTATATAGATAAATAGATACTACATATAAAAATATAGAAAAAGTGTATACTAGGCGAACACAAATGCCCTTTTTAGGGTTCCGTAGCCAAATGGCAAAAAACGGAACCCTTATAGATTCGTCATGTCTGTCTGTCTGTCTGTCTGTCTGTCTGTCCGTCCGTCCGTCCGTATGTCACAGCCACTTTATTCCGAAACTATAATACCTATACTGTTGAAACTTGGTAAGTAGATGTAATCTGTGAACCGCATTAAGATTTTCTTACAAAAATAGAAAAAAAAAACAATAAATTTAGGGGGTCCCCATACATTGAACTGAAACTCAAAAATTTTTTTTTCATCAAACTTATACGTGTGGGGTATCTATGGATAGGTCTTCAAAAAGGATATTTAGGTTCCTAATAACATTTTTTTCTAAACTGAATAGTTTGCGCGAGAGACGCTTTCAAAGTGGAAAAATGTGTGTCCCCCCCTCTAACTTCTAAAATAAGAGTATGATAAAACTAAAAAAGAAATATGATGTGCATTATCATGACTAAAACGAAAATTGGTTTGAACGAGATCTAGTAAGTAGTTTTTTTTTAATACGTCATAAATCGTAAACAGCAATTTACCTTTCACTATTATTAAAACTTCGATTAAAGTCACAACGAACTACAAAAACTTTTATATTAAGTTACTGGCTGCTATGGAACCCTTCATGGGCGATTCCGACTCGCACTTGGCCGCTTTTTTTTATTGAATTGACCTAAGGTACGACCAATCAAGCTTCACCGGACTTGCGGGGGAGCGGAAGACTCTACCCCAAAAAAAGATGTCCTTATAGGTATAATCCTCCCCTAACAAACCTTAACGAAATTCCATTCTGACAATGCTAAAACTTGCTATTCCCTTGGTACTAGTTGGTATCGTTGTAAAAAAGTTGCTATCATTATAATTCCGGAGATATTGCCATAGTTTATGGAGGATTATAGCTTGATGTTCAAGCTATAATCCTCCCCTCTCGTGTAGCCAAACGGTGGGGTCTTTCGACTTACTTTATATCCAAAAAGTTAGTATCAGATTGCTATTCATTGCTCAGTTAAGAAAGAACACTGGTCGCGTTGTAATTCCGAAGATATAGCTGCAGGTTGGGGAGGATTATGGCTTGAGCATTTTAATTTTGCTCTTTTCTGCACAACGCTTTGTTCTTTCATCGCAAAATAGGTATCAACCTTTACTACTCATTGGTACTGTAAAACTACATCCAATTTATTACGCTAAACATCGTAAAAGTACTTTAAAAATGCATGTAAACTTCTACATACAAATTTGTTTTGAATCCCTATAATGCACGGTCCGATGACGTACAACCCGACAAAAAAAAACAAAATGTCTACAATAAATCTCACTGTTCTTATTATTTTACTAGCGTCATCTATGGAAGTCTTAAAGAACGCTTATTTTTTTTAATTTCAAGCTGTCAGAGAATCTTTCCGCCCGTGCTTTGCTAGCTGTGCATTATTGGACCGTGCATTATAGGGACTCAAAACAAATTTTGTATGTGGAAGTTTACATGCATTTTTAAGTACTTTTACGATGTTTAGCGTAATAAATCGAATGTAGTTTTACAGTACCAATGAGTAGTAAAGGTTGATACCAATTTTGCGATGAAAGAACAAAGCTTTGTGCAGAAAAGAGCAAAATTAAAATGCTCTAGCCATAATCCTCCCCAACCTGCAGCTATATCTTCGGAATTACAACGCGACCAGTGTTCTTTTTTAACTGAGCAATGAATAGCAATCTGATACTAACTTTTTGGATATAAAGTAAGTCGAAAGACCCCACCGTTAGGCTACACGAGAGGGGAGGATTATAGCTTGATGTTCAAGCTATAATCCTCCCTAAACTATAGCAATATCTCCGGAATTATAATGATAGCAACTTTTTTAAAACGATACCAACTAGTACCAAGGGAATAGCAAGTTTTAGCATTGTTAGAATGGAATTTCGTTAAGGTTTGATAGGGGAGGATTATACCTATAAGGACATAAAAAAAGTCGTATACCAACGCGTCTAGGGGCGGCTCGAGGGAGCCTCGGACCACGGCCTAGCGCGTTGATATTGAAAAACATCGTGAAGGAGAACACAAATGCCCACCACACAAGGAGTGTTTGCCCGAGGCAGGGAACGCTGTCGGTAGCACGGCTACAGACCCACGGAGCCGACTAATTGTAATTTGAAATATTAGAAAACATTGTGTTCTTAATTAGAGAAACAGAAATGATATAACATTCGTACACATTTGAGTTGCATGCATTTGCACCTACGTAAACACGTCTAACATCACTGTTGACTTTATAAGGCTTCTTAAGACACGTCTGTTCTGAAATTAACGAGGCGTTGGAAGGGCGTTAGCTATGCTGGCTTTGTACTTATTCCGATTCTAAACGATGATATTGCATTGTTAACAGCAAGGGTGCTAATATTTACAGGTATCGTGTGTAAAAGAGAGGAATAATAACCATTTGTTATTTTGTTTTTTTGTTTACAATAAAGAATGTAATAACATCATCTCTTTTTTTCAGGTAAGTACCGCAGTCCTTTTTGAAGGGTAAGTGTAATGTCGACACGCTAATGACGCTGAATGACGTCACTGAGAGGACATTACATCAAACAGGTACCGAGCTCATCATTCTGAAACCCTTTTGCCGAGTTAAAGTAATAATAATAATTTATTAACTCAAATTATGTATTAGACGCCGCCGCCGAGGCAATACTTTGAATATGGATTTGGCAAATCTTCTTAATTTTATAGTTTATCTAGCTAACTTTAATAAACTTGGTAATAGACACTTTCAGCTCCAGTCGTATTTCCCTCGCAGAACACATTGTTCAACTAATTAAAAGACGTGTTCACAGCAGCCTTATAGATTTCTACTATGTTATAGATAAACTTCCTTTCCGAATCCGAGCAATCAAACGATACTAGGCCACAGTTTGACTAGGCTGTGGTAACTGGCTTCGTTACAAGAGGAATTCACCAAAAAGTAATCCGATCTCTATGGTTTCTCATTGTATCAATTAAAATTGCCAATAACATGCTATTAAATCCATACTAATATTATAAATGCGAAAGTATGTTTGTTTGTTTGTCCTTCCTTCACGCTCTAACTAATCAACCAATCACTTGATTTTCGGCATAGTCATTTGAACGGATGGTGAGTGTCATAGGTTACTTTTCACCGCGGGAAAATACCTCATTCCCATGGGGAAAATTGTTAACGTGGGCGGAGCCGCGGGGCGGCAAGCTAGTAGATAATATAAAAGAATAAGTGTGTGATGAATCGTGAATTTATTTGACAATTTTTTTATCAATTTCCATTTTATAAAAGGAATCCCGTTTGATAATGTAGGTAGTATATTTTTGCAGCTCACTTAGTCTGTTTTTTCTTCGTCGTTGCTGATATAAAAGACTCTTTATTGCGAAAATGGAAAGCTTTCGGGGTATCTGGATTCCTTTCATTATTTAAAAGTAACTATGACAGGAAAGTAGTGTTGTCATCATATCTATCGATAGAGTTGAATTTCCGTTCCATAAGATCTTCTCAATCAATTGATAGTATTTTATTAGCAAGAGTAACTGATTAATGTTTTGTATTCCTGTAGTATGATTTATGGTGCTTGTATAGAGCTTGGTGCTCTTTTAAAGCTCGTAGTTTTAGTGACAAACTTCTGATTCTGGTGAGTTTCAAACTTACCACAAGATTACTGATCGCCGGGTATGTTAGACTTCAACTTATTTTTTTAACCAATTGGTTTGTAAATGTTGTAATTGTAATATTGACTGTCGACACTGAAATGTCGACACTCTGGCAGCACTAAATGAATGTAGACCATGGTTTATGTTTTAATTGAGGTCGGTATATATTACACTATTTGCGGAGAAAAAATTGCTTGAAAGACCACGTAATATTGCATTGTTTATCATGTGTTATTAGAAATGTTATGTGTTATTTGTATTTTATTTTGTGGGACACACAAGGCTAATTAAGGTAAGATAAGACTGGCTTACTGATCAAACAAAACCTCCAAATATACTTCAATAAAACCATGATAATGGAATTCCATACAAACAAAACAAAACCTTAGAAACATTAACCTATTAAGGCTAAACATAGATAACCACTTCAACTGGAAATAACCCATCACTAACACACGTTGCAAGAGGCGCGACGCGACTGAAGTTACTACCCACAAATGGGCAATCATCTCAGCTATATATGCATGCAACTTGTGGTGAAATAAAGCAAATTTGTGGATATTTTTAAATACTGGCAACGTAAAAAGCAAGACCATTTCATCCTGCCCCTCTTCGTAGGTCGCTTTTATCCCTAGACCTAATAGTTTATGTGTAGCGATGAGTTAAACAAAAAATGGCATTTTTCACGTTTTAGGCACTGATCCGAACTTTTCCCTGGTTTGTTTTTTAGTGAATTCGGGTATCAAATTACATGTTTTCATAAATATTTCAACTGTATAGTCAGAATTTGCAAATAAGCTATAAATTAAAGTAATTAAAATTAATCTAGAGCTATTATTCGCAAAGATCCGATCTTTTGCCTGTTAGTTTAAGATCGGACTATAAACAGTCCGGTGTTTTACGTCGAAAAAAATTCCAGTGGTTCACAAACTGAAAGGTAAAAATATATTTTCACGCACAGAATGAAAGCTGGTATAGTGAAATAAGAATACATAAAATACATTTTAATTTTAGACACTTCCTTAAGGCCTTTTTTTCCAATTTAATGACACCCAATAAGTACTAAAAAACAAATATTTTCCTAAAATTTACTTAACTCGAGTATATTATGTTTTAAATAATTTCGTTTAAGTTACACATTACTAGTCCATCTAGTGACTTTATTTTTAAATTCTGTCCCTTTTTCAACGTGTACTTTCTTTTTAAAAATGTATAGGCTCGCAAAAGCACGTCTTGTGCTAAAGTTTGAGAACCACAATTTTCTAAAATTTTATCATGCAGGAAAAGATCGGACATCAAAAGTCGAAAATATAATCAAAACGTCGGTCCCACCACATACAAAGAGCTTTTAAAAAAAAAAGCACTATTGACGAAAACTAGATGAAATGCCGGACACAGACCTAGTAAGCACCTTACCCAACTATCAATAGAATTGAAATTAGATAGTAGTCCGAACTTACCACTCTAAGGTCCGATCTTTTCCTACCACTTTTTAAAACATACCTGATTTTTAAATGGCTGTAAAATCCAAGCTGCTAGGCCTAGAAATCGGATTGAACTCTGGATTATAGAATGGTCTTCTGCGCTCAGTTTACTGTTTATTTTGTCGAAATAGCTTTCATACATTTTGAGAAATATGAAGTTTTCCAAAGTCCTTTTCACTTGCCGAAAAACCGTCCGATCTTACCCGAATATACCTTACCATGTTATTTACGTTTCTTTAGTGTTCTTACAGTGAAAATATTTTCGCCTCAATCGTATAGTCTTCATTTCAGACACTCACAATTCAGACTTTAAGTTTATGTTGGGTGCCTTCTTCTTTTCGAGGCGACGGCAAACTCAGATAGTATCAGCCAAGAAGTAGCTGGCCACACGAATGGTGTCGTCAGTAGCCTTCATCAAGTCATCTCACGTACGGGCGACGAGATTTTCCATTTTCTGGGGAACCATACCACACTTACACTCCTAGTTGGCATCTCCTATGAATCTCCATCGGTACAAGGTATCCCTAATCCGACCCACCTGGGTCCGGATGTGATTCGTGTGATAGTTAAAAAGGACAAATCTTTGCATCAGTAACAAAATATTAAAAGCAGTCGATATAGTAATTTCTTTCTTTTTTTTTCTTTCAAGGAAAAAGGGCATAACAACTTCAATTAACTGAGGTAATTTAAATAAACCTCTTTTAATTTTCTAGGTTAACCTTTGTTCTTTACATGTTCTATTAACTTGTTACCCCACTTCGAATAATTACGCTGTCATCTGCATAAAGCCGCAAAGTTTCTTTACAATATTATTTTGCAATACAAGTGCAAGGTAACCCTCTTTTTTGCTTAGCTAAGTGAAAAGTATTAAATTCTCTTTCAAACACAGTGAAATTGGTAGGTTAGAACAGTTTTAATTTCCCGATGGCAATCGAGTTTTACAAGTTAAATAATTGTTGGGTTCGGCCCCAATTGGGGCTTGCAAATAATAAATACATATAATTCAAAGATTTATTCTTAACCGAAAATTGTTTTTATACCCTTGACGAATTTGAATTTGTTGTTAAAATTAAATAATGAATAATAAATTGTATTTTCACTAATTGCCAATTTATTATTTTTCTATTTTTTTGACTATTTTTTTTTAATTTTTTGACTAATTTTAGAAATTTATTTATTTGACTATTTTGTTATTCATGTACTTATTTAATCAGTATTCTCATTTTGCATTTTAGTTAATTTTTTTATTGTTTGCATGCCAGTTGCTTATACGAGTACCAACTTCATATACCGTGTTTGCCTGCAAATAAAATATCATTCATTCATTGTTTCATAGACCTCGTAGACGCTCGTGCAAATTAATGAACAGAAAAAACGTTATCATCCTTTCTGCTAGAAACACTTAAGGGGCTACCCGAGGCTAAGTGGCGCCGCCCTCTGTTAAAAATTAATTACTCGCGAAGTATATTTTTTTTCTAAAATCCGGACGGTCATTTTGAAGTTGGCGTGCTATAGGATATATAGGGGCCATAAACTGTATTTATTATAGTCCGCTGTAGTTACAGATAGAAAAGTTGCTAAAAACGGCCACTTTTGGCAAATTTTCTATCTGTAACTACAGCGGACTATAATAAATACAGTTTATGGCCCCTATATATCCTATAGCACGCCAACTTCAAAATGACCGTCCGGATTTTAGAAAAAAAATATACTTCGCGAGTAATTATTTTTTAACTGAGGGCGGCGCCACTTAGCCTTGGGTAGCCCCTTAAATAATAACAAAAAATCTCTTAAGCTCTCTCGCCTTCTAAATTTGGAACTCAGATTAGAGCGGCAATTACAGAAAAAGGTAAATAATTATTTATATATTTTAATTATTTTTTTCGGAGAATTTATAACGTTCCGCAGGCAGATCTAGGGAAGTGGGAACATTCTTGAGTAGCGTATTTTTTGCATAATTTATTTTTAAATTTAATGTTAATACATATTTATTACTTAATACTTACTCCAACAGCTGCGATCTCCAAGCAGATCTGGTCAGATTAATCGTAGTAGGGTTTACAGCTGGTCATGAGAATTTGCCCAGCAGTAGACTGTTATAGCTTTGTCGGTAACTTGGCGAATGTAAAGTTTTACAAAATCGTCTCTTTTCATAGTGTCGTGAAAGTGATGGCTTGTGCTAGCATCTAACGTGTTAACTGCTGCTCGACCGTAAAGAGTTAATGCTGGCTCTTCGGGTTTAACGACATTTTTTATGCTCCTTTTGACTACCGCGTGGCATGCACTTGACGACTGGTCTCCTCTCCCCTCTCATGTTACAATATTATGTTGTCTTGTCTCCTCCTTACATGTCCCAGCGAGGGACTCGAGCTTGCCCTTAGTTTATTAATTAACACAGGCCTTAGTGAACCGAGCTGTGCCGTCTAGTTCGGTTTGCTATAAAAAGGAGAAATGCTCACTTGATGAACGCAGTACGTTAGGGATATGTAGGTACGAGTATATGGAGGTGAGGGAGGCGCAGCTTGGACGTGTTCGCTCGCACGCTCGCACCTACTTCACGCACGGCTGACTCTTTAACTATTAATTATTCTACTTGTTTTATTCAGTTATGAACTAACTTTATATTTAGCGATGTAATGTACGACTTGTAATGAATACATTATTATTTTATTAAAAGTGAAAGATTTTATCCGAAATAAGATTTTACAAATCACTTTTCGACGTCAAGGCGAGTTCAAAATTTGGCTGTCTTCTGTGGAGAAGAACTCGCCGGAAGAAACTCTACAGGCGTTGCATCTTTACAAAATATTTTTAAATTAAAAACCAATAACATTTGATACCTATGTATTTGTATGAGTCTTGAATTTATTAAAAATATACATAGTAGTGTGTGCACGTTCGTTGACAGTTCTTATATATTTCCACTGAGAGGTTCCAGCCTACCCTGATCAGGGTGAACAGACCTTAGCGGACCACGCTGGCCCTTCCCACTTCGCTGGTATGTGCAGGTTTCCTCCTACTCCACCCTAACGTAAAAACGCCGAATAAACGTACATAATGAATTCGAAAATCGAAAACACTTTGGTACGTGCCGAAGATTAAACCACAAACTTCCGAATGGAAGTCAACGGCCCTAGCCAATTAGCCACCGACGCTTGAACGCTGCTTCCCATTGCCTGCTTGTGTTAGTACTAACAGTACTACGTATAAAGTAGGCTCGTACGACGCTAACATTGGCCACTCAAACAAAAGCCTTCGGTTCGGACGAGAGCCATTGCAAACTAGGTTAAGGGATAAATTAACTAAATTTCTAACACAATTCAGTATAGACTACGAAAAGAAAAGAAGACGTTGATATAATAAATAATAACAATTCGATAGAAATAAAACTGCTTCAGTAAAATATAACAAAAAATGTCGCAGGCAGTCAAACAATACACTTTTCTGAATTGTCTTAGTAGTTGTACCTTTATAATTCTCGTATTATACGGACGTTTACATTGGTCTCAAAGGAGATTTCAAAAGGACAGTTATGTAAATTTAGCGCTAATCAACCTCGGAATAAATAATACAAGTAAAGAAGGTTCTCTCTGATGGCATATTCACGAGCCACTTTATTGAGTGCGTACATAGGTACGTGTTTTGAGCTATCGTTTGTTTCTTCTCTTATCGCTATAATTAAATGTTAATACCGATATTTTATGGGTGTTCCAATTAATCATCTATCACTAATTGAATGGCAAAGTGAGCGTGACAGGACAGGACAGGTTTGACACAACATTATTTAGTTTAGTACCCACAACTCTGAGGACCGCGCGCGAGTCTTAACTGTGTATAATTCCATTTCTAGGGAACGTTTTCGGACATTCGTATTAAAATTTATATTGATCTTCAAATAGGCCGTGACATATTTATGATTCAGTTTAAAATTTAATAAAAAGCCAGTTAACTGTTTAAAATATAATGTGCAATGTAAAAGTATGAAAGTTTCGTCACCACTTTCGCCGTGTGGAAGTGGACGCAAATTTGCAAAATGCACCTTTTGATTTTTAGATGACACTAATCGTTGTTGTAGTCACTTAAGTTGTCTTTATGGTTGTTTTAAAACCGGGTTTCATCAGACGGCGGTTTTGTGAATATTACTTTTATACATAAGTATGTAATACACTTATTTGTTCATAAATGTTGTATATGTATGTTCGACGTTCGTATATACTCGTATATATAATTAAATAATCGAAAAAACATGCTGCTTTGAAGAAAATAAACTAAATAAAAAGTATACAAATAGGTATATTATTAAAATGTTTATGTATATGTTACAGGAAATGTATGAAATCCAGGAATTGTATACAATTTCCTAGGAAATGTATACAAATCCGGAGCTTGTTAGGAAATGTATGAAATGATGTGTCAAAGATTATTTAATACACACATATCCATTGTATAAAATTCCGAACTTGTGGAAATGTAATAAACTTATGCTTCCTGTGAATAAAATGAACAAAGCTCCCTGTTAAACTGAGAATCAGTTATCTGTGGATGTTATAATATTGAAACACATTTTTAAACTGACAATAAGAATTTTTTCTCAAGGCTCTTGTTGAAATAATGCAACAATCATACGGTAAAATATATTATCTTAATAAGGTATTTTTGTTAACTAAACTTTTAAAATCTGCTATTTATTATTTTTTACAGAGTATCTAGCACAAATACAATAAATAAAGCTTGTAAAGCTCAAACTTTAATTAGATAAGTAAACAATCTATCGTATAATTAAGTAAATAATACCCCACAATGTAAAATCAAAAGCATTTTTTTCAACTCTATGTAAACAAAGCCCCACAGGATGTTACCTGTGTGGCTTTCTTTACATAAATATAAATATAAAATATTATAGGGCTTATTAATAATTACACTCTAAAATTCTACTATTTATTCTTATTAATGGGTTGTATATAGGCACTGAACGTTTTAGCAGCACTACGAGTACTAGCACAAGCGTTCGCCTGATCGGGTGGCGTAATACCACAGGTGGGGCACTCCAAAAAACCAACGTCGTTCTAATTTTTATAACAGACAACCACCAGACGGAGAAAATTAGTATTCAAAGAAAAATTGTCTTTATGCTTCATCGAATACCATGCAACACCATCCGGCGGAGTTTGGCGGCGCCTACGGGATGCAGTGAGTGTAGGGAAATCGGGCGGGGAACTTGTTTTGGTGCAGGAAGATAAATTGCCTTTCTGTACGAGTAGTACTATTATATACTTCTGTGGCAATAGCGTCCTCTTGCTTCGCTTTTCCCGCTTACCAATTGTCATCTTCAATGTATTACATTTCCGATTGCTATTTTTTGGCCGCCATTTTAGATGTTAGATACAAGAAGTAATTTTTCGAAATGCTAATAGCTATTTTTGGATTCAGGGATGTCGAAAACCCCCGGAGAGCACTATGAGCAACTTGTTACAAGATTTGCCTCTGACAATCACAATTCAGAGATTTTCCCTAGTCTACATATAGTGCTATTAGGTGACAAAAATAGCTTTTACGATCATTTTGAAAGAGTGCAAGATGGTTGAAATTTTTTCTAAAGTTAATCTAGAATGTTTTGACTAATCTCTGGCAAAACTCCTAAGCAGTTTATGACTAACAAAACCCTCGTTGATAATTATTTACAGGTTGAAGAATGGTTGAGGAATTAACTGTTTTTAGTTTGTTTGGTTGACTTCACTAAAGCAACACGTTAAAAAATATTTGGATATGGCAGTGTCTGTCATTAAACGCGTGTGTAAACTTTATTTAGCTCGCTGACAGTGACTAGGCAGCGCTGATATTTTCAAGTCTCGAAGTTCCTCGTGTGTGTATCTGTCTGTGTGTGTGTTTAAGTGGGAGGCTATCCGTGCGCTCCAAATACGGCAGTTCGTCTTCATTAAGGGACCCTCGTTGAATTTTGCAAATGTTTCGCAATACCATTGCGCGCCCGGTAACTACCTACCCACACTAATTTGTTGTCAGATCGTTAATAGCTAAAATAGCTATAATATAATGATACTGACGCACTAAGTTGCGTTGTGGTAGGTAAGGTTTCTATTTTATATAATTTTTAGCAATCCTAATTGTAATATACAGTGGTCAGCACATGTGGTTGGACATGTTGACCTTGAGAGCACCCGTACTCTGTAGGGGTAGGGGTGAATTTCTTATTGCAAATGTCCAACCGCACATGCTGGCTTCTTTACATCACAATAGCAGTTACACAGGCCTTATAAATATATCTGTAGGTTTATTTATTCATATAATAACCAATTCAGGGATGTTGCAGATGTCGATATTTTCACATCCGCGGATGCGGATGCGGATGCGGAGTTTAGCAGGCTCACATCCGCGGATGCAGATGCGGATGCGGATGTATAAGATATTATGTAAATAAAGTCTATTAATGAAGAATTAAATCGGTGGTGACATTGTTGACTAAATAGTTAGATAAACTATCAATCAATAACGGGAATCACACTGGAAAAATAACGAATTTCGTCATAAAACGATAATTTTTCATACAATAAAACGTATTACCGGCGTAATATAATGGAATTTACCTTGTGATCTTATGGATATTAGTCTTAAATAATATAAAGTTTTCTTGTAAACTCTTCTTATTTACACACTGTATCACAACAACATTTAAAAAATACCTATCTATCTTTATGATACGATAAGTAGTTCACTTTCACTTCACAGCGCAAACAAACACGTAATATTTATTCACTTGCAAGAAACAAATGATGCACTAGCTAGAACAAAGAGGTTTGAAAACTCTTTCAAAACTCTTTGAGCTAGAACAAACAAACGTGTCGAATCTTGTCACCAATTTCTTCGCTCCCATTGGTTATTGTCACGTGCGACCGGCACGCGTCAATCACCGGCCCCGCCCAATTTCTTTCTTGTTGCTACTTGTATAATATTCGCATCCGCATGAACATTCGCATTGATTAATGCGGATGCGGAAGCAGATGCAGATGTCCAAATCAATGCGGATGTTCCGCATTTGCGGATGCAGATGCGAATGTTCGCAACATCCCTGAACCAATTCATGAATTTTATAGTTATGTAAAGATTTTAAAATTCATTTCGTTAGCACCTACTTTGTATTTCAGTTAATATAAAGTAGGTGCTAACCCTTTAGCTGATATTTATTAGATAGAGATGAATTATTGTTACCTACCCGTAAATTTTATCATTGTTATTACATTTTGAATTGCAGGTAATTTGTTTTGATAAATAAAAATAAATTACATGCAATTATAAATAAAAATAATGAATTTGTAGTGTTCTTCCCAGCTGCGACCTGTCTTTTATAGGCAATTTAAAGATTATATTAGCCACTTGGACTGAGACTTGTAGGTTATAATATGCCTCGTTGTATCTATCACTTCGAACTAGTTTACCGTTTTCCAATTTAGATGGGAAATATGTTTTCAAGATTTCCTCGAAACCCTCGACCATAGCTATGAGACACCTGCTCTTTTTGCTGGCATCAAGTTCCACCTTTAGTTTTTTGCTTTCTTGAAGAATTTCTCCATTATCTGGGTCTACCTGTATAGCTCTTTTTGTTCCTGCTTTTCCCATCTCCTCTCTAGTCTTCCATATTGCTACATCTGTTATTGATGAAAGGACTCCCAAGTCTTCTTTATATGTGTATAATATAGCATGGAAAGCCACTTGTCCAGCTGTCTCTTCTGTCAGACAGAACACACGAAATGGTCGTAATAAAAATTAACTTTACCAAACTAACCCACTATAAAGCGATAGTACTACATATTCGATAGATAAGACTTCAAATTGAATTAAGAAAGTTAATTAATCACAAAATTAACTAAGTTTGTGTAGATATTTTATTGCTAGTCTAGTGTTATAGATGTAATATGGATATAATTTTATTGTACAATACTGAATCCTTAATTGTATTTTAAAACACCGTATTTTTTAGTATTACAAATCTTGAGTATTTTTTTTTTATAATCTCTTCTCAGTGTAAGGCCCAAACCCGGCATTGGGCTTACAAAGTATTTTTGTAAGGGAAATTTAAATAAAAAGATTTGTTTTTGGACACTTGAAAGCTAACTAGGTTTATTTCATCGAATTCCCTTAAATTACCACTACAATAGCTCAAACAGTAAAGAAACGAAGGTTCATAATTATGTTACTACAGCCAACACAAATTTTCCACAAAAATCAAAAGTACCTACGAAATATAAACCACCAACCAAAGTGTTAATTTATCTTTTAACCAGTGAGGATAAATTGAAATTACCAAAACTTATTGCCGCGAGCAACCATCTCTTTAAATATTTAATTTTAAAACAAAGAATCAACCATTTTTAGAGTTTGCCGCAGTCTCAAAAACTTATCAGGTTAAATTAAAATTATTCCAAATTATTCATAATTTTTCCAACCAAGTTATAAGCATTTTTAGGGTTCTCTTATGGTTCTCCATTTAATAAAATCTTAGAAAAGAAAATAACGGTTAAATAAAGTTTTAAGTTGCAACAAGGAAAGCAAAAAAAACCTTATCAGGAGAATCAAAGCGCTGCCACCGGAACATTTCAGAACAAGAGAAAACGAAGGTTCCCTCCGCCAGGAATCACCACCGGCATCATAGCGGCCTCAAAATATCAAGGATCTTTATCCTTTTCTCTTTTTTTGAAGAAATCACATTGATTTGTGATTTAATTTAATTTTCGGGAAGCATGTTTATCATTATAGATTCTTGATATCTTATTATATCATTATCATTTTGTTTTGTAATTTTTTTGATTCTTAAAAAATCAAACTCGACTTTGTTGGACGGTCGAATCACCAAAAAGAAAGCTCATCGAGCTGTGTTACCAGCCACGACCCGCTGAATTCTCCAAGACAAAACCTATTTATATTTTTGCAGAAATATCTTTACAAAATAATTTAACTTTTCTCTTTAACTCACTAAACAAAAGGACGAGAACTAATCCTGAAACATTTCACAACCTGTAAAATTTATTACCGTACGGTTTTACCAAACCACTGAAATGTGAAGAAATAAAGACAAAACCATCATAACCCCAGTATTTCCCTTCGTTATTTTCCTGAGAGAAACATTTTCCAAAGGTTTCAACCCTCATTATTACCAGAAATAGTCCTAATAAATCTTATAAATGATAAATATTCAACCACCAAAACTGCAGACAACGGAATTTTCCTTCCGTCTGGCCACCCCAAACAATCTTCTTAAATCATTTTCCCAAATGGGAAAGGCAAAGGATTTAAAACCCATAAAGCCTAATCTTAAGTTAAATTTATAGCTCGGATACTTGATCCTTCTTGCCAACCAAAAATCTCAAAAATACACCACGTTACATCAGAAGGCTTGTGACGTCAAAATACATTGGTTCTATTTATTTAGAAAAAGGTGAGTAGATGGCGACTATGGAGGAAGAATTTTAGTATTTTAAATTAATGACGTATGGCAAGGTATCAAATATTTTTCTCCCAATACACTCCGCCGTCGTCGTCCGCCGTCCATGATACGTTGTCCTGTGCAGAAAATAAGTCGAAGAAAAAACACATTTTTTTCAGAATGAGGTGCCTTAATTGTATTTTATCTTCGTTGCATGGATACTTTCCATGCATTCTGATTGTGTGTTATTTAAACGCTCGCACCCGTCGTTTTGAAGGCATTTTTGACTTCTGCAGGTTCTTGTGTCAACGTTGAATCCACAACCACTGGGATTCTTCCCTGGGACGCCCATGAATAACGGATTATGGTAATTCACAAGTTGTTTACGTAGCACGTCGTCGGGGACATTCCTAATAACATTACCGTGATGGAATCTCGTATAATGCAATCCCGACGATGGCCGCCGACGCCCGCCGCCCCCACCACTAAATAATTAAATGCCCCCAAGGCGAACCCCTAAATTATTAGTCATAATTTTCGACACGTACTCAATTAATCTGCTGTACCGTTATGGTTAAAAAATACACGTAAACTAAAACTTTTTATGTACGTGATACAACTAAAGTTCTTTGTGAGCAAAGTTAACCAAATTCTATCAAAAATAGTAATTTTAATTAAATCTAATTTTATGTATATGTATGTACTTAAAACTACGCATAAAATACTTATAATATGAACTATGGGCTCTATGTGCTTAAAGAAAATGTGTGGTGTGTGCAGCTTCAAAACAGAAGTGAAGAGCTATGTGTGTCAAAAAAAAACCTTTGAAATTTTTAAAAGCAACTGAATATTCAAGAGCAAATAGAAACGTTTCTTCACTGTTTGTTATTTGCGGAGCCACTTTCCAGCAAATACCAGATGTAGGGCCTTCGGCATGGGTTCTCAAACTGTGGGGTTTTGGTGATTTAGTCAACTGCTATAAAAAAATATGTTTAATGTTCTAAGTAAGAAATATTGCTTTTACAACATTTGGGAATTATGTATTATTTTCTAGTAAATTGTGACTTTATGTATGTGTTAACGGAAATGTATGAAATCCGTCATTGTATACAATTCCTAGGAAATGTATACAATGCCTAAAGTCGCCCGGAAATGTACGAAATAAATGATATTCGACACATTTCCTAGGGAATGTATACATTTCCTAAATGGCAATCGGAAATGTAATACAATCAAGATGTCATTGGGTAATTGGGGAAAGCGGAGCGAGGGGAGGCTATTGCAACAGAAGTATATAATAGTACTACTCGTACAGAAGGGATATTTACCTCCTCGCACCAAAATAAGTTCCCCGCCCGATATCCCTCCACTTACTGCATCCCGTAGGCGCCGCCAAACTCCGCCGGATGGTGTTGCGTGGTATTCGATGAAGCATACAGACTATTTTTCTTTGATTTTCATTTAGACATAGACATAATTTACGTCTGGTCATTGTCAGTTATAAAAATTAGAACCACGTTGCGCAAACATTCAGTGCCTATATACCAGCCATAAATAAGAATAAATAGTTAAATTTTAGTAAGCCTTAATAAATATTTTATATTTATGTTACCTGGGTCGCTTTATTTACATAGTAAAAAAAAGGCTTTTGCTTTTACGTTGTGGCGTATTATTTACTTAAACGATAGACTGTTTACTTCATCATCATCATCATTCATAATTTCAGCCGAAAGACGTCCACTGCTGGACAAAGGCCTCCCCCAAAGATCTCCACGACGATCGGTCCTGCGCTGCCCGCATCCAGCGGCTTCAGCCCGCAGATCCGCTGGTTTACTTATCAAATTAAAATTTAAGCTTTACAAGCTTTATTTATATTTTTGTGCTAGATACGCTGTAAAAAATAATAAATCGCTGATTTTTAAAGATTAATTAACAAAAAGCCTTGCAAAGATATTATATTTTACCGTATGATTGTTGCGTTACTTCAACGAGAGCCTTGAGGAAACATTCTAATTGTCAGTTTAACAATGATTCTCAGTTTAAAAAGGAGCTTTCTTCATTTTATTCACAGAAAGCATTAGTTTTAATACATTTCCTAATACAAGTTCGGAATTTTATACAATTCCTAGGAAATTCATACATTTCCTAGGATATGTGTGAATTAAATAATCTTTGAAACATTATTTCATACATTTCCTAACGAGCTCCGGAATTGTATACATTTCCTAGGAATTGTATACAATTCCTGGATTTCATACATTTCCTGTAACATATGCATAGAACATACGTTTAATATAGTAGAAGTTTGGAATCATTTGACCTGGGGCGGTGGGGCGCTTGTATTGGCCCTTTCCTTCCACTAGCAGGCGAGGTGAGGTGGCAGACTGGCGGCGAGCAAACACGACTCGTATCCCGAGGCGCGAGGGCTCCCCAACTGATCCCTCCTGCCATTTGAAACATTTCTCGCATCACTTTGGAACTGGTTTCAAGATTGTGACCTTTATACATTGGACTAGTTTTATATAGGTTTCTTTCTTTTTCTTCTTTCTTATTTATAATACCCTTCAGACAAATAATCGCATCTCTTTGAGAACGTGCTTTGTCGCTCTGCTCTCTGCGCAGTGTAGAAAAATACTCGTATCACTCTTCAACCAGTTAAAATTAAAGATTGTTTAATTTTAGTGACATTTAAGTTTTTGTTAGTTCTGATGAAGTCTGTTATCTTGATATTGCGCTTCCTCTATTATTAAATAAGAAGAAAGATGAATTTCGAAGAATCTTCGTGTTGAATCGGTGGTGCCAACTTTTAATTGATTTATTGTTACAAATACTCTCGCCGACACAACTTAGTACCTACATCAGAACTGATGCGCTCGATCCAAAGTTTAATTAAGTAGTCGTCAAACTTTGTCAAATTAAGAATACTTATTTGGATGTTTTTAAGGTATGTACCTAAGTACAGTCTCGTCTTAAAATATGTATACGTCAGCAAGGGTTCATAAACATGTACAAACAGTTAATATATAGGGTGATTTTTTTGCTGGTATCTTTTTGGCAACACTGTTTTTGACAGATCACGCGTGAATCGTGTCTTGTGTCATTATCAAACTTGTTCAGTTTGGTCTATAATTTAACCATGAATCGACTGACGAACAAACAACGCTTGCAAATTATAGATTTTTACTATTCAAAGACGACAATGGCCGAAACGTTACTGTGAATGGCGAGCGCTACCGTGTGATGATTGGCGATTTTTTTTTGCCCAAAATGGAAGAATTGGACATGCCTGACATGTGGTTTCAACAAGACGGTGCCACATGCCACACGGCACGCGAAACAATGGCCCAATTGAGAGCCGCCTTCGGTGAACAGTTTATCTCACGTTTTGGGCCCGTCAATTGGCCGCCTAGATCGTGTGATCTAACGCCTTTGGACTATTTCTTGTGGGGCCATATTAAGGCTCATGTCTACAGGGATAAACCAGCAACGATTAACGCACTGGGAGCCAATATTGAAGCATTTATTCGTGATATACCGGCTGATATGTTGGAGAGAGTGTGCCGAAATTGGGCCTTGCGAATGGGCCATCTAAACCGGAGCCGCGGCCAGCATTTGCATGAAATCATCTTCAAACATTAAATTATATTGATCGTTCTATCGATTCCAATAAAGATTTCATCAAATTTTTCAATTTTTTTGTGATTTTTTTTTAAATCAAATCCTATACCTCTTAAAAAATCACCCTGTATTTGTATTTACGCTGCAGAAACGGGCTGTTCGTGCAATTTATAAATTAAGGCCTAGAGTGTCACTTAGGGAAAAATTTAAGGAAATTAATATTTTGAATGAATGAATGAAATATGTTTTTATTCGAAGTAAGATTTTAACATTAGTATCGGAGTACATATACCACAATTTATTACATGTAAAAAAATATATATAACACGAAGAATAGTGATCAACATACTCTTAATACTAGAAATAAAGCATTAGTCGATTGCAGAAAATAAAACATTGTTTTAAGGGCGACTGTATACGCTTTTACAATAAGATTCCTACTATAAATTTACCCTTAGAGAAGTTTAAAGTTGTAGTTAAGCAAAAATTGATCAAAAATGCATATTACAAGGTATCTAATTATTTAGAAGACGGATCTCCATGGGAATAATGAGGTTGCTTGAGTTGGCTATTAATATAATTTAATTTATTAAGATATATTGTACCTATAATATTACATATAAAAAAAATATACTTATAATTTTTAAAAGATGCGACGCTTGTGGAGTTTATTCGGCGAGCTCTTCTCCACAAAAGACCGCACCGTTTGCTTTGCTGAACTCGCCACTAAATGTAACTATATTTGACTTAACTAAGTGATAAAAAGTGTCCAAAAGTTAAAAATAAATGATTTCATTTCATTTCATTTGTACACAGCTATGATTTCAAAATAATAACATATATAACACATAACAAATACAGACATAAGAACCACATATTTTGTAGTCACGAATTGTTACAAAATATCGTTAACATTCAATGCTTCATAAACATGTCTAGTCTACACGTTAAAGGACAAAAATATATAATATATACCTAGAATTAAAATTGTTGTTTGACTGTACCATTTCTGCCGTATCACGATTCTGCCCAATCGAGTTTCTACCGAATCCCGAATTACTGTCTGGAACCTTTAAAACTTAAACATAATAAGTTACGAGTAACAATAAAATGAATTACATAAACAAACTTATTTTAACTTAAAAACCATAAAATTTAACGACTATGCGTTGTGTACACAAATAGATGAAATTATTGTATTGAAACTCAGCTAACTAAAAACTTGTTAGTCTATCTTATATCTTTCCTTAAAATAAAAAGCAAACCAGCCAAATTCTAGCTTTTCCTTCGAACCGCATCGTTTTGTGTATTTTCACATTTTGTATTTTTTAAATCGTAAAAACTTAACTATTAGTATCGTGTGTAGCCAACTTGCACGTCAATAACATTTTATAAACGTTGTTGCATTGAACTTACTGGATTATTGCATATTGGAGAGCCTCTAAATGAGTCCCAAATTTCAAGTGTGTGCTGGCGTAAAGTAGTGTGGTCGCGGACCTGAGAACTGTCAACTGTCCCAATCTTGTACCATTTTACCCCATAGGTTTTCAATAGGATGGAGATCTGGCGATTTTGGTGGCAGTTATATAACGTCTTAATTTGCTTGATTATGGATCCACTGCTTTTTGCTTGATTATACACTGCACAACCATCTTGTACAAATTCTACTAGGTCATTTGGATATACCACATTAGCCGTTGGTATCAATACTTCTGACAAAACATTTACATATTCCTCAGAGTTCATACGAGTTGATAATTCAACAAGCTCGCCTGGTCCTGTTGAAGACATCCAACCCCAAAAATTTAGGGACAGTCGGCCACTTTTACGATTTGGGAGAATATTTTGTTCCAAATATCGTGTTCTATTAGGTCGCCAAAGAGACATCCTGCCATCCTGACTAGTATCGAATGTTTTTTCATCAACAAATATCACTTTAGTGAAATCATATTTTAAATTTATACATTGCAATGTTTAATCTTTGAATTTTGTTTAGGGGTCAAAAATGGTTTTCTGGCGGGCATTCTAAAATGAAGTCCACTCGTGCAGTCGGCGACGAATTGTTGCAGCTGATACCAGAGTACTCGTTAGCGATTACCGATGTCTTGAGAAAAGCTCCTTCTCGTACTTGTTCTATAATACGTCTGTCTTGCTGTCGAGACGTTTTTCTAGGCCTTCCGGTTGATATGTGGTTACGAAGTCGCCCTGTCGCTTCGTAACGCTGCTGGTGCCATCATAAAGTATACTGTTTTTCTCTAAAAAGGAATATTCTTATGTCAGAACATCTTAAATTGGTACCTAAAACATATGATATTTATACACATAATATCCACAAACGTAAATTCTTACCGATATTCCTAATGATTCCGCTATTTCAGTGACCGTCTTGTTTCATAAAGATTATTCGATGCTTGCAGGAGTCATCTAAACGATACATTTTCAATTCACATAGTCATTACCATTACATGATGTGATGACAATATAAATTCCGAATATAATTTTTTATCATAAAAAAGTAGAAATAACGGCCAGTATTACCCGTACCGTATAAAATCATGTATGAAAGGAGTTTCTAATTTTTCTATGGTTAAAAAGCTCGTGAAATAATTTCTATTTCCTTTTCTTTTAGCATAGTTGTCAATTTGATGGATACTTATAGTCCTTCAACGTGTAGTTATGTTTATAAAGCATTGAATGTTAACGATATTTTGAAATAATTCGTGACTACATTGTGTGGTTCTAAAGTCTATATACCTTAATTTAAAACATAGCTGTGTACATGTTTCTGGACCCTTGCTCACGTAGGTATACATATTTTAGACGCGACTGTACGTCACTGCCAATACTTATAATATGCTCTTCAGTTGAACTGCAATTAGCTTCTCAACTGGTGGTTTAGCCACTGAGTTCTGTAGCTGTAGTATGCAGCTTTCTGATAGTGACAATAGCATCCACTTATTGCTTTGCATGAATAACTATTTCAAATAATTCTAAAACAACTTCAAAACCGAATTTTAAATGTTGTAGGTATTGTTAGTCCCAATTTGTCATTTATAGTCGGAAATAGCCTGGGTCTTGTCTGGGAGTAATGCATACAGAAGAGGAATCACCCTGTTCTCCGTTTTATTATTCACAAAACTGCTATGAAGACGGTAAGATTTGATTGATCAAATAGCTTTGGCTGACCTTCAATGTGTAACCGTCAATTTATTTAATTTCTTGAATGCTAAGAGTAACAAAAGATTTATTTTTATTTATGTCCCTTAATCTCCCATCCCATCCCATTAAAGTACCGTCTTAAACTAAAAATTTTGTAAACCATTCGGTATTTCAAATCTCTTTTTTTGCAATTCGACTTAGGTAGAGTTCGAGGCAACAAATATGTATTTCGCTCAATATAGTAAACTTTTGCAACATCACTTTTTACACGCTTTATATTAGCTTCACTTGTAAGTAACTATGTATGTAAGAAAATCTTGGAATCTTAATTTGACCCACTTCCCGGCCTTCGATTAGGATGAAATTTTGCACACGCTCTGAGTTCTGATGACAATACATGACTAGCTAAGAAACGTCATTACAAATTCAATATGGCGGTCTCCCCATTAATGTAGATATCTAAAAAAATCTTCGAATCTTAATTTGACCCACTTTCTGGTCTTCGATTAGAATGAAATTTTGCACACGCTCTGAGTTTTGATGACAATACATGACTAGCTAAGAAACGTCATTACAAATTCAATATGGCGGCCTCCCCATTAATGTATCTAAAAAAATCTTGGAATCTTAATTTGACCCACTTCCCGGTCTTCGATTAGGATGAAATTTTGCACACGCTCTGAGTTTTGATGACAATACATGACTAGCTAAGAAACGTCATTACAAATCCAATATGGCGGCCTCCCTAAGATGGCGAACTGGCTGTTTGTATTCCATTCCATTTTTTAAACTATGTATTATCGTATATCCGAAATTAGATAACTCTGCTCATAAATTTGTTGCACTGAAGTCGGTGATTCGCAAACCTTTTCTTTACAAATCCGTATTGCTTTTTCTGTCTTTCGTTGTTATAATTCATAAATCATGAATAAGAATAAGAATAAGAAGATATTTATTTACACCTCACAGAACAAAATGTACAGTAAAAATACAAAAAAACGTACAAAACAAGCAGAACAGACAACAATAACAATACATAATGTTCTGCGCACTGCAAAAAGGCTGTAGCTCAGCATTAGTCTATGTTACTTTTAAATAAATAAATAAATCTTATTATTATTTTAAGCATCTGATGTATATCATGTGCATGTGATGTTGCATGTAGGTATATGCATGCACTCAAGTCGTATATATTTTACTGTCCGCACCTAAAGTAACAGATGCACTGAATTCTGTCGATAGTAGGTCCAGATTTATTACCAGCACAAAAGTAATATGTTTTCAACCAGACAAGTAAAACACTTCTACATTATATATTTTATGGTAACCAAGATTAGGTATATTCATCATCGCAGTCGTAAACTGACTTCAAAAGTACCTATTTGGTAAATTTTAACCCTTTATAAAACAACTTTATAAATGCATTCGCTTTCGACTTTATGTTATAGGTACTAGCGACCCGCCCCGGCTCCGTACGGGAAAATGGTTATTGTGGGTTATCTTTAAGCAAATTATGCATGTATTATATATATAAACCTTCCTCTTGAATCACTCTATCTATTAAAAAAAACCGCATCAAAATCCGTTGCGTAGTTTTAAAGATTTAAGCGTACAAAGGGAGGGACATAGGGAGGGACATAGGGACAGAAAAAGCGACTTTGTTTTATACTATGTAGTGAAGGAAGGTGGTAAAAGGTGGTAATAAGGTTAAAATTAAGGTGACAATATAGTGGCCACTACCTTGTAAAGATTTAATGTACATTATGTCACAATACTTATAAAATAATGTTATGTAAAATGAAAAAAAAAAAACAAATAAAGAAAAATGTGAGTGAAATAACCCGGCTGTAGCCATCCTGCCTGGCGGTGGGCATGACGCCAGCAGGGCGGGCACTACCGCGCTGGACCGCAATGGACACCTTTGAACCGCCACCACCAGCCACCAGCCGGAGCGGGAATTCCGGGTGCTTCCCTTTCGGAATAGCTATCAGCTCGCTTGTCCGACTCTAGAAAAAAGCGGCCAAGTGCGAGTCGGAATCGCCCATGAAGGGTTCCATAGCAGCCAGTAACATAATATAAAAGTTTTTGTAGTTCGTTGTGACTTTGATCGATGTTTTAATAATAGTGAAAGGTAAATTGCGGTTTACGATTTATGACGTATTAAAAAAAAACTACTTGCTAGATCTCGTTCAAACCAATTTTCGTTGGAAGTTTTCATGTTAATGCACATCATATATTTTTTTTAGTTTTATCATTCTCTTATTTTAGAAGTTAGGGGGGAGGGGACACACATTTTTCCACTTTGGAAGCGGCTCTCGCGCAAACTAATCAGTTTAGAAAAAAATGTTATTAGGAACCTAAATATCATTTTTGAAGACCTATCCATAGATACCCCACACGTATGGGTTTGATGAAAAAAATTTTTTTGAGTTTCAGTTCTAGGTATGGGGACCCCCTAAATTTATTGTTTTTTTTTTCTATTTTTATAAGAAAATCCTAATGCGGTTCACAGAATACATCTACTTACCAAGTTTCAACAGTATGGGTATTATAGTTTCGGAATAAAGTGGCTGTGACATACGGACGGACAGACAGACAGACAGACATGACGAATCTATAAGGGTTCCGTTTTTTGCCATTTGGCTACGGAACCCTAAAAATGGGTGGTGGATGATTACATTAAAGAATATTAGAATACCACGCGGTATCAGCTGTGGATAAGAACCCGTAGAACCCATTTTGAATTGGGAATCTGTAGTTATAGCAAATTTTTTCTTCTGTGGTTATAGATCGAGTGGTAAGTAAAGAATGTAATAAGAAATAGCCCGGTCAGTGTCGTGTCAGCTAGTATTTAAAATAAAACAGAATTGAGAACATTTGTCTCAAGTGTTTGTGTTCTTACTTGTCAGTTGTCGTGAAATGTCGTTTTATTTCGAATTTCATATCATCTTGAGTGCAAAATGATTTTTTGTAAAATAGTCCCACGAAAGCGATTGAGCGAGGAGCTCGCAAAGGATTTCGCTCGAACGGCTCCAAAGAGCTTGATTTGTACCCGACAAAGTTATTTTGGAATAAATTCTCGGAAAAGTTATCTCTGCTTTCCGTAGAATATTCCGCTGAAAGAGCGCCGCAGTGCCGCTCTGCTGAAACGTCCAATAAACGCGGACTAGAGGGATCCTCTTTGGGGCTTTCTGGCTATCTCTACAAGCATTTTTTACATCCTCTTACTTCAAAAATAAAAATTACATCGCTATTTCTTTTATACACGGCCAATTAATTTTTAAAAAGCCATCATCATCATCATCTCAGTCGAAAGACGTCCACTGCTAGACAAAGGCCTCCCCGAACCACTCACCGGATCGTCGGGCCACCTAGTGGGGGGCCTGTCCACACTATGTCTTCCGGCGCGCGGCCGCCATTCAAGAACCCTTCTGCCCCAATGGCCGTTAGTTCCATTGCCACTTAAGTTTAGCGATTCTTCGGGCTATGTCGCTGACTATGGTTCGCCTGTGGATCTCATCATTCCTCATTCGATCACGCAAGGAAACTCCCTCTTCATCGCTCTTTGGGTGACTTTGAGCCTTCTTATGAGGCCTATAATTGCAATTATGTCGAGTTATATTGATTTATTTATTCCTTTTCGTGAAAATTTTCCTTTATCCACACTTGTTTAAAAACGCTTGAATACAGAAAGAAAGAAATAAAAATTCGATAATGAATAACAGCTTAATGAACCAAAACAAAAAATATAAGTATAAAGTCTGACTCTGACTATTTTGCGGCACTTAATATACACAATTAACTTACTCAAAGACACATATTTCAAAAACTAAAGAAATGTATACTTTGCTAACATTACCCCTATATAACAATAATTGAGTTCGACGCATTCAAATAGGATACATAAGAAAGTATTTTTTTTTAATATGTATTTATTAGCGCAATATTTTGAATAAATATCATGGAAAATAAAATACATTATACAACTAAAATTACATAGAAGTGCTAGCGATTTATATATCCTTTATATACGAGTCCCATGTAAACGAATTAAAAAACGAGCCTATTGTGTAAATATTTTTTCTTGTCAAACCTATCACAGCCATAATTATGAAAACCACGGATCAGAACACATAATGCATACTGAATAAATGTGCAGTTTAATTAATTTGTTTATTTGTAATTACCATACAATCCGTATACTGAGCTTCGGCATCGGCTGACGCCTGCCTGCTAAATGTGATTTACAAATTATTATCCGAAGAGAATTTAATTAGCTCACCTTCCGTAATGTTATATTCCATATTTGTATGTAAGGTAGCCGTTTGATAAACAACACCACAAAATATACCTATACTTATATTTTTAAGACTTTATTTTATATACTTATTAAGTTCACTGGAAAAACTATTTGTGTTACTGGTCGAAAGCATACCACCAATGCCTAATTACCTATGAACTTAACTGGGTCTGAAATAAATGATTTCAATTTCAATTTGCTTTTGCTGAAGATTAACAGACATGCTTAATCTTACAAATAGAAGACGAGAATAGAAGTGTAAAGAAATAGATGGTTGTAAATTAAGTTATCTCTGTTATATAGCGTCATATTGTGTTGGTAAGGTGCTGCCTGCACCCACAGTGCATTTGTTCCCCACCAGAGTCATGTTCGCTGTAGTAGCCGAGTGGAGTGCGGCCCGTCCCCCCTAAGCCGTCCCCTCGTCCCCTCGCCCCCGTGCTCCAGCCGCTTTGTGTAACCCTGTACCACGTAATTTTCCTAACAAACACCTTGACCTTTGGCGACCGCGCTGCCAGCTGCTCTCACTGCCAATATACTTAGACGCAGATAAAGTAGGGTGCAGATACACCGCGTGGTTCCCGACTTAGAATTGTACAACTGAACTCTTCTTTGGATGTCATATGACACGATTAAGGCTGCTTCTCTACCAGATAAATGCTAGAAAGATGAGCGGAGCGTGAGGAAAAATGCATCAAATCTTCTAATCACGTTACGTCATCGAGGCTGGGAAAACTGAACTGCATTGGTAACAATTAAGAAGAGAAACCACTCGGTTATTTTGTTATTTTTCTGCATTTTACATTTTGTACTTTAGCCGAAACTAGATATAAATCATTAAGCTCTTGAGATTTCTTCCTCTCCTGTTGAATATTCTCAGCCTTGCGACCCTTATAGAAGTATTTGCTGAAACGAGGTCATTTGCTCCCCTGTCTTTCTCCCCTAATATTCTTGTTTATGCCTTTTTTGCTACTTACTTGAAATTACCACCAGAGTTACACCCAAACGAAGAAGAAGAAGATTTAAAATTGTTGTAATATGTTTATAAATTATAAATCATTCCTTTCTCTTGTATATTATTTTCTGAATTGATCTGAAACAAAGTTTTAAAATTTTCATTTTTTTGGAGTTATAAAGTACATAATATTTGTAATCATAGTTTTTTTGAAAAACACTTATACTTCACTTATATATTTATTGGTAAACCCAACTAGTTTCGCTCACATGAGCATCATCAGGGGCACTTTCTACATTTTATTCTAACACACAATGTTTTAATAAACAAAAACCATCTGAAGTGAAGCACAATAATAGAATTCTAATTCAATAATCATGTGAGCGAAACTAGTTGGGTTTCCCAATAAATATATAAGTGAAACAAGTACAAGTGTTTTTCAAAAAACTATGAATACAATGGAGTTTCACCAAGCGCCAACAATCGCAAGTATAAATTATAATATTTGTAAAATTATTCTCCTACCGCAGCCCATAACTTTAGAATTTCTGAACTCGCCACAAAATAATATACCTATTGTAACTGACTTAACTAAGTGATGTAAATAAAGTTAAAAATAAATACTTTGAACTTTAGAACCAACAAAAGTTTGAAGATGAGCGTTATAATTTTACTTTAGATACATCAAAAGATGATTGTGTTATACTTAAATCGTTTTTTAAGTAATCCTATTGAAATTGACCGTAGCAATATTGTATTCAATAAGTCAGTGTTGTTGTGGGGGATCGGCTCTGAGTCGGCTCCATTTGAGTTGTTCGACTAGTAAACTAAGACAATTCATATTTCATATTTCCTGATAAGGAAGAAAATATATATTGGATACAATCGACTACAAGATATTGTAGCGAAGTATGGAGTTTGTCGGTTTTTTTGTCAGTCAGAGGTAGTTTTCATTAGGATTAATTTTTTTATTGTGCAGAAGAAAATATGTAGAGAAATGAATAATAAAACAAATATAGATTTATAGACGGCATTATTGCTAAGGTATCGATTACTTCCACGCTAAATCATTTAAGGAATAAACCTCCCATTTGGAAGTAAAAGCTGTCTTTGTTCCGCCCCGCTCGTGAACAGGCAACTCAAGTTGGTTCGCTTTTACGGGATCAAAGGAAAGTTGCTTTTTATCCCACTTTTTATGAATCTACTTAGGAATTCATAAGACTTCTCCTTTAAGTAAATTTGATAAAATAAGGTACGAGTTGGATTTTCATTGGCGCTCACATATTGAAAGCCAAGTCGGTGGTTATTAGCTTGCTCGGGAGGATGGCGAATTGGCGACTAAATATAACTACTCGATTTCTCTGGCCCAGTTTATCTATACTACGTATCTAGTATACCTCTACATAAATTACATTTTCTTATACGTATATGAAAAAATATTAGAAAGCTAAAACCAAATTCGGTGTTACCTGAGCTAGTAAAGATATCGAGCTCCATAAAGATGAACAGACCCAGGGGAACCGGGGGGTCATCACCCCGCTCCCCGCTACCCGCTCCCCGCTCCCGGCGCGCCGCGGTCTTCCACCTGGGAGCGATCCTCCACGACCAGAATTAACTCTACCGCTGCGCTGTCTCGGTGGTGTCATTTCAAATATCCGATGAAAATAAGAGAAATACTCGTATTCGTATTAGACACCAGCAGTCCGCCCGCGCTACAATTCCCCGTGGGAATACATCTCTCTCTCATATTGATATTTTTCTTGCCTTCAGGCACGTCATAATAAGTTGGAGTTCATATCATTTGTATTAAGGCGAAAACGATAGCATTCTTCTTATACCTACTTAATTAGAAATCAGATTTTTTTTATTTGTTTTGGACAGCACAACACAAAAATTACAAACAAAAAGACGCTGGTTTTCCGGGAGTCCTGTTTTTGGTCACGACATGAACGACCATGTCACTTGCGTTATATTTGAAATAATAAATAAACATAAAGTAATCCAAATATCTATTTGATATAAATATAAACAATGTACATAGACCTACATAAAATAGTGTACTTACAATAAGTAGTCATTACAAACGTGAGATGAACTCCTGTATTTGGATACGATTTAATATTTATGTCTTTTCGTAACTAATACAGCGTGACGCGACCCGACGACCCGTGAGCCTGCTTTGAGCTACGAGTATCTTATCTCAGACTATTCATTACATTATAATAAAAAAATCACAATATCGAATGTTCAATTTAATGACCTCTAAAATAAATTCGACGTTGATACCTAAAATGGGGATTCGATAATATAACAAAAAGACTATTGGAAATACGTGACTTTGCATCGTCAACTAAGCTCAGTTTTGTATATTGTTCAATCACTGAAAATCCCATCTACTTATTTTCATGCTTTTTCAAGTGACCTTTATTTCAGTTTGGACTATGATTGCTATTCAATAAACAACTTATTTTTTCAAAATAGGTATCTTATCTTATCTTATTTTGCTTAAAATTGTCCCACTGCTGGGCAAAGGCCCCTCTCTTTTTCTTCCACTGCTCTCTGTCATGAGTTACTTCTGGCCAGTCTTTTAAGTAGCTATCAAGCTCGTCCCGCCATCTTCTACGCGGCCGTCCACGTCTCCGCCTATTGATTGGTGGGTTGCAGACCGTAGTTTCTTTTGCCCATAGGTCTTGAGGCATGCGGCAGACGTGTCCGGCCCAGTCCCGCTTAAGTTTGGCAGCAAACTGGGTGGAGTCAGCAATCTGAGTCCCGGACCGCAGTATATTTTTGTACTATCGAGTGCGGGGTGAGCTGGACATCGTCGGCTTTGCATGCACCTTACTGTACTTTTGTACTTTTATACTTTTTATGTGGCGCAAGGATTGTATGTCTCTTACTGTACTGTTTCAACTACAAAATATTGTCATGTACCTACTTATTTACTGTATCAATATAATATATTATTATATTATGTATCTAGACTACTCTGTGGCACAGATAAACCCATAGAGGTTTCCGTGCTATCATAAATGTATATCACATGTAAATTTTCTTAATATAATAAATACATTTAAAAAATATACCATTTCTGACTCGATCACTCAATTTCAGACCTAGCATACTGCGCTCCATGGCTCTCTGGCATACAGAAAGCCGGGACCTCTGATGTTCTGTCAAAGACCATGTTTGTGCGCCATATGTGAGGATCGGGAGAATGCAGCTGTTCATAATTTTGCGCTTTAGTGAAAGTGTTAGATTGCTTTTCATGAAACTTTTTATGGACCAATAGCTCCTCCAGGCGTTTTCAGTGCCTCTCGCAATCTCTCGTTCTTGCCGAGCCTGGAAGGAAATTATTTGGCCCACATATATGTATTCATGGACATACTCCATTCTCCCGTCGTCGTCCACTGTTACAGGTCGTTAGGTGCTGTTCGTCATTAGTTTGGTCTTAGACATGTTCACCATTAGCCCCAACTCTCTACTTGCCGAGTTAAAAATATAAACGACATAAAATCCCGTATTGCAGAATTATTTCTCCTTTTGCGCTATGATCCTGAGTACCTTACTCTGTGACAGTACCTACAGAATAAATTAAGCTCAGTTGTTGTGTGATCTCTGATCTGTAGGCGCAGGATGCAGGAGTTGTGATTGTGACTGACTGAACCGATCGAGTTAGGACCCGCGCCAAGGCACTCCTTTTGTGTATCTCGATTGGGGCTGGAAACTAGAAATGAGAAACCTTCAACCGAACATAGATGACGGCGTGGTTTACCGCAAAGCACTTAACAAAATAAACCGGGCTTCTCTTAAACACTTTTGGGTGAAAAGAAGAGAGATGAGATTTTTAAACCAAATAAGATAAGACTATTTAAAAATATTTCTGTCTTTAGCGTCCTAATGTGCGCACATGAATTCGGACTACTAAAGAGGACCTTTTGTTCCCGAACTATTACGACCACGCACGGCTCGAAAAAGTTAAAAAAGACTATCTTTCTAAATCTGCCATACTTTCCTATTTTGAATATGGCGCCAGCGTTTGACCCACTTCCAGTTTTATTCAATTTGTCAAACTGAAACGATTGATCAGGCCGCTTTGATCAACGCTTTCATTGAAGCTGCGAGAAGGTTCCACCTACGGAAATTGGGGCTTTGGGTCATTTTAGAGTTCCACAAGTGCGAATAAAAATTGAGCCTATGATGATCGATAGCCATTTAAGGCGATGCGTTCAGTAAACAAAAGGCGTAATAAGTAGGAATAGGAACTCTGCGAACGTTATTTTAGACGCCTTAAGAGATTATGATTATGACATAAAGATTATTGAACACTAGCTTTCCGCCCCGACGGTAACAGTCTTTAGTCTTTCCCGGGAATGAGGATTTTTCGCGCCGTAAAAGGTAGTCTAAGTTACTGCCCAAGGTCTATTCTATTTTAACACCAAGTTTTATTAAAATCGGTTTAGTAGTTTTGGAGCCTATTCAATGCAAACAAACAATCAACATTTTCCTTTATAATATTAGTACAGATCTTGTTCCAGATCTGTTCCAAACTCAGATCCAATTTCTGATGAAACCATGTCGCATTAAATCAGACACATCTCTTAGTTATTATTTCAATGTTGCAAAATGTTACCATGTGGACGTAATATATAATTATGTACCTAACATTAGACCAACATTATAAATGTAATTCACCAAATAATCTAAATCTATCCCACGCCTGGTTCGTTTTGATTCCTATGTAAAACGTTCCGTATTGTTATTGATTTAATAGCGTACGTACACCAAATATTTTAATTTTTTTCTTTTGGAGTAGTTTTCTTGATAAATTGCTTAATATTATTTTAATGAGTAACCGTGCTAAGCTTTGCAGTTTATTTTTTTAGTACCTACGTACTTGTTTCAAAAAATCGTTTCTTATCTCTTGTCTCTTGCGCATGCCCAATTAACACCGCAACAACACACACACACACACACACACACACACACACACACACACAATATCATATACATACTTACTATTTAATATTACATTATATTTCTTGGTGATTCTAGCTTAAGCTTTGTAAGATCTGCGTCTGTCAGAATATTATATCGAGTCGCGGTAACATCGGGAGGCCAAGATTGTTTCTCATATCTCTATTGTTTCTATCTAATATAGTTTTCTTATTAAGATAGATAATGTTGATGCTGCTGTAAATACCTGTTGTATTTTTTTTTCTTTTAATATCTCGGTTTTGTTGCTACTATCACTACTATTCAGCAAAACGATCCCTAGCGTAACTTGCAGCTTGCATGTTAGTTTTAAGAAGCTATTTAATTCTGTTTTACTTTATTCTTTTTTAGGTCTTCTCTTTAACTTTCCAAAAATACGTCCTAAAAGTATACATATGGACCAAATCAAGTAACGAATAGAAGTTGTGTCTGTGATAAAGAATATTTTATTTTTATTTTTATTTTATTTTATTTTATTTGGGAAGTTAACAGCAATCATTTACAACGTATACAATCAAAATAGGATATACAAAAAGCCAATAACAAACTTCCACATATATGCTTAAAATACTTAGACATCTAAGAGCACCGACTCGAAATCTACAACAAGTACAAATTGATCCATTACCTAGAGTCCAGTGCTGCTTAGAAGTCCAAGCGTTATAACAGCTTAGGCCTGAGTACAAAGTTGTATCATTTTGCTTTTAACGCTCTGTATACTGCTGGCAAACAAATCTATTTGGTTGTTCTGACTGAGGTCATTAAAATTGTTAATGCTTCGCGGTAGGAAGCTGTTTTTCCTGAAATTAGTTCGACAAAGTGGGCTATAGAGCAAAGTATGCTTACGTAGTCTGCGAGTAGGGACAATTAATTTAATCATGCGCAGGAGTTCCGGACAGGCGATTTTCATCAGTAAGCTGGTATCGGCTAATTCACGATGCGTGTCTAGTGGTAACAAGTGTACTCTTTTGCATAGCTGTGCATAGCCTAGTTTAGGTAAATTGAATTTGTGAGATAAATAGCGTATGAATTTCTTTTGGATTCTTTCAATGCTACTTGAGTATAGCTAATAACATGGATTCCAAATTTGCGACGCGTATTCTAGATGACTACGGACATATGCACAGTACAGGATTTTAATAGTTTTCATATTTTTGAAACTCTTACCAGCGCGAATAATGAAACCAAGCGATCTGTAAGCCTTACCAACAATACTGGAAATATGACAATCAAACAGTAACTTTTTATCAAGAAATATAACAGAACGGCAGAAGCGCACTGGCAGAGGAACGAACAAGAACAACTCATAAAGCCTGACTGAATATAATATTAGTCGACACATTATCGTTATATATCGTCATTATAGTCGAACATATTAGTTATTTAATTAATTTTATTGATTGGTTCGCTTCAAGCTAGGCGCTAGGCGTTCCAACGGCGCGCGCTGGATTTTGTCACGTTCGAGCGTTCGCCTCGTATTTGATGGAATAACTTCTGATTGTTTCAGTTTCTCTTTTCTCTCTTTTATTAACCGGTAAGAACAAGTTTGAAACTGTTGCGACCCATCGAAATAATATACTATCTATATAATGTAATCTTAATAACGTTCTTAATTCTTGTGGTATAAAATAGTAAAATTTATAAGTTATTTTATACCCCTTTTGGATACAAAAAAAAACAGCCTTGGTCGTGCCACGAATAACAACACAAAAAAATACAATATCTGAATTAATTTTCCAAAAAAATCCTAAATATTAAAATAACAACAGTGAAAACAGTAACAAAATCGACTGAATAACTACTGAAATATACAATTTATAACCTATCTGTCTCTTTCTGTAAAGCAACTTTATAATTGAAAATAATATGGCAGACATGTACGTACATTGTACTCACTCTACATGTCTGCCATACGTATTATGTGTGCCATTGTACATGTCGGATCTCTCTTTTCTTATCCTACGACTTAAATCAATATAATTCGTAAAATAATTTGTAATTTTGGAAAATAATTTCATATTCTGTTATGAATTTTGATATAAATAAATATATAAAATTAATTTTATAAAACGTATAACAAAATAAGTACTGAAGCAGAAATGATTATTAATCCATGTTGAAACTTAAAGATCAAATTTTAACAACAGCCCAAACGTTCAGAATAAAATATTTAAATTCCATTTTTTCGTACGTGTATTTAGAGTGTCGCTACAATGTTTGATTGTTTCTTACGTAGATTAAATATAATAATAGTTGAAAGACAGAAAGTTGACAACATCTCCTTACAATACAATTACACGTTTAGGACACTCAAAGCTAAAAGCAAATGTAATCTCATTATTCTGCCAGAGAAAACGCTTTGTTTCGTCCTCCCCAGTTTCTAATAAATTGTTCTCGGAACAACAGACAACGTAGGCATGGTTAGTATTTATATTTTTCCGCCAAATATTATTAATGTTAGTAAGCTAAACTTTTGTCGTTTTTAATAGTCTGAACCAGTATTCAAATAAACGTATACGTGTCTTCGAAAATCCGGTACAAAATATACGAATAAAATCTTGACTGTCTGTACCTGTTGTACATACTCTGTGTTTTTTTTTAAGTATTCGAGGATTATAGAAAAACAACGTGGATACAAGCAAACTAAGCATTTTAAGTTATTTGTAGTATGATTTTGTTTGTAAAACGTTTTCGTTCAGCTTAAGAGTTGGCGTACCGCTTTGTAATATTGACTTAGGGCGTCGTCGTCGTCGCCGTCTTTGTGGAGTCCATTGGAGTCCCATCCCAGTATCAAGTTAATATCACATTTTCGCTGCTTTGCTGTGATATTGTGATTTTGAATTTGATATTCAAATGGTTGAGCTAGAAATGCCCTTTTGTGCTTATTTTAATAAATATCTAATAAGATAATAGCTTAGAACTGTCGCGTCGTTTCATCGCTGTTAATGGTTGGTAAATGTTGCATTTATTTGATAAAAAAACGTATGTTTCGTATATTATTATTTACGATATTGTACGAATTTAAATTTGTTTTGACCTGGAGTGATAAATATCTACTGTGTGTGAGGGACGTAGAATGCATGCATTTTTATTCTCCAAGTCTTTGTCGTGGGCGGGAGTCAGACTCGTAATCCTGTACTTTAAAGGTTACTATCGCGTCCTATCCACGTCTTCAGGCTGCCCTGGAATTCCTCGTTTAGGTTATCTAGCCCGTCCCGATTCGACCTGTAGGTCGACTGAGGTACACTGAGGTCTTATCTATCTTGAGGCTGTTTCTGAGTAATTCACTTACCTAATAGTAAAAATTACAAACAAAAACAAAGAACTTTGTAATTAATTAATTAACGATAGAGCAAAATATATATAGGTCGTTGGTATTTCTTCACATAGAAACTTATTTCCAAGCTATCTTTTCTTTGCCGGTCCGTCAATTTCTTCATTAGCTATCAGCTCGGTGTTATTAGCTAACCGTTCCTTTGTCCGTTAACTAGTTCTGTTCAAAGTTGACCCACTTCCGGGACTTCGGTCGCTTCCTGGCCTCGTTACAGTCCGCGACAAAGGAGTAGGAGCCATCCAAGTACACAAACAACCAGTATCTAGAGCATGTGGGGTCGTCGCGGAAAGGAAATGCTGTGCAGTTTTAAAGAGTTTGCTCTTGAATTCAAAACTAACGTGTAAGTTTTTTTTCTATAATATTAAGTAAACATAGTTGGCGGCGAACGAACCTCGGCAGAGGTAAGACCTTACCACGACGTTCCCCCGGCCCCTTGTCTAATGTATAGAAGTGAAAGTTTCGCTCCCCCAAAAGTTGCGCTTATTACGTTGAGTTTGCGTGGGACGACTCTAGCTATCCCACCAAAACGGTGTCACACGTTGCCCTGTTGCCCACCGTACAAAATGGCGGTCTATTAAAACTAAAGTAGGGAAATTAGGACTGTGTGACGACGCTTATGGGGTAAAATTTTGCTCATTATGTGGCAGACCTGACCTTAGGAGACTGGTGTTTTAGTCATACTCGTATAATGAGGTCGGACCGCTGCTAGTATCTAGAGCGGCGTCTTCATTGAACTTGCTGTAGGTTTTACATTTCTGCCAAAATAATTATGAGGCTGATGACTGCTTGTGTATAGCCCTTCCTTAGCACTACAGGACTGAAACCCGTTCCTGGCTCGAGAGGTATTGCTACAAACCCTTAGAGATCGCACTCATTGTTGGTCACACAGATCACTGCTATTCGCTGTCGCTACGCTAGGTAGGTTTAGTGTACCGTACACGTAGTATGATACTCGTTATAAATGTGTCCTTTGTGTATGCGGTGCAGTTGTATCGTTCGTACATAACCCGGAAGGAACTTAAGTTGGTCTGTTCAAAGCCTGAACCACACGGTGACACATTTCAACATGTTGTTTTTTTTTTGGTTCGGTAACCTTCAATATTGTTAAGCATGACTATCGCTTAACAAGCCGTTGATCGATTTTGGTAATCTTCCAAAGGCATAGCCGAAGGTTGTTTGTAGAGCATGTTTTATCAACAAACTCGTTAATACCCATCATCGCAATAATTGTTCTTCGATGTCTCATCTTGTTTACACCGTTCCAGTAAGGTGAGTTTTATTGTCAATACATAATAACAGTTTTGATAAAAATGAATTTTGAACGAGTTTGAACGATAATACGTCAAACCCGTGAACGTGCTGCTGCTATTATATATATTATTATTATTATAATTGCATATTTGGTTTGAAAATGAAAATGAATGAAATGAAATATGTTTTATTCGAAGTAAGATTTTACAAATCACTTTTCGACGTCGAGGCGAGTTCACAATTTGGCTGTCTTCTGTGGAGAAGAACCCGCCGGAAGAAACTCCACAGGCGTTGCATCTTTTTATTGTGTTTCCCGGGAAATTAAAGTAGTAAATTTTGCTATATTTATTTTAGTTATTTGTTGAAAGCTAAGTAAAATACATTGTGTAATTATGTAAGCTTATATGTCGCAAAAATAGTACATATATACTTAGATGACTTAGAACATTACAAATAATAATAAAATTTATAAAAAAAAATCTCTACTAATATTTCAAAGAGGAAAGATTTGTTTGTTTGTATAAAGATTTGTTTGTTTGTATAAAATAAACTAAACAAATTTTAATGAAACTTGGTATAAAGATTAGAATAGATCTTGAGGAGTAACAAAGGCTACCTTTCACCGCAGGAAAATACCTCATTCCCAAGGGTTAAACTCTTAACGCGGAAAGCTTAAATGTAACAAAATCTGTTGAAAGGGTTATTTTTTAATCAGTGAGCATATTTTTTGTACACACGTATTATTACTAGATTAAGACGAAAAAAAAATTACAAACAAATTACAAGTGGAATTTGTTCTGTTCAATCAATTTTCCTTAAAGTCGGCTTCAAATTCTAGTTGTACAATCTCCCGATATTGAAAACACAGGTCTTCTTGACGTGAATCCGTATAAGCTGTGGTATTTCAAAACATTAGATTACTTGGAAATTTTCCCGGGAATTCCCAGGAAATACAAAATGTTTCCCTAATCCATGAATGACGTATTTTCCGGAAACGAAACTAGTTTTTACCGACAATGCTAGTGACATTTAAGATTATAACAAATAAAATAGGGCAATAAATATGTTCATTAGTAGACCTGAAAAAACAATCTCCGGGGTAGTGTTAAGGGTTGCTATATTTCAGCGTCACTTCGCGGAACTCTTGCAAAAGTAAAGTTAAAATGGTCTAAGCACATTACTCGCAGAACTGGCGCCGCACCGCGCTGCCCGCTACAGGCCGCTACAGTCTCCAATAGCCGCACGCACACATCAACCCGCTGCGCAGGCGGCCGGCGCGGCGGGTCCCTTGTTCCACAAGGAGGGGGACGGTGGACTAGCGAGGGTTGCGGAAAGCCCACGACAGGAGTGTCTTTTTTTTTCAAAAAGTCATATACCAACGCGTCTAGAGGCGGCTCAAGGGAGCCTCGGACCACGGCCTAGCGCGTTGATATTGAAAAACATCGTGAAGGAGACGACGCCTGAAGGGCTCCGTCTCTGATTATCAATTCTGATTTTGAAACAGGAGTGTCTTTGCAGTCATGCGTCTAAATTGAAATAATGAAGACGACGACAATACGACATACGAAATGACTGACACTGAGAACTTGTTGTAAAATAGTCCAAGAAGTATTTTTTAACTGCGTCAAAAAACACTATTTAGATCGATTGAGAAGACCGTGTAATTGAGAGACAATTTCATTTTCTATTTTATTTCACGTTCAATGAACCCTACCTAATATGTAATGATCACCTTTATACATACACACAAACTTAGTTTTTCGCAGGATGAATATAGAAAGAATATATTATTATTAATATTCGTTGTAAAACTTTCGAAATACAATAGCAAGATGTGTAGCTAGCTATTGAAATAGATTTCTTGGAACGTTCTTTGGGGAGACGTTAAATGCAGTTACTGTCAAAGAACGTTAACCACACATTCTGTTCCAGGAAAAGTAATATCTGCGGCAGTTTAAGAAATAGAGCTGTGCAATTTCATTGCAGTCGGTTTGACGGAGCAGACGCAGTCCCCGCGGGACAACCCCGGGGGAACATTGACCATTCCAGTTCCGGCTGATTATTCTGCACCGGCTGATAACTTAAAATTACACTCTTGTTCTGTCGTCGTTTTCATTTGAGCAATTCATAAAAACTTTGAAGCTTTCAATCAGTCATCTTTTTATGGGTACTAGCTTGCCGCCGCGGCCGCTCCGCCCGCGTTAATAGTTTTTCCCGTGGGAATGAGGAACTTAACCTTGGTACAAGGTAGCCTATGTTCTTTGCCAAGGTTTGTTCTATCTTTTTACCAAGTTTCATCACAATCGGTAGTGTACTTCCGGAGCCAATACAATAATATATTAGATATTTTTTACACCTTTATTAGAGTTTTAGAAGGTTCCCTAATTTTTTTGAAAATCGGATTAGCCTATATTACCCGGGGATAATGTAGCTTCCCAACATTGAAAGATTTTTTGAAATCGGTTCAATAGTTTCGGAGCCTTTTGAATACAAACAAACAAATTTTGTCATTATCAATACGAATTTTTCTTAGCCGAGAACTAAATAAATTATGATCACGATTCGACCTTTTCCATGGATGTGTTAACGGAAATGGAAACTGAAACAATCATGATCGGGTTGATATCCGGGCTGCGTGCTGGCCACATCTCTTGTAGGTTGTGTCATTCACAATCAAACCTGTATGAGGTCGGGCATAGTCTTGTATATAAATAGCACCCACACCCAAATTGACCATAAATGACTTCAGTGGTTTCAGGTTAGCTTCAGCAAGTCGTCGTCTTACTGTCCATGCCCTTGGGTTACTTCTTTCGAGGCGTCGAAACTGATTTTCTTGTGCAAACGCGTTTACTAAGCATTCTGTTCACCAAGTCTACGTAGGTTAGAGCCAGTTTTCTTGTAAGAATTCGTTGTACTGTTGACAGCGACACGCCGACAGTCCTGGCTGTATCGCGCTGACTCCGGCCGGTTTCCACCATTGTGAGGATTCTGGTGCATTCTTCAGGTGTAAGCGACATGATAACTGGTTGAATAATAAATATTGTACACTATCAATATGGTTATATACCCACTTAAATGACAGATAAGTAACCAAAGCAAAAAAACAAATGCAGTAATTTCGTAGTTCCATCTTCGAAACTCTCCCTTTTCCAATTTTATTTTTATGACATCACCAAATATTAAGGAGTACCTATTTAATTGTCTACTAAACACATTTTATTTCATTAAGCTAGCATCCTTAGTTTCCGAGATTTATAGGTTTCCGAGATTTATAAATAAATAAGTAACCACACTACACATAACAACATGATAACTAATGTAAGGTCGTAATTACAAAAATTAAGATCAACATAGAAGCATTTCATCTACGCGCGATTCCAATCTAACTAGATTACAACAGAAGCACACAACAATTAAGTGAAACAAACATTCTTATCGTCAAAGCTTACTTTCATAAAATAACTTGATACTAATCCTTCTAAGTAAAGTAACGAACCAATCCTAAACTTTCCACCGATGAGTGGGAGTGCAAAAGTAAACAAGTACATTGTACCGCATAATCTAGCGAGAGTGGTTGCAGTGTAGCAAAGGCTTAACCCTGGCCTTGCAACAAATAAGGCTCCATCAAGCTGTACGAGTACGTGCGGTGCCGAAGGTCAGGGCAGGGCGCAGGCGGCTAGGTGGCCACCCCGAGCTATTTCTTAACAACTGGATTGAGGTCGGCCCTTGTATAAAGGGTGGAGCTCACGTTATGGAACTTACTCGTTTTAAAGTCGTTGTAGTCTTGACTTATTTCGTTATTTATTTAAAACTTTTTCATACACAAGTGTTATTATTGGTATGTGTAAGCTGGTTGTATTTCGACCCCAAGATGTAGTCGCAGGGCTGGCCAGGTTGGGAGACTCCCACCCTCACATGCACCTCGTACTCACAAACTCATACAAGCACCACAACCAAAAAATCATTAACACTCACATATCGACACAGATACAAAGCATAATTAAAAATTGTTCAACTCAAGACACTTATTTTGCCTAAAAGTATTGTATTTAAACTTTTGTATTTGTAACCCATAATAATATGTCAATTCTTAGGGAAGCTGAAGCCTGTAACATAGTTTTTACTAGCACAGTCTTCAGTATTACCACATACAACATGTCTTTTGTTGCATATGAAGTTTATTATTATTATATTATATTATTATTAACTACTAGCTTTCCGCCGCGGTTGCCCTAACAGTTGCATTAACAGTCTTTCCCGTGGAAATGAGGCATTTTCCCGCGGTAAAAGGTAACCTATGTTACTCAGGGTGAATGTAGCTTTCTAATGGCGAAAGAATGTTTGAAATCGGTTCAGTAGTTTTTGAGTTTATTCATTACAAACATACACACACACACACACACACACAAAAATACAATTCTTTCCTCTTTATAATAATAGTATGAGTATGATAGTATGATGTCCAGCAGTGAACGTCTTCGGCTGAAATGATGATGATGATGAATTGACATATTAACGGTGTATTCGACGGCCCCGTAGCCTAGTAGCGCAGTAGTACCTACGTCTACCTTTGAAGTACAGGGTCGCTGGTTCGAATCCTGCCCAGGCAAACATTCGTGTTATGAGCACTTGTGTTTGCCTTGTATCTGAATGTTGTATTACTATACAACATACATTATATACATTATATACATTATCAGCTGTCTGACAACCATAGTACAGGCGCTGCTTAGTTTGACGTCAGGTGGCCGTGTGGGAGATGTCCCCACAATATATTTATGACTATTATTTGGTTGGTTGTTGCAGAGCATCCTGGGCGAGTTCAACCGCGAGCAGGACGCGTTCGTGAAGGGGCAGGAGAAGGGCGGGGGCGCGGCGGCTGTGGCGCCCTGGATTGGCGCCCCCAACGAGCCCGCGCTCAAGGAGGAGTGCCTCTCGCTCTCCACCGTGAGTCCATACAACACCCATTATGCACCAAGGGGCAGGAGAAAGGCGGGGGCGCGGCGGCTGTGGCGCCCTGGGTTGGCGCCCCCAACGAGCCCGCGCTCAAGGAATGTATCCAGTATTTTCTGTGTGTCTGTTACTTACTTCTTTATTCGTCTTCTTAATATCAGCGTGAACACGAGTTCGTGCTCCGTGGCGCCCTGCGATGTCGTGTCGCTTGCTCATCGTAGATTCCCACGACCCGACGACGACGTTGCATCGTGAGTCCAAGGCTTATTTAAGTCAGCTTCAAGAAGTCGGATATGTTCGCTCGGAGCTGACGTAGTTTGCACACGCGACAGGAGAGAGTAAATGCCGCTGAATCACGGCAGAAATTCAAATTAATATTTGCGTACGTGCAGTCAGCTGAGGTATGCTCGTGTAGGTTTGAACGATTTATTAGATTTTATGAATCCTAATTGTGTTTACACGTTGTAAGAGAAAGATTGTTTGAAATTGTTACTACATTGTGAATATAAAGCATTATAGTAATGTTGAAGTTACTATTTTCCTATTTATTTATTTTTCCTTTTGAGGGACTGTTCATAACTATCTATAACACATACACCGATAAGTTTGTCATCATCACTTTTTGAAGAACACACGTTAAATCGTAAAAGGCGACTAAATATATACCTACGCAAGCCAAGAAATAGATAGCAGTGACGAAACTAATTATTTAAAGTTATATTTACTTCCTTTTTTAATAGGATGGAATATATTATTTGTGATTGGAGCATGGCTAAGGAGAATGTTGTGTATTCCAGGACCGGCGGAACTTCGTGCGGGCGCCCCCCGCCGGCGTGGAGTTCGACTTCGACTACGACAAGATGTACCCGGTCGCCGTGGCCATCATGGCCGAAGACCCCAACCTCGAGAAGATGCGCTTCGAACTCGTGCCTAAGATGTGAGTACCGAGTACTGCCAGACTGCCACAGACACCACCTCCAGATATTTGGAGCTCAAGACATATATAGTTGGCCCTATGCAACTGGCGCAGGCGCAGTGCAAGCAATAGCAACACTGCTGATGATATTCTAGAGTTACCTGTTCCACTTCCTTCTAGCTACCACGATGCAGAAATACCTTATTTACATGAAGTAAATCGATGTTTTGGCCTACGTTTAGAACACCATTTATTGTAAATTAACAACTTGACTGTTCCAGCATCACTGAGGAGAACTTCTGGCGGAACTACTTCTACCGTCTGTCTTTGATCTGCCAGGCCAACGAGGCCGACGCCGCTTCTAGCCGCCAACAGAGCGCTGACGACTCCCAGGGTACGTACTAGCTGATGGCAGGGCGAGACGCAAACCTTAGGATTATGGAGGTTAGGAAGCGATGATACTAGTACTCCTGCCAGCCATCGAACCGCTCTCTGTAAAGTGCTGAGGATTCTAAGGGTCGGCTAATTGTTGAATTCGTCATTTTACAGAATTCCGCATTCTGCAAACGCCCTCTGCTTTGCCGAAGGCAACTTGTAAAATACATTGTCATTATATAAAATTCCAAAAGAAGTCCATCGCATTCTGTAAAATGCCGCGGCAAATTGTCTAATTGTTTTCCACGCGCGGCGCTGTTGTGTCAAAATAACAACAATTACATTTATTGTTGCTGTTTGCGAACAAAGTAAATAAAAAAATCCAATTATGCGGAAAATGAGTGGAGTTATTGAATGAATAAAGTTATTTTAATAACTATTTTTTTAATAATATCAACATCTATGATATCAACCTTAATTAATTATTTATTCTTGTATTTCAAACCATTTGTGATCAGTACAATACATAATTCAGCTCCACAATGCATGCTCATTGAGAGGAGGAATGCTAAATGTTTGTAAAATGCCGAAGCATTCTGTAAAATGACGAGATAAAAAAAAGGTAAAAAAAAATATATAGACTTTCCACTCGAACAAATATACCGAGTAAATAAATACAAATAGGTAAATCAATAAGTGCAAGGTTTATTAATCAAGACCTTAAGACCTTAGACCTTCATTAACGAAATTAAAACCCTGTCTTTTTTTCCTGCATGTTGTGTGATGTGTAAGCTTGATAAGATTTTATTTTTTACTTTAAATTTCCCAAGATAAGATACATAATTGTTCTGTTAATTCACAATGTCCGAAAATCCCAGAATATTAAAATATTTTTTAGCTCAATGAACATTAATTTAAAATTTACGATTTGCTTTTTTTGGTAATGTAGTTAACGCTTAATTGGAACTGAGATCCGGTTCCATGTTATTATTTTTTATGAATCGTGAATCCTTCCTCCCTCCTGTAAATACTTCTATCCTCACATGTCAAAGTAGGAATCTTCATCCGTTAAGGCGCATGCCCAGTAGGTATTGCCCAGTCAGAACTTAGAGAAAGGAAAGTCGCGGCTTGTTTTAGCAGTAATTTCACTAGTTACGAACCTCCGGTTTTGTACGCGGCCGGAGGGCTAATTTCGTTATTCTGAGAGTCAGAACGTAGGTACACTGTAGCAAATGTATGTACCTAACTTTTATACAATGACAAAACATGCATGACTTTGACATTGGTCATGCAGTTTCCTTTCACGAAGCCTGGGCGCGCGCCTTCTGTTTTGTTGTGATCATTGTTTTTGTGTTCCACCGCCACTTCCGTGTTTTTGTGTTTATTTTTGTTTTGTTATTTCCTCCCATCAGACGATAAGTCGTCGAGTGAGAGTGTGGTAGAGAGAGCTGCGCACGAGTCTATTGAAGACGTCAAGCAAAGGATAAAGTCACTTAAGGTTGATAGGGAAGACGGTAAGACTGCAACACATTTTCAGACATTGAAGATACCAGATGCTAATCTTGGTTCACACAGTCACGCTCTAATCCTAACTAAAGTTCGCCCGTCCTAAAAATTGCGTTTTGAATCTATGACGTATTAAAATAATGAAATTTTGTCAATTACCTGGCGACATTTCTAGCCGCTTGAAATTGTGCAGTTGAAGCATTTATTTGACATCTGACGGCCATATAATTGAGCGGGATGTCACATGCCTATTTGGTATTCAGAAGATGAAAAGGACAGGCGGACTTAATTTAAAAGTCAGAGCGTTACTTTAATCGTCTCAAAGGTGCTAGTGACCTAATTAAATCGTTACAGGATGGTAATTGACCCCTTTCTGTATTGAAGTATGTATAGGTCACCAGCTGTTTGAGAGTATCTTCGATTTCTAAAATTGATTATAACCACTAACTAACCAAAAACACTAACCAAATTGAATGCGAGATCTTTTACAATTATGCATTTTCAAATAGATTCTTTCTCTTTTTAGCTTTATGTTCAAAAATATTATGTTAATGTTATGATACAAGAACAATAAACACACTTGTTCACGCCTTTGAAGAATAGGGATAACGTTGACACATGTACCTAGATTGATAATTACGTCCTTATTAAGAATATGTTTTATTCAAACACCATGGGTTGGTAAAGCAAGTTAAAATAACACTAACTTCCTTCTCATATAGTTTTCATAAAATTTTGAAAGATCTTTTTATCATAGTTGGCACCAGCAATATTGGCATGATTAGTATCTACCTACAAAAAGTTTCAAAGAGCACGAAATTCAATTTGTCAAATTGTCATTTATTTTAAATAATAAATCAATAAAATAGAAAATATTAATTATAATTTGTCATCATTATGTAGCACTACTAACTTTAACAGCAAAATATTAAACTTAACTTATAATCCGAAATATTGTTCTCCGTATCAAAATGATATATATTAAATAATTTATTTATTTATATCAAGATTCTTTTATACATCATCAAGTGCGTGTTCGTTCATCTGTGGAGCATAAAGTTCTATGATCACATCTATCACTTAAAAATAATAAAAAAGAACAGATGGTGTCTTTTGCAAGAAAATCCGTAGCCTTCCTAGCAATATCTTACAACTACAAATATAAAATAACCGGAAGCAAGCAGCGACGAGAACTCCAGCCGACCTCTCACTATCGTCTTTATAATTTTGTTCGTTCGTAGCTTCATTGTTCTTGCACACATAGCCATATTATTTAGTTGATTACCATTTGTTTTGTCTGCTTAGTTTGCGATTTCACTGCGCTGTTTTCAATAGACATTCACTTTTCTCTCGTGTGTAACACGGCGATACCAACTTTGAGAAATATTTGCATGTTAGAATTATACGCCCTTACAATAATTTTATTGTATACGACTTTGTAGTCTGAAATAGTGTTTAGTGTATTTTGACTATACTTTCGCTATCCAAAACAGTGGTCTGCCAAGACGGCGTTAGATTTAAAAGCAATAACAACTTAAATGTACTTATTTTTACATTTTGAACTAATACCTCTTGTATAAGCGAACGAGTCCACTTTTGCTTGTGCCTATGAAATACAAAGAAAACATCAAAATTGCTGTCTGCACATCTAGCGTTGACCTATAAAAAATACAGAAATGCAATATCTGCAGAAATTTACATCGACCGTTTGAAGTTTGGAACGGTAGTGAGTCTTATATAAGTAGCAAACATTTACCGGAATCATAAACTGCCGTTCATATGGCTAGCCAGGGCCCCGGACTATTTAATAAGTTTCGTTTCGTGGAGTATTGGTGTACAGTGTCGCTAAACGTAATATTTTTTCTCTTTGGAATGCAGCCTAAGCAGCGGACGCCGCCGGAAGCCGCGCCAACACCGGTTCTATATGGTATCCACGTAGTACATGTAATCATGCTTACGGTATAGTCTCATTTCGATGGCACATTTTATATAATTAATACAGCAGTTTTATAGGTGTTACATTGTAAATTCACTTTAGGGTTGCGACGGTTTACTAAAGGACAATGCTTTGGGGCAGGCTATTTACCGTTTATATACATAATAGTTGTCGTTTACATTTATAACTAAGTTTATCAAATATAAAAAGAAAAATAAATGTTTATTAGTACTATCACGTTAAATTGTAAGACCTTTCCGTTTCGTGTCGATTGAGCACTTAGGTCGGTATTTTCTTCCCGAAATTGCAACTAAAATATATTTATAATATTTTCTGAAGACTAACTAAACTAACCCTTGGCATTTTCCTTGGAAGTAGCAAACGCGCGCTCGTAGGCTGGCGCAGGCGCCGTGGATAGCGTATAGAACTGCCGGAGACCACCGCGCACCGAGGCTTGCGTTAACCACATTTCCCGCGTTGTAAGGATTTCATACCAATTGTTTCACCTTGGTACAATAATGCCATCATCGTGTCAGGCCCGGAACAATGACACTCAATTTTAACTGATGGATGCACATTGGTAATCTTCAGTGGATGGATTGTGTCGTAAAAGTTTGATGGCGTTATTGTGTCAAGCTCCACCACCAGTATCACTGTTATTCCTCTCACTTATATTTTGGAACGTTAATATAATATTTATAAGGTTTATATATCTGTTTGCAGTTTGTTTAAGAATTTAATCTAACTATCTATATCACTATGGTGTCATATCTACCTACATCTTTGTTGTTACTCGTCTCATATACGAATAATGAATGTTAAATGACAATATAGCTTTTTGTCCCCATTCGGAGGTACTTATATATGAAATTGTATATATTTCTTATTTATATGAAGTGTTGTCTGTCACTGATAGCGGTGAGGCCTGTATTTCAATAGCTTCTCAGACCTCTACTCAGACCGCTATATGGCGGGTTACTGGATTCTCAAAAAAGGCTATTGAAGTTAAGTCCAAAGTGATCTGTATACTTATCTACAATCAAGTAAATCTCAATGGATATATTTTAATGTCTACTGAATGTTACATATATGTCTAAGTATCGAATAAGGTTACGTAACTATAACGTCACACAGTTCATTATGATTCAGCTCAGTAGTATATATTGTAAGCATACCTTCCTAATTATATTATATTGTTCAGGTTTTGACATTGCTACTTGTATTTTAGCATTTTCCTTTACTTTCAATCTGAGTGCCGCTTCACTTGTCTGTGCAATTTTGTTACCCTTTTCTATACTTGCTTCTATTTCTCAAAGTTGGTCTCGAATATCCTTCAATGATTTTGGTTCCGCTCTGTCCTTAAACGGCATCGCGTAGCAATGTTAAAACTTCTCATGTACATCACTGTGTTGTCAGATGTTAGCGGGGGGCGGCGGCGGTGCGGGGGTCGACTAGGGTGACCAGGCGGCCGAAAAATGTTTGGCACTGTATGTTATTGTCCTACCAAATAGTTATGTATTCGGATAGTCGTCGACTATTAAATCGCAAAAGAGCGTTTTTTATTTAGATAATTTTCTAAAATATATTGATTTGTTATATATGTATTTTTTTAATAATTGAGTTTTATCTTGAAAGATACGCCTAGCTTTGAAAATTTCAAATTGTAGGTACTTGAAATAAAATGTTCAGGAGACGCGCGCGCTAAAAGTAATTTTAGTCCATGTTCTGTAATTTTGTAACGACGACGGTATCATAGTCCGGTTCGCTCCAGTACTGAATGAAAAAATTATATCTGTCATTCCTGTAAATGGCAACGACTCATACCGTTGGATTCGTCTTGGTGTCCTGTACGTGGAACTGTCGGTCGTCAAGTTCTAAAGTGGTGGAGGGAGGAGGGGAGGGGTAATCAAAGTTGGCGAATTTGTACTTTTGTTTTTACGCTGTAATTTGAAAACTAGTGGACCGATTTCTTTGTTACTGGTATTATTTGAAAGTGTATAATATTACCTAAAAGACGTTCTTATACATCGAATACACCAATTCAGCGGTTACCGCGCAATAATACGAAACATTGAAAAAAGAAATTGTGTATAAATAATATCACAGATTACGCTAAATCTATAACGTTTTCGTGGAAACAATGTTTACTACTTTAATTCTAAAACAAATTACCTAATCAAAAAGGTAACAATAATAACTATATGATTTATGGTGCCTGAGCTAGAGCTAATTTACGAAACGTAGTCGTAGGATCACTATACTACGAGTACGCAAATATAAGTAAATGAATGAGAAGAGATGGGTAAGTAATCACCATATTACTTTAATTATATATTTCAAGCTTACATTTTTCAAATAATACCTTGAAAAAAGACTTTACGTCGAAATAAAGAGGATAATTTTTTTTTGTTTTTCACTATTAGTAGTTTTGAATTTGCCTGTAGCATCTGACCCAAGGTACGTGACAAGATAAAACTTTTGTCAGGGGTAGATATTAGTAATACCTACCCATGATAAAAAAATAAAAGAAATCTACGGCGAAATAACCCGAGAAACATTTTTTTAGGTTTTCACAATAGTATTTTTGACTTTCCTTATAGCATCTGACCCAAGGTACCTGACGAGATTAAACTTATGTCAGGTGATAGATTTTAGTAAACCCTTTCCATGATAAAAAATTAAATGAAATTTACGTCGAAATGACACGGAAAACAATGTTTTAGTTTTCACTATAGTTGTTTTAACTTTGCCTGTAGCACCTGACTCAAGGTACCTGACGGGATAAAACCTACATCAGAAGATAGATATCTGTAACACCTACCTATGATAAAGAAATAAAATAAATTTACGTCGAAATAACGCGGAAAACAATCTTTTAGCTTTTCACTATAGTAGTTTTGACTTTGCCTGTAGCACCTGACCCGAGGTACCTGACAGAATAAAAACTATGTCAAGGGATAGATATTGGTAATATCTAACCATGATAAAAAAATAAAAGAAAGGAGAATGGGCAAAAATGTATGGAGCGTGGTCTAGGTGGCGGCCAGTTCCGAAATGTATTTTTTTATGTTATATGTGTTAAGAAAATCAATAAATAACAGAAGTGGGACACGTATTATTTTTAGAGAAAAATATTTTGACCTACAAAGTTAGCTGTAGAAAAAGACACAATTATACTTTTTTTTACCTAGCTAAGTCACTGTTCCTGATAAGAATTGCCGACATGACCTTCAATGACCTAATTTCTCAGAAGTCACACCCCCTGCACCCCGCGCTACCCCTTCTAATGTTTTTTTCTTACCTGGCTAAGCCATTGTTCCTAATAAGAGTTGCCGACATGACCTACAATGACCTAATTCTCAGAAGTCATACCCCCCGCATACCGCATGACCCCTTCTATCTTTGATTCTGCGCCCGCGCATGCCTTTTTCCATTTTCTTCTCTTAGCTGCCTGTAGACTTGCTTTGCAACAACTATCTTGTGCGTTCATCATCTGGATATTCTTTACGATTAACTTGGCTTTGAATAACGGACTTTGAGCAGCACTTTGTGAATTGGGCCTACCTATCTTTTAAGAGGTCGCATTCAATCAAGACACACCAGAGCACGTGTTTACTACGTATATATAATTGTAGACAGAGAAGGCATTGGAAGGAGAAGTATTCCTCAATATTACTGCACATGCCTTACAGGTAGACGTACATTAGGGTGCTGTGCTCACGTGATGTCCATTGTATGGTACCTAGGCTGGGCACGGCACCAAGGACCTTTACAATTAACAGCACCATTTCTAAATGAAGTCATAATAAATGAGTTTTAAATAATAACCACCTTTTTTATTTATTAGATTTAAGATTAATAACTTCCACAAAAGGGAGAGGGGGAGGGGCAGATACTATTCAACAGTGAATAGCAGTTTAAACTCATTATTGAGGCAAATGCGTATAAGAACAAGTCAGTAATCATCATTTTGTACAGTTTAATATGAGTAATTATAAACTATGGATTATCTCATGAACCAATTGAGTTAGAACTTGGGTTACAAAGTAAGATTTGTTTGTTATCCTAAGACTCGTCAAATGAACCGCATTTGGGAGGTGGCCGCCCCTTAGCCCACCCCGCCCATTCTCCTTTACGTCGAAATAACGTAGAAAACATTTTTTTAGTTTTCACTATAGTAGTTTTTAATTTGCCTGTAGCCCCTGGCCTAAAGTTCCTGACAGGATTAAAACTATGACAGGGGATATATATTGGTAATATCTACCCATGATATAAAAATAAAAGAAATTTAGGTCGAAAAAAAATAAAAAAAAATAAAAAAATAATTATGTTTATTTTAGACAATTCAGTACATACAATTACATGTTAGTACAGTTTAATTTGTAACAATTAACGCGGAAAAATTTTTTTTATTGCGTACTCGTAGTATATTGACCTGCGACTACGTTTAGTTAATTAACTCTAGCTCAGGCACCATAAATCCTATAGTAATTATTGTTACCTTATTGATTAGGTAATTTGTTGTAGAATTAAAGTAAGCAACATTTTTATCACAAAAACTTTATAGATTTAGCGTAATCTGTGATATTATTTAAACACAATTATTTTTTATTATGTTTCGTATTATTACGCGGTAACCACTGCATTGACGTATTCGATGTATATGAACGTGTTGTAGATAATGTTATACCCGTTCAAATAATACTAATAATAAAGAAATCGGTCCACTAGTTTTCAAATTACAACGTAAAATCCAGCGATCTTTGATTACCCCCCCCTCATCCCTCCACCACTTTAGCACTTGACGACCGACAGTTTCACGTTCAGGACATCAAGACGAATCCAACGGTAGGAGTCGTTGCCATTTACAGGAGTGACAGATGAAACTCAAGTTCTAGAGCACTTTTGGTCTAAAATGAACCGGACTATCAGCGGCTTTTTATAATTTGTCGAGGGTTCCTGACGACTTTAAATCGAAGCTGTGATTTTCGCATAGAATTCAGCGCTTCAATACCTTCTAGAGATGTCAGCTAAGCCCTAGAAGGGGTCACACTATTCAAAATTCTATGGACATGAAACGTGCGAAATTAGTTGCATCTCGAAGAGCAGAGTGTCTTATCTTGAGTGATAATAATAGTCTGGCTGCGTCCCCCGTCCCCGCACCCCGCACCCCGCACCAAAACGCTCCGGGTGCCCGTCAATTACTCCCATTTACCGGCTAAACCTGCATATGTACGTACAACCACTGGCAACACACTCTCCTGTTTGTTTTGTAATCGTTTACAACTAGTTTAGGACGTCAATATACGAAACGTATTCCAGTGTTATAAAAGTTGTGTAGACTTATAGTTGGTAATGATGATAAACTCGTGTATTTGAGCGACGACAGGTGATAAGTTGGCCTAGCACCCGACCGCGGCACTTAACGCACGAGCAAACATTATATTGTTGTTCTCTCACGTTGTCTCTGTCTACTAAATAATCTGGCTAATGTGTGGTTAGATTTAGAACGACGGTTTTGGTTTTGCGCCGTGTGTACGTATACTAACAGCGCCACCTACCGGGTTCGTCGGTGTACTTGCAGCGCCATCTAGCGGTAACCGATGGCGGATCTATGTACCGAGGCATCGAACCACTAGTTCCTCGTTATTTAGTTTCTAAATTTCTCTGATGTATTAGCTGCCGTATAGACGTGACATTTTTTATTGTCAACATAAAATTGTTTAGTGAATTACAACGTATAGTTATTAAAATGAAAATTGGCATTTATAGTTAGTTATTATGAATTGAAATAATTATATTATTCTAAAATAATATTGGACTTGTCATTTAACACTTTTTTATTTTTCCTTTTTTTGTGTTATTATTTGTGCTCTTTGGATGACTCATTATTGCTACATGCCATGCCATTACAAAATCTGTCTAAATGAGCAGAGTGATATTTTTTTCTGGGAACTAAATGCAAGTTGCAAGGGTACTTTTTGTTTAAATTTTATAATATATTAGTAAAACAAATTTAAGTTTTAAGAATAATAGCGGTGATTTGGACTATGAAGTTAACTATTTCCGAAAGAACATACGTAGAGATCTCATATTGCTCGCTCCGATGTTAAATATATAGGTATAGCTTTTTTATAATACGATTAAACCTATGTTCATTGAGAAAAGTTGCTCTGTATCATAGTCTGGACTCTGGATATTACAGTTCCATAGAAGTACCAAAATCGAAAAAGTTTAAATAGTACAGTATAATGCTAGTTCAGTGTTGAAATATAAATTACTAGTTTCTAGTAGGTACCAGCAAATTATATCCTTCAGGGTATCCTGCCATTCGTGCATTTTTGCCGAAAATTAGTTTTCCGATTATCACTTGCCCAACCAACGTTTCACCAATTTTTCACTTTGACAACTAATGATTATCAAATTTTTATATGATAATGATTTATTTGGTAGAATATTTTAAGCTGATTATTATAATAACATTTAAAAAATGATAAAAACCGAGTTAAGGGGATGTAAGAAGTGAAATAGAACATATCACATATCTAGATACTTTTAATCGCGGAAAACTAAAAAGATCCCGTGGCATAGTTGAAAAACTATAGTAGCTTATACGGTTTAGTAAACAACTACTAATTCACCACAGACGTAATAGGTCGAGAGCGCATCTCCCTCCGTCAGTATGCAAACCAAGCGTACCACATTTTTTCTGCTTACTGTAACGTCACAAGACTGTTTTAGTTACATTTTAGTTTAACTACTAACGAAACCCTACCTAATACAACATTTAGTAAACAATGAACTACTCCATGATTATTACGCTACCTAAGGCTAGCTAAAATATTCGCTATTTGAAATTTTCATTTTGAAATGTGTCATTATAAAAAGCAGACCAAACATACAGTTGGTACTTGGTAAATGTGAGGTTGGGAAATGAAATAAAATTACTTATTATAAGATAACGTAACGAAAATGGCACTTTTACTCGTATTTACAACGACACCAAAGAGGACGCTTAAGTTAGATAATTTTCAAATAACACTAATAGCAGACTAGCCTTTAACTGGTGACATGGTATTTTTGTAACGTAACTGGTGACGCGCGGCCTGAGAGGCGGCTGCGGTATCAGGCTCTACAGCATAGAAATTAACTATTGTTCGTTACCGCAATGTTCAAGTAATAACTTAATGAAGGATAAAATAAAAGAATTTGGTAATATTTAATGTTTAAAAATAATTTTAATTAGAAACTTCGCCATTACAATGAAACTACTTTCATTCTTCCACAGAGAAAATGGATCTTTTTCATCGCGTTCATTCAACCTTGACTCGGGCATACGAGCTATAATGTTATGTTGGCCTGTTCGTACAGCTCTGTTTGGCGGATGTTTTGCCCTATCTGTACCTATTTTTGCCATAGAAACTCTGAACTAGTCTTGATAAAGGTTCATCGTCGCTATCACTTTCTAGGGGCTGATTCTCCTGAATTGGCTCCTGGTTTATGGGTTGACGTAACTCCGGTTCTTTAGCATCAGAGGTACTTTCTTCTGTTCCTGAATCATGATCGCTTTGCTCCAGGATGAAATTTTCGGGCACATTTTCCGCTTCCGATCCACTTGAATCTTCTTGTGCCAGCCATTCTACAATTTCACGATCATGTATGGAATTTGCGGCTAATGAATGCTGTTTGCTACAAACATTACATATTTACATATTACATATTTGACACTAAATTCCTGGTTCCCGATTCCTTGCGTTTTTTTTGGAAGTCAGGAATTATTCATTGTAAATAATATCTGAAAAAAAAAGGCAATACAGCAAAATGACGTCAAAAGTCACACAAACCCTCCGACGCAGCTCTCCTCTACTGCGTAGGCGCAACTAAAGTCGAAGCCTTTGGAATAACCTTTCACTGAGGCCGTTCGGCCTGTGAGACCGCTTGTCACCAGTTGAAGGCTAGGACGCAGGTGCTAACAGACGATCTGCATTCCCCAATGCACCAGCTGCGGCTACAATCGTCACGTGGCGACGGCTGCAGCTAAACAAGTGCAGTTATTTCTTCTGTTAGCACCCTAATTCGTCGAGAGGTCATCATCTATGTACTATGGTCGTGAGCGATTTTTATAAAATATAACAACTAAGCGATCTAGAGAAATAAAATAAAATAAAACATTTAATGATATGAATAACGTAATCAAATGGAAAAATACAGGTAAATTTGTATTCTATGTAATATATTGAAGTAATGATGCTGGGCTGCAAGTACCTAAGTGGTTTGTAAATACAGCCAAGATGAGGACGACAAAAAAATGCATTGAGTCTTAATTAATTAACATTTGATATCTCAATCATCAAATTACTATATCTGTTTTTTAACATAAAATAATAACCCTCTTATTCATAAACATTGCTTAAAGTTAATCAATATTATGTCCCCTTCCGACAATTAGTCATTTAAGTATTAATAAAAAGGGACGAATTCTTGTTTACGTTATGCAACGTTTAAAAATATGGGGGTATATATAATGTTTTGTTAGTAGTTGTGTTTGATGGTGGTTGCGTGGTTGCAGAGCAATGGGAGCAGGACCTGGAAGCAGAGCTAAAGGAGTACGAGGTGGTGGGGGAGCGGGGCGTGGGGGGCGTGGGGGGCGAGGGGGGCGAGAAGTGGGAGCGCGAGTGCGAGGAGATGCTGGCCGGCGACCTCGACCTCAAGTAGGGGGCGGCACACTACCAACAACCCGATACAATACCATACGCGCTGCACCTAACGGCTTTGCAAAAAAAAGATTTAATCGAAATACTCTATACAAAAGTTATGCGTGGACTTGAGAACCTCCTCTGTTTTTTTCGTCAGTTTTAAATTAATGGTCATGTGCAGTTAAAAGGTACAGTTCGCGCGCCGAATTAAGAGTCCTAAACAAAAAGAAATGGAGGGGATCGCGCAGGTGTACAGTTGCACTCATAAATGTAAGTTATCGAGCAACTAACATTTTTGCAAACAATATAGGTAGATAGCATGTTGCTTATCCACCACATAAGCCTTTATAAAAACAATAATTAATTAGAAAATCAACAATTTATGTACTTCACACTATTATAACCTTTTAAAATTTCTTTTACTAAGTATTTTATCTAATACTATAATATAACTATTGTTTATAGGTTATTTTTTCAGCAGTAGAAACCGACAACTGACCTGACTGTACTGACTTTAGTGACTGTACTTTTACGACGTAATGTCACAGAAAAACGACTGACCTGTCGCAAAGCGTCGCCGTGGCGCGGTGCAGTGACACGTGACGCCTAACTGGCCAATACTCCCGTCGCACCCCCTCTCACCCCGCCAAAGAGACCTAAAATTTGATTTCTGCGCGCGACAGCTGTCAACTTCCTCAGAGAAACTACTCCCGTAATCAAAAAAATATCGTACAAAATAACTAATTTGTAATGAAGTGTATTTTTTTAGTTTCCGAGAAAAGTTTTTACGTAAGGGAACTTGAAATCGTTGGCTGAGCATATCCTTTTAGTATTTGCTAAGTCGCCACTTACACCATTTAGGAAGGAATGTTATTGTTAATGTTGATGCAATTATAACTAAAGTTGACTTCAAAAATCAATCGATACTGAAATTATCGCTATTCCTCAATAGTATCACAATAATGCTTTTCAATACTAATAAAACCATTGCTCTTCAATAATGTTGACACATTTCATAATGAAAAATTTTTAATAGTATCGATCGATAGTGAAAATGATCGATAGTTTTTATTTTAACTACTATCGATAATGTGACTGATTCTCAAGGCCACAATACTATCGCAAGATCACTGCTATGTATGTATATGACTATTGTTTCGACTAGTGTAACCAATATTCAATCATTCCCAAGCTCCTAATCTGGCCTGATCTTCTCCATTCGTCCTTTCTTCGATTCTTCTTGTTTCGTTTCTTCGTTCCTTGACCCAATAATTCCAATCCAGTCATTTGATAATTTTATCGTGTCTTGGCTGCCTCTATATCTGTCTGATCAACAATTATTGTATTGTAATACACAATGTCATTAACTTCTGAAATTTCGTAAAACTTGTTAATCGTCTTGTATAAAAGCACAGCTATAATGTTGAAGCACAAAAACGTTACCTAAAGGAACATCATAAAGTAAAATAAAAAAAATGTTTTAATGATTTCGTTAGTTCTATTTACTTCTTATGAATGTTACGATAGAGTACTGCATTTATTGAAACGAAAAATTAAACTAGTTTACCTAATCTATAACTTATTACTTTGTTTTGTGAAAAAGTTTGTGCACCATTGTATGTAATTATAGTATGTTAAAAAGTTAACAGCCTAATGTAGTTTTTATATACCTAATTTAAATGTTTAAATTGCGACACTAAGAGTAGATTTAAAATAATAATAATGGAACAAAAGCCAAAATGAGAGTTATTTGGCCCTTGGCAAAGGCCCTTGGTATATTTTGGCGGCGGGGCGGCGCGGCGCGAAACCTGCAATTCTGCACCGATTTGCCAATGCACCTCAACAACAACGCCCTCTTTTTTTTTCTCTACTATTTTTGTGTCGCTTTACTTTTACTGTATTTTTATTTATACCATTAAAGCTAAACTATGATTCGAGCAGTAAAACTGAACGACTGTTTTTGTGAAATAAATAATTAATTTTCTGGCTATCGATTTCTAATAAAATACTAATTTTCATTTCTTGCACCACATTGTATGAGTTTTCGTTCGATCTGTTGTCTATAGAATAGTGTTTTTTTCATAATTTGAATCATCCCTTCATTAGGTACTTTACAATAATGGTATATAGAAATTTACGAAATAGCATACTTTACGATATATCTTATTTGTATATTTTTTGTGTTTTGATAGTAAGTTTCTTTGTAAATAAAAATATATTTTGTTTTAGTTTAACTTTTGGATTATCGGATAGGGAAATGCTGGGTTTTGTTCCAAAGAAACTGCTGCCTCCTTGGAAATGTTTATAAGTTATTAGTCCTTGCTATGGGAATCTACAGAAATGATCGAAACGATACAATACTGAATGTTTTGTGTCTGTTGTGTAGAATTACAATTAATTATTTGGCTTGTTGGATCCAGCCGGCGGAGAGTTGTATTATAATTTAATAAGGACTCATTCAATGTTCGATATTATCTACTATTTAAAAATATAAAAATATAAACATTGTTTTATTTACGGCCATATAAATACAGGCTAGACATAGATTAGGGTTTTTTTTATATTAGTGATATTCTACTTATCCCTTTTTCTTCAAGAAAGAAGGGAGAGTTTTAATTATTAACAGCGTGAGTTAATTAATAAACACCGTTATTTCTTAATCAGTATATTTTTAAACATAAGTTAATTAATTTTATTTTGAGGGCCTATTCATAAAATTGTATGTGTAATGTATTATGTACCTACATAGTCCTTTATTATTATTATTTCAGTGGTTAACTTGATCCAAATGGTGACTTGATGGATAGATATATTTTGAATCATACTACATTACTCACTCAAATCCAGGGAAAGCATACAATTTATATTCGAAGCTTTTTCCTGTTTTGTGGAAAACAATAATATTTTAGAGAAATAAAATTTTAATGTCAAGTTGTGTTAAGAGTCACTATTTGGAGCTGGTTAATGGTATCCGCTTCTGAGAGCGCTCGAGCGGTATGCGGTAGTAGCTGTAGCTATGTGTCGTCCTAAGCAAACATTCCTAATGGAAATAAACTGTGTTCTTACACTAAATATGGTTGTTTTATTGATATAATGATGTTTCCACATTTAGTTAGTATATATTGACTACTGCAACAGGTTATAGCAGTCCACTGCCGGACTCTAGCCTCGGCTTGGCTGGAAGGCTCTCTTGGGTGGGGTTTATCTTTAGCTTTTAGCTTTAGTTTACACAGGAGTATTAGAACAGAATATCTAGTACCTATATATTTTTTGTAGGACATCATGATACAGAAAATAACATCATCATTAGCAGCATGCGGTAGTCCACTGCTGGACATAGGCGCGCCATTTGTCCCGATCTTCGGCCGCACGCATCCACTTGCTGCCAGCCATTTTTCGCAATTCGTCACTCCATCTAGCCGGGGGGCGTCCTACACTTCCTTTACCTAAACGTGGTCTCCACTGCAGACCCCGCTTACTTTAGCGATTATCGGTTCTGCGACAAACATGCCCATCCCACTGCCACTTCACCTGGCTTATTAGAGTGGCTATGTCGGTTACACTGGTTCTCTGACGGATTTCCTCATTCAGGATTTTATCCATCAAAGAGACTGAGCATAGCTCGCTGAGCAACTTGAAATTTGTGGAGTAATCCTACAGGCAGTGTCCACGTTTCGGCACCGTAGGTACTGCTCAAAGACATTCGTCTTTAGGTTCTAACGAGAAAACGGGCGCAGACTCCGGAAAGATGCCTAGCCTAATTGAAACATACTATCGGCTTCCCTCTCAAACTTGTTTCTACCTAGCTGGATACTTTGTCCAAGGTAGACATATTCTTTATTAGCAGAAACCCTTCTCTTCTTTTTAAATTGTACCATGGTCACCTCAATCACCTCAATACAACAATGTCAATAAAAAACTTTAACAGGTCCACAACTGGTTTACTTCTAATAATCTGGTAATAAACGCAAAAAAAACTTAAGTGCATTTTACCCTACCAAACGTGACTAGCTGTAGGGGTGATATTGTGTTAAATAATGAACGGCTTAATCTGGTAGACAGTAGGTACCTACAGTTTTCTTATAGTGCGGGAGCCGGGGGCCTAAACACCTACCTCATCGAGTACCCCAATAGGCAAACGCCCTGAAATGTGCCCATCCTGTCAAAAGGGTGTCCCCTTTGACAAGTTTTGACCTGGCAGACCTTGTGATCCAATATCACAGGCATTTTGGTTATTTTTTGGCGTTGGTCCCATCGAGGTACTCGATGAGGTAGGTGAAGGGTGTCGGATGGGCACATTTCAGGGCGTCTGCCAAGTACTTCCGGCAGGCTGCGCAGTGGCAGACCAATTTTTTTATACATAATTAATCAATTGTTAACTGATGCCACCACTTTCATTCGGGTACTTTATGAGGTAAGTTCCACGAAAAAAATACGTCAAAAATTTCGATGACCCGGCAGGATCGGCTCTGGCAGACCATTTTTTTTTTCAGTGTTTAAGTGTCGGTTAACGATCTAGATATAGCCTATTGGGGTACTCGATGAGGTAGGTGAAGGGTGTCAGATGGGCACATTTCAGGGCGTCTGCCAAGTACTTCCGGCAGGCTGCGCAATGGCAGACTAATTTTTTTATACATAATTAATCAATGGTTAATTGATGCCACCACTTTCATTATGTCCTTATAGGTATAATCCTCCCCTATCAAACCTTAACGAAATTCCATTCTGACAATGTTAAAACTTGCTATTCCCTTGGTACTAGTTGGTATCGTTGTAAAAAAGTTGCTATCATTATAATTCCGGAGATATTGCTATAGTTTAGGGAGGATTATAGCTTGATGTTCAAGCTATAATCCTCCCCTCTCGTGTAGCCTAACGGTGGGGTCTTTCGACTTACTTTATATCCAAAAAGTTAGTATCAGATTGCTATTCATTGCTCAGTTAAGAAAGAACACTGGTCGCGTTGTAATTCCGAAGATATAGCTGCAGGTTGGGGAGGATTATGGCTTGAGCATTTTAATTTTGCACTTTTCTGCACAAAGCTTTGTTCTTTCATCGCAAAATTGGTATCAACCTTTACTATTCATTGGTACTGTAAAACTACATTCGATTTATTACGCTAAACATCGTAAAAGTACTTTAAAAATGCATGTAAACTTCCACATACAAAATTTGTTTTGAGTCCCTATAATGCACGGTCCAATAATGCACAGCTAGCAAAGCACGGGCGGAAAGATTCTCTGACAGCTTGAAATTAAAGAAATAAGCGTTCTTTAAGACTTCCATAGACGACGCTAGTAAAATAATAAGAGCAGTGAGATTTATTGTAGACATTTTGTTTTTTTTTGTCGGGTTGTACGTCATCGGACCGTGCATTATAGGGATTCAAAACAAATTTGTATGTAGAAGTTTACATGCATTTTTAAAGTACTTTTACGATGTTTAGCGTAATAAATTGAATGTAGTTTTACAGTACCAATGAGTAGTAAAGGTTGATACCAATTTTGCGATGAAAGAACAAAGCTTTGTGCAGAAAAGAGCAAAATTAAAATGCTCAAGCCATAATCCTCCCCAACCTGCAGCTATATCTTCGGAATTACAACGCGACCAGTGTTCTTTCTTAACTGAGCAATGAATAGCAATCTGATACTAACTTTTTGGATATAAAGTAAGTCGAAAGACCCCACCGTTTGGCTACACGAGAGGGGAGGATTATAGCTTGAACATCAAGCTATAATGCTCCCTAAACTATGGCAATATCTCCGGAATTATAATGATAGCAATTTTTTTACAACGATACCAACTAGTACCAAGGGAATAGCAAGTTTTAGCATTGTCAGAATGGAATTTCGTTAAGGTTTGTTAGGGGAGGATTATACCTATAAGGACATCTTTCATTCGGGTACTTTATGAGGTAGGTTCCATGAAAAAAATACGTCAAAAATTTCGATGACCCGGCAGGACCGGCTCTGGCAGACTATTTTTTTTTCAGTGTTTAAGTGTCGGTTAACGATCTAGACTAGAGATAGCCTATTGGGGTACTCGATGAGGTAGGTACTTAGGCCCCCGGCTCCTGCACTATTAGGTATAACAATTGACGCCAAATTGCAATGAAATCCTCATATTATATCTTCTTTGTCGGGGAGTCCGACTCGCACTTAGCCGCTTTTTTCGGGTACTTTCATAGTATCATATCTTATGGTATCTTGATGTGGGACAAAGCAACCGATATTGACACAGTTTCTATTTTGCAGATAATGGCAATTAGGGTAATTTAATAAAAATAAACAAGTTTGTGATAATAAATACTATTGGTTGGCTAAAGTCAGTACATTTTTTGTGGGACTTTGTGTATGCTACTATAATAAAATGCATGATAAAGGTTTAAATGCTATGTGAAACAGTCTCTATGTAAAAAAGCGTAGGTACATACTTACTATAAATTGGATGATTATATGAATCATATTCTTATCATGCTAGGCTTGGTGTTTGGTGACTCCAGCTCCACACTGAAAACACTAAATAGTTTTGTTTGCTCATTGTAGTGCGGATCTATGCAACTGGGAAGCCATTAATTTGATTTTGTTGTATTTCATTTCATGCTCACTAAAGTTTCCAAACTTGCTGTGGCGAGCGTCGTGGCCGGATTGTTGGGTTCCCTCTAATATGATGGCTAAATCCGGCGATGGCTGGCCCATCCGTCAACCTCATGAACGGATGCTGCATGGGGTGACTGGCCCTGCTCTAGTTGAACGGATGCTGCATGGGGTGACTGGCCCTGCTCTAGTTGAACGGATGCTGCATGGGGTGACTGCTCCTGCTCTAGTTGATTGCCACTTGTGATAGATTGATTGATTGTATATATCTATATATTATATACTAGAGATCCGTCCTTATTGTGGGTTATCCATAAGTATATTATGCATGTATTATACATATAAACCTTCCTCTTGAATCACTCTATCTATTAAAAGAAACCGCATCAAAATCCGTTGCGTAGTTTTGAAGATTTAAGCATACATATAGGGACATAGGGACAGAGAAAGCGACTTTGTTTTATACTATGTAATGTAGTTTATATTTTGACTGGTTGCCTTCCTCTAATTGTGAGTATATTTCATTTACTCTCTTTGTTATATTAGTATATTCTATTCTATTCTAATATTGCAAAGAAGACTAGTATTCTAATAATGATCACTACATTGTATAAAACAAAGTCGCTTTCTCTGTCCCTATGTCCCTATGTATGCTTAATCTTTAAAAACTACGCAACGAATTTTGATGCGCTTTTTTGTAATAGATAGAGTTATTCAAGAGGAAGGTTTATATGTATAATACATGCATAATCCACAATAACCATTTTCCCGTGCGGAGCCGGGGCGGATCGCTAGTATTGTAATAATTTATAAGTACATTTAAAACAAAAAGAGGAATCTACAAAAGCTGCGACATTGTGGAGTTTCTTAGGCGGGTTAATTCTTCATGTCCGTAAATCAGCTTCCTCGTGGGTGATAATAAGATGATTCTACATTTATGCCACTGTTTAACGCATTATAGACTTTTTTTACGTATAACACACAATCATAACTTCTTTCGTTAGCAAGATATGACGTGAGCAGCTGATGTAACGTAACACTAGCTTACACACTGTATTTTGATCGTAGTTTCGAATCTTTTTGAGTATTATCGTTCTATTTTTTCCTGCATTTTGCTCTCATTATGCTCTAAATTACTGACTTCAGTTCAAAACCCTATTCTCGCTGGTTTGCCTGTATTGCTTGAGCAAGCTGAGGGGACATTTATGTATTTAACATTTATTAAGGTCCTATAATATTCAAACTAAGTCAATCATCTTAAACACTAGGTTTTAGGGAAAATGCGTGCTACCTTCCATTAAGTTAGCTTAATACAATTGAGATGTGAGCCAGCCTCAAGGCTAGCAAAGGTTTATCAGACGTCAAGGATGGCGTCAGTGTTTTAAAACATCCTATGATGAATGACTGAGTTTGAGAATCTCCATCGTGCGTCTAGCTAGGTTGTCAAATCAAATATGCCATTCCAGTCTACTTTTTCGGCCTCCTTCCCTTATGGCTGGTTTACACGGGCTTCGTAGCTAAGCGCTTAGTACTTGTCACTAATACTAAGTCCTCGTGTGTAAACACGCTGATTAGTGCTTAGTATTAGTGTTTGTGAATAGTGCAAGTGAATAGAGATCGATCCTATTTACTAAGCGACAAGTCGATACCCCCACCACGATTTACTAAGCACTTGTCGCTTGCTGACCGCATGTAAACAGCTCGACAAGTTAGTTAGTGACAAGTTGTACCGGGAAGTGAAAACACGTGTTTATTACTTACGTATTTTTTTGTGATCATGGCTGCGGAAAGGTGTTTGAATATTGTTTAAACACACTGCGCAAAATCAGGCGGCGTCGTTCCATTTCGAATGTCTGGTCACTAATGACTTCTACTGGCTCCAACGTGTAAACGGTTACTTTTCACTTGTCATATTGAGGCTTAGTATAGTGACAAGTACTAAGCGCTTAGCTAAGAACCAGCCATTAATCCCTATAAGACGTTAAAGCGAAGCTTGGTTTGTTATGTTAGTAGTTGGCTTTCTTTATTTTTTCAGAAATTCAGGTAACGTAGCAATTGTTTAATCGTCTTCACCTCTGTATATGAAAATGCTAGGTTAGTTTATCAATACCATGGATTTAATATCCATATAGAAGGATTTCAAGACATAAAGCGACTTGACGTTTGCACCGCACCGCAACCTGGGGGTGCCTGGGAAGAGGGAGGGGTGCGTTACTAATTTGATACTGAGACGGTAGATGGCGGCAGCTATTTGTTCAGCCCAATCCTGAAACGCGGTATTGAGATTTGTTCCCGGTAATATAATACCCCAAGGATTTTTACCTCCAGTCAAGTAATACCTAGTTTGTAAGTTAGCGAGTAAAATAGTATTAAGGAATGGTATTTTGTCTTTATGAGAGAGACTAAATTTTTGCAGCTGGTGCCTCAAACACCGGCATATAAATTAAACTGTTATTATGTGATAGCAATCGGGTGATTGTCATCACAATAAGTTCGCCTCCATGAAGGAAAAAAAAAATGACGCGCCCAGATGGAGTAGTAATCATCATCATCATTGAGCGCGTAATTTTTTTTCTTTCTTCATGGTCGCCTCCCTTGCAGTATGCACTGGGAGGAAAATACCTACTCCGCTCCGTGACGATACCACGCGGGGTTGCCAGGCGACAGCGGCGGATTGTGAAGGGTCGCGTCAATCAATGGGATGGGTGGGCTAGCTCTAGCCTAATTTATATCTATCTGCCTGGCTGGTTAATTTGAGTATTTGTCCATACAGAGAAGAGAGTGGGAGGGTGCCCAAGAGTGTCGGCAAACACAAACACCTAAGTAGGTGGGTCTATACTAGAAAGCATAAATTAAATACCTACGCCTATTTTCAAGTCGCATAACATTATTTGCAGAATCATGAATCCGCATAACGTAGGTAATTTCTATAAAATAATACGCCTAATGTAAATTTTCATAACAGTTACAATAACAAAGTACCTATATAATTTTTAACAAAAAAGAAAACAACTTCAAGCAGTACACTAAAAAGCAAAAAATAAATTTACTTCGCTCAAAGTAATACGTATCTTCATTTAATTAAATAGAAATGATTAAATAATTATTTTATAATTTTATTTATTTTTAGACAACTGTACAAATTAAAATAACTACCACATTAAAAGTAATATACAATATAAAACTAATATATATTACAAAAATCCTCCTTCCTGGGGGAAAGTACCCATTACGCTGGCTGCGTTACCCCGCTGGATTGCCAAAGATATATGTTGCACAAGGTAAGATTCGGCCCGATGGTCCGCCCCACTTTTCCTTAACCTGTGCTCTAAATCCTTTACAAAGTCCTTGGCATCCATACCCCAGGGTCCTGCCACCTCGACCGCGAAAGGCACGAAAATGTACGCATCTGATAGATTGGCGTATTTCTGGCGCTTATGAGTAGCAGCCCATTCTGCCGCAGATCCTGCCTCTCGCGGCGTTCGTGCTAAGTGAGTTGCAGCAAAAGTACCCACGCACGTAGCGTCCCAAATCAGGCACCGGCCTCTCTCCCACGGGACTAATGTTAGTCCATCTGGGTGCTTGCCATCCACACGACTTAGACCTGGCGGCTCTAAACAACATGGTATGTTGGCGGACACCAAGGCACGGCGAATTATTTCGTTTATTTTGAAGTCGGTGCCAAGTAAAAAAAGAAGAAGAAGAATACAAATTAATCAAGCTCAAACACAAGGTGGCTGCTGTGAATCGTTGTGGAGTTCCCTTGACTGTCTCTCGGCTTCATCATCAGATCTACTCCAGACCTTTATTAAATTGTTGTGATTTAAAATACTTAATGAAAAGACTTACAAACGCACTAGTCGCCCCTACGATTTTTAAAAGTTCCTCTTGATTTCTCTGGTCTTCCATCATCAAACCCTGATTTCCTTATCATGGGACCATCTTTGAAATATCTTCTTTTAAACAAAAAAACAATCATCAAAATCGGTTCGTTATCCGCGAACCCTGGTAACCTATCACATTTTCGAAAAACTGAAAACCGAATTTCAATATTCCGTAAACGATTCATAATTTTTCAATTTCCATTGTATGACTTGACATATTTTTAAATCACCACAATAACACTTTACAGAATTATTATTTTTCCGCACAACGTTATTCCGTTTTACGATTAATCTTTTTTACTAAATACCGTAATCTCACTTGGTCTTTTTTTAAACGCTAGAATTTTTTTTGTTGTGTTATTTTTATTATTCCGAAGTAACAATTATTATTTTTTATAATTACGACACATAATGTTTTTGGAGTTCGGGGCACCCCGACATCTGTCGGTTAGGTTAGAAGGGTATGGCGGGCGTGGTGGGCGAGCAAAGCGAGCCCACCTCGCCCGCCATACCCTTCTGTTAGGTTTGACATGACGTATGCATGCCTGCTTGTGCTTGGTTGCATGCTTGCTTGCTTGCTTGCTTGCATGCTTGCTTGCTTGCTTGTTTGCTTGCTTGCTTGCATGCATGCTTGATGGAGTACAGAATGTAAAATGGAGAAATTAAATTTGACCTTGCAATATAATGGTTCAATTGAGCTATCGCACATGTAAAAAAATGGTTAACGTTGTCATGGATTTTCGGTATACTGGTAAATAGTTTAGCGGAAATTTGAAACATCGGTGAACAAGTAAAAAGGTAAATTAAAACGCGGAAACATGATACAATGGAAAATGTTATTTCGGATAATAAATAAATTTTCTAACTGATAAATGTCAAAAAGTTAGCGGAATAACAATATTCGGAACAAAAAATATCGGAAATACAATAGGTAACCGCGAACCCTATGATTTTTTTAAAGTTCCTCTCGATTTATCTGGTCCATCATCAAACCCTGATTTCCTTATAATGGAACCACCTTTGGAATATCTTCTTTCAAACAAAAAAGAATCAGCAAAATCGGTTCATAAACGACGAAGTTATCCGCGAACAACATAAAAAAAAAACATATACTCGTATCTTCTAGTAAACGAATTTAATTATTGGAAGATTAACTTTAGTAAAAAATAATTACTCCTTAATTCCTCATAATTTATGAGGAAGCGGAAGAAGAGGAATTTTTTCACTTTTTTATGGGGAAGTGGTAGCTGATGAGGATGTGCAAAAATTGCGGAACTTACGCATCATGAGGAAGCGGAAGAGAAATCCTAATCAACACTACTATCTACCCACATAGAAACTATTTTTCCCGTGGGAAAAAATAATTTTCCGCGGCAAAAGGTAGCCTACATACATCCCCAAGTTCTATATTCTATCTCTGTACCAAGTTTCATCAAAACTTTCCGCCCGCGCCGCGCTGCCATTTTCCCCGTGGGAATACCCCAAGGTCAGATTGGTACAGATACCATGTTTCGTCAAAATTTTCCGCCTGTGTATCCGCCCCACGACTCCGCCCGCGCTTACAGTCTTTCCCGTGGGAATTAGGTATTTTCCCGCGGCAAAAGTGGCGTGAAAGCGTAACAGACAGACAGACAAAGTTACTTTCGCATTTATAATATTAAAAGTAGAAATATCGCACAAAATCTACCGAAACCGGACTTACATAACGTCTTCGAACCATCCCAGGGCGTAGTAACTATACCGAATCTTTATTATTATAACTATTTTCTCGGGTCCTAATTTTCCTATGCATCTGACTGACTAACTAATATATAATATTTAATTATTAATTATTATATATAAGTTTATAGTCTTCATTTATGTAGCTATCATCGAATACTATGCCTACGCTGAAATCATAATTAGTTCAATATTAACGTGTTGTGTATATGATGCTGTTGGTTTAAAATAAAATAAACTGCACGCACACCGACAAACGGACTACAATATGGTTGATTGAGAGTTTGATTACAGTCGTGCGGCGTGCCAACCACATACAAACTGCAACTGAAACGCAATTTGTAGCGCACCTCAAGTGAAGTTCGTCGGTCTTCACTAGAGGTAGTGTGTTGGCGTCAACCCAGCATCACCGTGATCGAATTTCGCGAATTCAACTATACAGGCCTTTAGTCAATTAGTAAAGTAGATTTTGTCATATTTTGTGAGACTTTGTCAAGCAGTCGTTCAAAAGATATAAGGGCGAGTTACTGTCTACGCTGGGTTGACGTCAATCCAGCATCACCATTCTTAAAACTCCAAAACTACAGCACCTAGCTCTAATTGGATTGGACGAGGGTTTTGTCGCTACTTTGTCAGGCTTACATACAAAAATTTAGACTTCGTCGTTACACCGTTTAAAAGTTATACGGTTGTGTTACTTTCTCCGCTGGGGTGACGTCAACCCAGCATCACCATTTCTTATATCTCTGGAACTACAGCACCTAAATTGAATCTGATTGCACGAGGAGTTTGTCGCTACTTTGTCAGGCACAAATGCAAAAATCTAGACTCTGTCCTTTAGCCATTTTGAAGATATCAAAAATTACACTATAGTCTAAGTAAAATCTGAACATGATTGAGTAATAACGTGTAAACCAATAAACTTCGTAAAATACGAGTTTTTTAAATATTTCATTACGTAAATGAGCCTTCAAATTCTAATCTTCAAAGTTAATATATGTAATTATAATTCGTAATAAGTACATAGTTAAGACTTCAAAAGTTTCCAAAATATCGAATAATACTTCAAAAAGCTATTTGCAAGTATTGTGTTTAATTATTATCTAAATAATACGTAAATTTTTATATTTATCTTTTTGTTTTATAAATAAGGAAGTCAGATGTTGACTCTTATACTATTCAAAAAACCAGGAGTACCTACAGTCATATACAAAAGCTGTTCACCGTGAAGTTTAAGTGAACGAATGAATGAATATACGGTGATTAGTAAAAAAAAGAGTTTAATTTATTAACAGGAAAATAATTACTAATAATTAATAGTAACACAATAAGTTATTTATTAGCAGCTAAATTATGATTTTTGATTACTGTTTAGTTACAAAAATCAGGTATTGTTCTGAAAAAACTACATCAAAACGAATATCTATCGTAATTTTACTAGGGTCTTTTATCAAATTATGTATTCTGTTTAAAAGGCCAAAAGGCATTTATTTGTGTGAGTTTTGAGGCCATCGCATAAATATTTTGTACAATTTAAGATCAAACTGCTAAAAATGTTCTGCATTTACTACAATAAATTACAATTCTTTGATAAAATTAAGGCTAAATACTCTTTTGATACAATATACGAGTAGTTCTTCAGAAAACATTCTCCGCGTAACCTTCGTGGCGATTTTTTTTTATAATGCAATCTTAATATAAATAGATGTAAATTAAAAAAGCCCTAAAAACAATGTATACAGTTTTTACTAAATGTAAATCAATGAATAAATAACAGAGATATTGCATGTTTCTTCTCCCGCCGCTCCTCTGAACTCTGTGATGGCATAGTTTCCGTTCGAAAGTAATCTGAAAACAAAATTTTACAGTAAATCTTATTGAAGTTGACTTTGAAAGTTTTTACTCATTCAATAATATTAAAAAACTGACTTTTGTGCTGACTAAATTATGAAATTAGCTACGAGAGAGCCTTTAAACAGAATTACATATTACATAAAAAAAAACACATCAAACGTGCTAGAATATTTTATTTCTAGCTTTCGGTATAATTAGGGGCAAATGCAATTACTGCATCACAAGAAATAAGGAGTATTTAATGGACATTTGTAACTTTCGTGGTGCATCAGGTAACTTTCATGGTCAAATGTCCACGAAAATTGGGCCACGAAAGTTACAAAATAACACATTTTTGAAAATTATGATAAAAGTAATAAGTAAGTTTACAAATGAAGTACATGACAATAAACTCGCTCGATCTATCTTCTTTTTCTTAAAAATAATTTTTTGATATAACATAATATATCTTTCTACATATGCGCATGAAAGTTACATGACCAGCCCAACTTGAAAATATTCGAAGAATAACTTACCTCGTATTTATTTAGTTTTTAAGCGATGAGTACACTGGTGTCCTCCACTGATGCTGGGTCACTACCAAGTGTCTGCAAGCTAAAATTTGCAGCGACAAGTTTGCGTTCTTGGAAGGTAGGTGTAATTTCATTGAGCGCTCACGAAACCAGCGAAATCGTGTGACAGAGATGTTATATAATATAATTTTTCGAAACAAAGAGATAGAATTAATATTCTTTTATAAATATGTGCCTAGTTAAAAAACTATTCATTCCATGTAATAAATTATACGATTACGTATTAAATGCAAAACTTATCAAGGATTACCTTGAGCGCGAACCAAGTGTGACCTGCGAAGAACGACTATTTTGATCCCGTTTTCGATGTTGAAATATTATTTTTCAAAATATTATACATGATTTTATATGTTTTATGTTAAAATCGTACGCATAATTATATGAGGAATCATCTATATTTAGTTCCAACACTGTATGGTTGATAGTTTAGGAATTAAGACCTTGTGACCACGTTTTGAGGGTGCTCAAAGAACTACTCATACACTGTTATAAGTGCTTAATATAATAAAATTAACAACAAACGAAAACCCCGTACCTTAAAAAATATGTCGTTAAAGCCAGTAAGAGCAGTTTTATTTTGTAGTAGAAGCCATGCTATTTCTGAAACTATTAGAGCTACAAGAAACTAAGTTTGTTAATATGAAAGGGATTCAAGATCTAAGAAAAAATTACTTATCGGAGCCAATATAACTTTATTCCTTCAAAAGTTATGAATTAATTAAATTTGACCATTTTCGTTTTTAGCTCGTCCTGTAAAATACCATTTTGGCTTTTAATAAAAGTCATACTTTAAGGGCCGACATAATACTTACTATAATTTTATATTAAATTAGTAAATTAGCTAAAATAACAAAACATTCTGCTGAAATTGTTGCTTATTAATTTATGTTGAGGCTTCGGTCTTTATTGAAGAAGATCGCCCGAGAGATATATAATTGATCGCCCATCTTTTTAACTTCGAGCGAAAAACTCGAGCATATAATACAGTTCTTTGCTTATTCTCCGATGTTAATGGCAACCTTTCTGGAGTTTGTTTTCGCATTACTACAACTTGACTATAATCATTTCAACAACAATATAAAACTTGAAAGACAACTATAGTAAATTAATATAATTACAATAGGAATCTGAGATTTCTATTTAGGTAGCGGTTAGGCGGGGTAGCCATCACCTCTCGGGTATTGTTTCCAGATTGCTTTGGAACTCGAATGCAATTCGTCAGTTACCTATGTTTTATTTGCTTCCATAGAGATTGTACCAAATCAGGTAACAATATTGCGGGGGCTGGTGGTGGACCCTGAGAGCATTAAGCTCGATTTTTGGTGATTGTTATGTACACTGTAATTGTCATATATATAAGCTTAAACTACCGAATAAATTGTATATTTAAATTGTATTATATATATGATGTAGTTGTACTTAAAAAAAAAAAAAAAAAAGAAGAAAGGTAAAATAATAATAAGGATCGGATCTGACATGGCTGTATATGCCACCACTTTTGCCTTTCTCTTTACTAGGATATTAAAAAACAAAAACTGAATGAATTAGATTAGATATACAAAAACGAACGAATGTGTTAAAAATCGAAATTTATTATAACTAGGTACGTATTTAATTTAGGTAGGTATTCAAATATTCACAACCAATCTTGCAATTAGTAAATGGCACCAAATGTAAATAAATAAATTACATTTGCCTTAAAAATATTTTGATGTAAATGATTTATTTTGTACATGACTGTACCAGTAGGAATTAAATAACCTTTGCAATCTTCAAAATGGCTAAAGGACAAAGTCTAGATTTTTGTATGTAAGCCTGACAAAGTAGCGACGAAACCCTCGTCCAATCCAATTAGAGCTAGGTGCTGTAGTTTTGGAGTTTTAAGACTGGTGATGCTGGATTGACGTCAACCCAGCGTAGACAGTAACTCGCCCTTATAACTATTGAACGACTGCTTGACAAAGTCTGACAAAATTTATGACAAAATCTACTTTACTATTGACTAAAGGCCTGTATAGTTGAATTCGCGAAATTCGATCACGGTGATGCTGGGTTGACGCCAACGTAGTGTAATAATGGCATGGCACGTGGCTGCGGAGTTATGGCTGTCTCAACATTTGTACCAAATATTTGAAGAGTCTAATTTAAACAACTTCAAGCAATATTGAGATTGTACGTACATACCTACTACACGAGGACAGTTAAGAGAATAACTATTCTTAAATAATTAATGGATAAATCAGTACCAACAATCTACAGGGCGTCCCATGTGACATAGCCATGGGACTAACATTAACAAACATTAACTCACTGTTTGGCTAAAGCCCCTTTTGCCCAAAAAGTCGCTTGACAGACCCAATTTTTCCGTTTACTTGGTCAAGGCCAGTAAACGGAAATATTAAAAAAAGGTACTATGAAAATAATAATAATATTTTATTTCAAAAGACATATTTTACAAATAGTAGTAGGTACGTAGTTAATCATAGTTTTTAGTCTGCATTAGCCACTGATTATGTAGTAGTAGCTATTATAGAGACAAACGCACCCATCACGCGATGTTGCGAGCTTGCATTAATGCATTGTAATTGCATTTAGTTGTTGATCAAGCTATTATCGCTATTGTAGGCCCTGATTCATGCACCAACATCTTAAGATGATTTCCACTTTCTTTTTTGATGCTAAAAGGTATTTTTATAAGAAGTTGAAGAAAGACAGCGTAGTCATATTCATATCTTAAAGTATCAATTCAGGTAATTAAGATACACTTTCATGCAAACAATGAATATTAAAGCTCAAAGTACCTATGGCACCTCTGTGAAAGCATAATTCGATTAAATATAAGTAGGTATCGTAAGTAGCCATATTTGATAAACAGCCCAATTCTCAAAATTGTAATATAAAATAATACTTGTGGAGAAAAATGATAAAAAAAAAGTTTGGACACGAGTGTTATTTAGAATTAGGGCCATTGCCACAGCAATTTAATTGTGTATGTAATAATGAGATAGATTAGGTACCTTTACCTACAAGTTGTCGTCTACAATGTTTACCATTTGTAATTATCCATTTACCATTTATAGCGGCACGATTACTAACGCCCCGGCAGGATACAGGGGACGAGAACCCTACGTAGTTAAGGAAAAAAATATCGGCTCATTTCCAAAAATACAACCAGTGTTAGTCGCCGCCGCCGTGGTAGTGGCAGCCATTTTCTTCTACTTCAATAGGCAGGCTTATTTCCTTTATTTTCATTTCAAAGCTTTTCTTTCCACCAACCACCCCAAACGTTCTATACCTACATCTACCTGTATATATTTTTTCTAACCAATTCCCACTATTGTTGTCAGCTTATTAGCTATTCGATGTTGATGTACCTATATAAATAAACTAGCGACCCGCCCCGGCTTCGCACAGGAAAATAGTTATTGTGGATTATCCCTAAGTATATTATGCATGTATTTTACATATTAACCTTCCCTTTGAATCACTCTATCTATTAAAAGAAACCCGATCAAAATCTGTTGCGTAGTTTTAAAGATTTAAGCATACATAGGGATATAGGGACAGAAAAAGCGACTGTTTTATACTATGTAGTGATAAATAAATAAACAAATTATTATTGATTTGATTTGATTATGTGCCTGGCGAGGGATTCTAGCCTAACCTAAACTTAGGGTCGCTGAAGAGGACGGTACCTTCAACGGCTTTACTTACTGTTAGCGCATAGGTAGTTGCTGTTTTCCATTCGGTAATTTAAATTATCGAATGGAAAACAGCACAGCAACCGGGGAGCAAGCTGGGGATCAATGCAGCGCTGACACCACTCACATCCACTCACATTCACTCACATCCACTCACATTCACTCACATCCACTCACATCCACTCACATCCACTCACATCCTTGATTCAAACTTAGTTAAGTCATGGATGCGAAAGTAACTAACTATTTGTCTATCCGTTACTGTTGATTATTGCTATTTATTTATTTAGCTAAACAAATTCTTGTAAAAAAAAGATTATAAAGCAATCGACTCTTGACAAAATTCACACACACTAAATTGACTAGTGGTGGCAATATTAACTAATACACAAATATTTTTACTTATGAAGCGTAAGCTGCGTGTAATAACTACGAGTATTATTTATATTAACAATGGGTTTATATCACGTTTATATGGAGAAATGTTAGTAGTTTTAATTTCAACATGTCCCCCTACAGTCTGCACCCGGATGAGCCGAACAGTGCCGTTGACACAGTGACTCAGTACCGCATATACAATGGATCGGGGTGGTACAGACTTGATATGTTGGTAATTAATTATAAAGAAAAATAAAATAAAATAACTGTCGAAAATTCAATTACAGTGACTGTTATTATGGGAATGATAGTATTTATTATTTTCTATAACCTTACAAAAACCATGCAAATAACTTGGAAATAATAATTATAACATTAATTATAAGTAAAATATATATATGAATTGCTCTTATTTTTTCTCCGTTATTACTTAAAAAAAATTATGATTATAAATAAAATATTACTAAATATTTAAAATCGTAGCTAAAAATGAGAAACTCAAAAAAATTATAAAATACGTGAAGGTAAGTAGTAGCCTGGTACTTATTTACTAAATGTGCTTCGATATCTAAGATTATTATTACAGTATCATGATCAGCCAGACTTTGAGAATGATACAATCATCTTTATTAAACGATGCTCTTTCTAGTATGATTCACTGGGAACTTATGTTTGAGCCAGAGTGCACTCCGTGGACATTTTGAACTCGGTATAGGCCCAGGAATCATAAAACGCGTGAAATAAATAAATATATCCATTTACAAGACTGAAGATGAGGTGAAACTAATAAAATTTTATCTAAAAACACGACTTATTTCTACGGCAAAAAAAAAATTAAAAATTCTCTAGATAAAACAACATACAAGGTAGCCGCCGCCAGATTGGTTTTGATAAGTTTGCATACCAAACGCTCTTACAAAGTGAATAGGATGGATCGATATCTCCGCAATTTCCTCGAAACTGCCGTTGCGCCACTGTATCTGCTATAAACACTGTATGACAATACACTAGTCTACACACATACCTTTCCTAATAAAATATTTTTTTCCACTGAAAAAACTTACTTTACTACAATAAGTATATCGCAACGGTATTTTTACTTTTTCTGGTTTTTGTGTTGGCAACACTGGTTCCCAGGTAGTGGAAGACCACGGCCAGCCCATGGCCTCGACACGGTGTCAGGGTCCGCCTCACCTCGCCACCCAAACAGGTTTCGCGGGTACTTCCAATACGACCGACAATAGTATCTCTTGGACATTTATGACCGTATTCACTATCTAATCGTGAAAATCAACTCTAACAGTTCAAAACAATCGATGTACACATTTAGAAGTTGAAAATTGAAAATTGTTCAGTATTAATTTAAAAACACAGTGACTTAATACGACATTCCCTCCCAACTCTAGTGGTCAGCTGTTATAATTTGACGTCTGAGACATAGAGTGCCTACTTTCAGACTTGACAGCATTTGGTTAGGTACTCATTAATACCTACGATCCCTAGAAAGGTTAAAAAAATATTAATAGTTTAAATAAAAGCTACGTCAATCTATTTATTTAAAACATAAAAGATTTTTAATATTAATATGATTGATTACTGATGTTGTTAGATTAGCTAATTACGTAATAACTTAAGACAGAAGGACCCTTAAGTAGGGACTGAATAAATTAACCGACTTGGTATTACATGGATCTCACAACTTTTTACGGTAGAAGAACTGAATTGCGAGACTTGTTTTTTTTACAAGTTGTGTTTTTGATGGCATTATGTTTTTTCTAGGGTGACCTCTGAAATTACTAAAGGCAATCTTTTATATTTTATGGAAACTATAAATTTTATACATGGATATATTTTAGAGCGCAGGGGTATACTGAAGGAGTATTAACTGAAATTTATTATAAAATACAAGAGGTCACTAAAAACCGAATTTCACGCGGACCAAGTCGCTAGCGATCCCACGTTGAATACGCAAAATTTGAAACGTTTTTTAAATCATTTATTATAACATTTCAAACTAAAAAACAGCTGTAGACCGTCAAAACATATATTTTATGGTGTTTGGTAATTAAGTACCGCTAGATCATGAAAATACTACACTGTGTGACGTACCGAATTAAACTTCAGTATTGATTTACCTATACAAGTTTTTATGCTAAGAGGAAATAACAATCAATAGTACTTTACTGTACCTACTATTATATAAATATCAAATCAAATCAAATCAAGTTTATTGCCTAAATTAAACAAAGTTACATTACAATTCCGAAATTTTACAAATAAACACTTAATAAATAAAAAATAACAAATTACCAACAAGTTTGCAATTTAGGCAAAAGGAAATGTCTCAGCTCATGTTGAATGGCCCACAGAGGTTCACCCAACGCTGGTTTTCAGACATTTCCTCTTCCTATGGTGTAAATAAACGAATATAATTTAGATAACAGAATATAATTTTAATAATATTGCAGCACACATTTTTTTTGTACAGATCTAAGCATCAATTATCATTATTTATACACATTTTGGCCGGCCTTGTCTCGAGCAGCGACCCTCAGTGTGTCGGCCAACACTTTAGCAGTTCATTATTAGGTACAATTTTGAGTAAATGTTACAAATTAAAAAGGAGTTGAAACGTGGTTAAGGTCTTTAGTTAATGTGGTTCTTTACAAATATGTGTTCAAATGACTTCAACGAAGAGATTGGATTTCCTGCCAGCCAACTGGCAAGCGTGGGGATAGGTATATTGCAGCTCCTTGTAATCCAGTAGTCAATAAAGTGCATAAAATGACTTAAAAAATTATTCAAATAAATACCAAGCACTCCGTTATTTCAAAAACATAATAATTCAATGCAAAGTTTACTAGCTAAATTATTTTTTAACCCAGTCTATTTCTGGTGACAGAAATTAAAATACAATTACTAATTTCTGCTAATTTATGTAATAATAGCAAGAAACCCAATAATGACTGACAAAATTAGCACACTCAGTTTTTATGACCTGACAGGTTTTAACAGCGCACACGGAAATAAACATACTTAATGGTTAAAAGAGCTGACAATAATGTTAAATCGCGGTTCGCACGCTAGTTCCGAGTTATGTTAATATGATTTGTGCCGGCCTCGTCTCGAACCCGCGACCCGCAGTGCGCCGGCTGCCCGCGCAAAGACAACCAGTGTTGTCTCTTCACTCTGCCTGTTTCTAACAGCCCTAAATTAACTGACGATGGCTAGTTCTGTGATCCATGTTATTTGCGCGCTTATTTTATGTTCCGGTATGTATATCATTTGTATAAATTATGTCATCATTATTTTGTTTCAGACAAAGTAGTCCTTATTTTGATACATAATCTTATAACAAAAAAATTGATAGCTAACCAATACATTACACACTTCGTTATAGTCGTAGTCTTAGAGAATAAATATACATAGAGCACGCGTATCCGCTGCCTTTATGTCAAGCGTAAGCAAATTTTGGCAGATTTTGTATGGGCGGTGAAATCAATAACATTTTTCTTTTTTGATTTGTTCCTCGAGTCACGTTTGCAACTTATCACTGCACATTTCACAATGTTGTCCTGTTAAATTACTTATTTTCACCGGGAAAAACAATCAGCTCCGATTACCACTTCTTACTAGAACGAGATATTATTCGGATTATGCATACTACCTACCCGTGCTTACGGTGCATACTTGATAAAGCGTGCTCTATGACTACCCCATTTTTTATTTATACTGTAAGGTTGCAGGTTTATGACAAAATCAGTTTATTGTTCAAAAATGTGCCACTTGACAAATGTAAATCAGAAATTCATTTTGTATTTCTTAAAACATGAAATACCTACTTACATTTCCACATCTATGTAGGCTCATAAAAATGTTTTTCACCGTTAGTTAATAGTACAACACCTACCCTATTTCTTATAGGTATGGTTATTTGCGATGAAAGCACCGTCTAGAATCATGGTTGAGTTACCCCATACTGTCCAGATTTCATTCGCCCACCCCTTGAATGAAACACGACCCGCCTGTGTCTATCTTTTATGTCGCGATGCCCTCATTGTGATCAACACAGATTTGTTCAGAATATCTTAAGCCCCGTGTATTGTATTATGTAGTGTAAACATTGTCTGGGTAGTTAATATCGCACCTACCTTTACTGTATTACTACAGTTGTAGTAAAACTAAATTATCAGCTCAATCGCTAATAATCTTTTGGTTTTAAAATAGTCGTCGGCTAATAGGCACTGTTGGTTCAAATTATTAACTAAGTATCAATATGTGAAATTTGGCTCTGCAATCTTTAAGTACAGTATATGGGATTTGAAAATTTTTTTACTACTTTATTTAAGGCTTTTATCATGCGAAACGCTATCCAACAACAACGAAGAAAATCACATAACTTATGGTAAGGAAAAATTTTAGTAATAAATTTAACTTTCCTGAATAGTATTCATTATTTGATCAACTCAGTGTATTTTACGTCTTTTTTTTTTTTTTTTTAAGTCAACAAACAGTATCACAATATAATATTAACTCTAAAATAACAACAACAAACATGATAATAATGATACCAACACCGTTAACCACAAAATGCTATAGAGTAGTTACAGAAACTATACATACAGAGATGGTAGTATAGCTGTTAAACGCTAAACAAACTAAATAGTAAACAAAACAAATACACTACATTAAATTAAACTACGAGTAGGTATTGACTATACATCGCTAAGAGCTTTCAATATCATCCGCTTAAAACTGCCAACGCACGTATTTGTGATATCAATGCCATTGAACATATTATTATAGCAATATACAAGTTGGTATAAGGGTGAGCGTTTACCAGCATTGGTACGGCATCGAGCAGTGTAAAACAGATGATGCTGCCTACGATTATGAAAATGGGAAGGGATCTTATAACTTATTTTATTTACGAGGGGAATGCAGTCAAATCTATTGTGACATAGATCGTACAAATCGTCTAAAATCAAAATCAACAATATAAAAAAAACAATCGTCTAAAACGTCTTAAATCCAAATGATCGAGTATAGATTAAGTTTATATTAAATATAGATTATATTAAGTATAGATTAAGTTTATATTAAATGAATAAGCCCTAAAACTCACACACACATTCAGGTCAAATTACGGTACAAGCATCTGTAAAACTAGTTCTGCTCTAGAACCCTTGTTTTTGAAACGACTAAAGTTGACTAAATAATTTTAGAGATGCGCGTTTCATTGAATTTGATATGATTTGGTTCCCTCCCAAAATAATTAGCAATAACGATTTTATATTTTTCTATAAGGAGGTCATTTGCGTAAGTTACTTTTTTTCATAATAAATAAATAATAAATAAAATTAAATAACTTTATTTCATTAACAAATATTGCCTTAATCTAATGAGGTTTGCCATTTATGTACCTACCACCTTCAAAATCAAAATGTTTTTTATTCGAAGTAAGATTTTACAAATAATTATACGAAGTCAAATGAAAGCTTTGCAACCAAGGCTGGCTAGTCTCGTCTCTAAAGAGGAGATGAGAAATTAGTTTGAGCCATAGATAATCAAATAAAGAGAAACGATTTATATTTGTGTGTGTGTGTATTTGTAATGAATAAACTCAAACACTATTGAACCAATTTCAAAAATTTTTTCACCGTTACATAGCTACATTCACCTTGAGTAACATAGGTAACCTTTTACCGCGAGAAAATGTCTCATTCCCACGGGAAAAACTACTAAAGCGAGCGGAGCCGCGGCGGAAAGCTTGTATTATATAAAGTGATGAGGCTTCTATGATTTTTGACCGATCGTTTTCGTAATGTTACAAGATGTAGATGCAGGCGAGAAGTGTATTCGAGTTGAAATTTTCGATTTTTTTTTGAAAAAGGGATTTTCTTTTTAAGTATCAACTAAATGTTTGGTATTGACTGATCGTCATGGTAATGGTGTTAAACAACGCGGAAACAGACTTGGAATTTTCAAAACCATTTTCAAAACTAATAAAAACATTTTTGAAATATGTTGTATAAAGGTTTTATACTATATTTTCGTACATTTTCGCATTCATTTTCAATGCTCCGATTCTTGCAGGAAATATGAAATCTGTTTTTGTTATCGGTGTTTAGATCCTACTGGATTATTCATTGTTTTGGTGCCACGGCCAAAGATGGCGGCGTGGAATATTTTGATGCTTTGCTTTTGGTAAACTAATTTTGTATCTCTCATGAAATTTAAGAAAAATAATCATCACTTATCTTAGCCGTCAGTGTTTTTTAAAATAAGAATAATGAACTTAAATTTGTGTTTTTTTTAATTAATTTTATAAATGTAAACTTACGTCGTTTTTGCTTTAGAATATTTCATTCCTGAATTATAATAATTGAAGTCTAATTTAAAGGCCTTCATTTTTATACCCCTCTCGACAGGAATGTCAACAACATAAAATAGCTTTTTGAAGTCTCGTAAAAGGAAATAAAATATGGCAAGAAGTTAAAATTGAGTCACACAAAACAATCAATCAATAAAAAAGAATAGGAGTTATTGTGATCTTTGTGTCCTTTTTCCTTTGGCTATAATAAAAGCAAGAGAAATACGTGTTTTCTTAGGCAAAAGATCCGATATTTTCTTTAATTGGTACTTTGAAGTATCGGCCGATTGCGCACGGTCCCGCGACTTGGGTGAAGGGTGTTGGCGGGCCGCGTTGCTAGGAGGGTGCTCCCCGAGAAACCCTACCTGAGCGCACCTCGGGCACCTTGGGGGCGCCGCCGCCGCCATGAGGGCACCTATATTATAAAAGGTCCGGACCTGGGAACCCGTACTCCGTCCGCGCTCGCCGCTGGGGTAAGTCCATCCACACATTATTTATTTTTAGTCATTGAGTTGGTACCTTATATTTTGATTTTTTGTTTGAGTCTTATGTACAGTAGCCAGCACATGCGACGTGTGTGTCTGTCTGTAGCATCGTAGCTTCTAAATGGATGCGCGCCGATTTCAATTTAGATTCTTTTGTTTCCAAGGTGTCACAATCGAGAGTGTTCTTAGCTATGATCCAAGCGAATATCTTCAGCCATTTGAAGATTATCAGCTCTTTTCTAGTTGTTGAAAGGATCAAGTAACGGTTTTGTGGCGTGAGTTTTTTTTATTTAGGCTCGAGCCCCTCGGTGGGGACGTATATGAGCTGTTAACGATACGAATGTTATTTTTATTTTGTTTTCATCTTTGCAATATACCTGGTGTGCGGTAGCATTGGGGTCTCGGGGATATATCCCATTCTAAAACACAAATTATTCGATTTTATTACATTGTCTTGTGTAATTGGGTACTGGAGTTTTCAAGTCCGGTGAAGCTTGATCCGTCGTACTTTTTCGACTCAAGCATAGATCAATTTAAAAAAAAATCTGTACTGGAGTACGATTGTGATATCTTGTGCGAATATTTATTTATATGTGCTAATTGCGTAGAAATCTTTTCCTTATGCGTACTTGCACGCCAGCATCCCACTAAACTGTAAAACTTTAGCTCGGCGAATTTATTTTTTTAAACGTAGGTATGTGTACTAACGATTAAAAATATTGATGCGGGCCTAATATAAGGCTCAGTTCACATTGGCACAGAGTCGAAGCGACGCGACGATTTAATATGATTCTTTATCATTATATGAGCGTTAAATAAACAAAAATATAAAATCCTGAAATAAAAATTAAGTATATTGGAAGGGCGATTAGTTTGCTTGAGAGACAGGCTTTTTGAATTCTTTTGATTGCAAGGAATTTTATACAATGATAATTTATAATTTGGTGAACATATTTTGGAAATTAATTATCTCTGTCTGTGTATAAAACACTAATTTATAATTTTGTAAAGATGCAACGCCTGTGGAGTTTCTTCCGGCGAGTTCTTCTCCACAGAAGACAGCCAAATTACGTTACTGAAACAGAAATGATGGTCTTCAGGTCTGGGAAGGGTCTGGAGAATGTGCCGCCTGTGTTTTTGAATGGGTCGCCTGTGAAGGTTGTTAGGAGCTTCAAGTACCTCGGACATGTGTTAACGGACGACTTGAGCGACGATGCGGACTTGGAGAGGGAACGCCGGGCACTCTCAGGTTCAGTCAGTCAGGTTCGGTAAATGTTCGAGGGATGTGAAGTGCACCCTATTTAAAACATTTTGTCAGTGTTTTTATATATACGTGTCAGACGTGGGTGAGATAGGTACGAGTACACTAAGCGTTCCTACAACAAACTCCGTGTTCAGTACAATGATGCCTTTCGGATACTTATGCAACACCCTAGATATTGCAGCGCTAAGAGCATGTTTGCTGATGCCGGGATCCCATATTTTGACGCTGTGCTCCGAGCCGCATCGCCGCGTGTTGGGACAGCTTGAGTAGCTCAACCAAAGCTCAACCAACGAAATTTTAAATGTTACTAATGATATGGTCCTTTTAAAAGACACTGGTCTGACGTGCATATTTCTGCAAATGTGAAGTAGGCCTTTATTATTAAGGTTTTTCATTTATGTTCGTGCTATAGTTTTTATCGCTACCAGCACAAAGTTTTGAAAAACTTCCAAGCTATTGTAAAGTTATATACGAATATAAGTAGTTTCGGCAAAAATTCGCAGTGAGACGGACAAACAGAGTAATCAATAAGTAGAAAGACAAATAAAAAACTGCTTGTAGAACTATTAGGTCAGCTTAAAACTTTTTAGCTCATTGTGAGGTGGTGCAGGTGGAGGTACCATCTACATGTACAGGTTGTAGTGAGTGCGTAGGCCGTTGGGCTGTACAGCTGCAGGCTCCGTGCCAGGTGCCAGCGCTCGGCTCAGGAGAGAGAGGACGCAGCTGGAGGTCCCAGGGGAAAATTACAACCGTTCTCTGACTCGCCTGCTTTTGAAGTGGGTAATAGATAGAACTCTAATTGCCCACATAGTTAGCATCTCTTTAATTATTCGCTAAAGTTTGATGTTTCACATGAATTTAAAAATAAATGAGATATATTTTCTCCTTTGCATTGAGTGTTGAAAACCATTTGGAACAGTATTGATTATTGTGCTTTGTTGGCAGCCATAGGAAGGTGCGTGGGCCAGAGGGAGCCCTCCCTGGTCCCAGGCCTCTCCTCCGGCAGCTTCCGGCAGTTGGTCCGAGTCAAGCAGCCAGGTGAGTACCGACCGACTCATTCCGCTAAACTACTATCCATATTTGAGAAAATCATTACTTCTCATAAATTTGCTAATATTTTCGTGCAGGCGTTCACGTAATATATTCTGCCTGCACTAAATGAATAGATACATTTTCTTAGAAATTTTGATAGCTATGATTTTTGATATTGCTAATAGTCGCTTGATCTTATAAGTAAATAGCGTAGATATTTTTAGAGTTTTTATAGAGTACAGTAGTTATTTTCTTTACATACCTATTAGTGATACAATGTAAGAATTACATGATTACCGTTCCAATGTACTAACGATCTTCATCTCAGGGCCACGCCTAACATTTCTTGGTCGCCGGCCATTTGCAGAATCGATTTTCTTTGTGTCTTAACAATCAATTGAAATGGTAGAAATAAGTATTTGTAGCAAGGGTAATTAATTTAAACTCGTTTTCTTCTCATTTTGGCTTCGCATTCTATTCGCAGGTAATATATATTTTGTAGTTTAGGGTAACCTTTGTAAATGATCTGTACAAAAATGCTTATTAGCAGCAGGCTTGTTTTTAAATGCGTAGTTTCAAAGTGGAAATTCGTTTTGACTTATTTTGTTGGTTTGACTAATTACTATCAATAACGGTGTCACGTTAGCTAGCCAACTTGAGAAAGCAGTAGGTATTATTAAGCTGTAAACCTCTGTAAACACTATGTTTCACAGTTTTATTTATTGAAAAAATCAACCCCAGTTTTAAATAATTTGCATCGCTTTGTCAATGCTATGTTATGTCTTGCAGTGCCCAAAGGCCGCTCTGCGACAATTAGCGACGTTTACTTCAAATATTTCGGGTAAGTCGAAATGTAATAGTATTGAAATCTTAACATTAAAGAATAAATAGGGTTAAACTAAAAGTTCTTACAAAATCAAAAACTGAGCAAACTACCAAGGTATTTTTTTAAATTAAATCTTTTCAAAATAATGTCCATTCACATCAATACATCGCTGCATGAAACCAAAGGGAAAAGCACTTTGCCCAATCGTCCTTAAGGGTCTCTACGACACGGCCTTTTGATAAGCAGCCACTGCTTCCCCTGCGTCCATGCTTTCACGGCGCCAATTAACACGACGGAGTTTTTGGGCCTCGATCAAATCATGACGTAACCACCGGGCACAAAGCTTCCTGACTCCTAAATGTTCATGGAGCATTTTGTGCACCTGACTCATACCGATGCCTAAGCTTGTGTGAATCTGCTGATAGGTCACTCTTTTTTTCAATCTCAATCATACGCCGCACAACACTTATGTTATCTTCAGTCGCCGCCGTAGAAGACCGTCCCACACGCAGATTATCGGTGAGATTAGTGCTACCAAATTCAATAAACCAGTTGTAAACAGTGCCTCGAGATGTATGCTTCATCGTGAAAGGCCAATCAAAGTCTATCATAACTTTCTTGTTGACTTAAATGACGTCGGAAGTCATACAAAATCTCACGTTAGATATTTTTTCTTGGTGATATGTTGTACGATGTAATTAAGCGGATGCGTACTAAGGTAATACTAGAAAATCTAATAAATACATCCCTTTCATATTTCTATTTTCGGTTCTGTACAATTATGTCTACTGCGTGACATCATTTTGTGTTAGTTTGTGGTTGTGTTATGTTTGGGAGTTGGTGGTGGGCGTAACAAACGTTCGCCTTTAGTAAAAAATACTTTTATGCAATCCTAATCGCCTTTATTCGCAATTCTGTACGCTTTTCAGTTTTCTTGCAACTGAGTTTTATATTACCTATTTGAGTGTATAGTACGGCTTGTTAACCTGAATTACGGTCCCATCTGGCAGAAAGCATGAAACTTAGCATACATGTAGCTTTTATACAGGGTGTCCCACGGCTATGCCACATGGAGGGAAAGTACCTTAAATATTGTAGTTAGAACATTTTACTGAAAGAAGACATTATTTTATTTCTAAAAACTATTAAAACTGCATTCATACATTTCTTAATAATTACATGGTTGAACCGGGAATAGAACGCGCTACACAAGAAAAAAAAATCACCCTGTAGTTTTATCATACCAATCGAAAGGCTTCATCATAAGGATTATTTTTTGCTAGATAACACAGTGTCAGAAATAAAAGGAAGACTATGAATTTTAACATTTGATGTGGCCGGCCGAGATCGCCAGATCTAGCCCCGTTAGATATTTTTTTATGAGATTATGTAAAAAAATTAGTGTACAAGAACCGGTACGAAAGTGTCCACGAGCTACAACCAGAACTTAGACCTATTATTCTAAATATCCACCACAACAAGATAAAAAATCGACAGGGAGTGAAATAAATTTGTATTTGTACGGCGTGGGGGTCATTTTGAGCATTTGATAAAATTGATAAATTTTGTATTAAAAATGTTAAAATACATCGTCTTCCTTTTATTTCTGACACTATGTTATTTAGAAAAAAATAACCCTTATAATAAAGCCTTTTCAGCGGTATGATAAAACTACAGGATATTTTTTTTTCTCGTATAGCGGGTTCGATTCCCGGTTCAACCATGTAATTATTAAAAAATGTATGAATGCAGTTTTAATAGTTTTTAGAAATAAAATAATGTCTTCTTTCAGTAAAATGTTCTACCTACAATATTTAAGGTACTTTCCCTCCATGTGGCATAGCCGTGGGACGCCCTGTATATGTGCTTCAATGTCGATATGGAAACACGCTGAGAAATGATTACCCCCCCCTTTTCCCCTCATTTTACCTCCCTCATTTTGGTTTTTTTCATTTTCTACAAAAACGGTAGGACTGATGAGTTTACTTTTCAAGAACCAAATAGTTGTCGATAAATTACCTACAAAATGATACTACATTTTATAGTGCTAAGATTAATATATTTCTATATACAGCCATCAACGTATTATGAAATTTTAAAAACAGGCACACTTTTTTCTTCCTTACTTCATTTATAGGAAAACGACAAGAGTGGTGATAAAATGGACTAAAGAAGTCAACTACCTTATACATTAAGCTAAAAAATGACATTTATTTCATAGTCGTAAAGGCATTACTTCTAGAGTTACAGCTCACCGCGTCTGACTCAAGTACTCTTTTTTTTACCTTTTTAGAATACATCTTTCTGTTAACTTTGTTTAGCGTAGATTAGATTCAGATTTTCCAATTAGAAATAAAACAGTCCATGTACTAATCCAGGCCACAGTCTATTTACATGTAAAACTAGCTGTCTGCCCGCGGCTACGCTTGCGTTGTGTTTCGACATTTCCGTATTAATTTTTAACTATCCCACTTTTTTCCGTGATTTTAAAGTATCCAACATGTTGACCGAGTATATAAGGTACCACCATGCAAAATTTCGTTTCAATCGGTCTAACAGTTTCGGAGATAAGCCCGTAGAATATACTGCGCCGTATGAGTTACTAAAGTTTTTTAACTATCCCACGGGAACATTTTAATTTTCTGGGATTAAAAGTATCTAAGATGTTGACCGGGGATATAAGGTACCACTATACAAAATTTCATTCAAATCGGTCGAATAGTTTCGGAGATTAGCCCGTGCAAAGAAAAACAAAAAAAAATCTATAAAATCTGTACATAGAAAAAAAATGCTATAAACCTATTCAAGGGGATGTAAGAAGCGATATAGTACATACCCAGATTTTTTTTTAATATTTTTGTTTCTCTGTTTGTCTGTTTGTACGGGCTAATCTCCGAAACTATTCGACCGATTTCAATGAAATTTTGTATAGTGGTACCTTATATCCCGGTCAACATCTTAGATACTTTTAATCCCAGAAAATTAAAAAGTTCCCGTGGGATAGTTAAAAAACTTTAGTAACTCATACGGCGCAGTACATTCTACGGGCTTATCTCCGAAACTGTTAGACCGATTGAAATGAAATTTTGCATGGTGGTACCTTATATACTCGGTCAACATGTTGGATACTTTAAAATCACGGAAAAAAGTGGGATAGTTAAAAATTAATACGGAAATGTCGAAACACAACGCAAGCGTAGCCGCGGGCAGAAAGCTAGTTTTACATGTAAATAGACTGTGGCCTGGATTAGTACATGGACTGTTTTATTTCTAATTGGAAAATCTGAATCTAATCTACGCTAAACAAAGTTAACAGAAAGATGTATTCTAAAAAGGTAAAAAAAAGAGTACTTGAGTCAGACGCGGTGAGCTGTAACTCTAGAAGTAATGCCTTTACGACTATGAAGTAAATGTCATTTTTTAGCTTAATGTATAAGGTAGTTGACTTCTTTAGTCCATTTTATCACCACTCTTGTCGTTTTCCTATAAATGAAGTAAGGAAGAAAAAAGTGTGCCTGTTTTTAAAATTTCATAAAACGTTGATGGCTGTATATAGAAATATATTAATCTTAGCACTATAAAATGTAGTATCGTTTTGTAGGCAATTTATCGGCGATGATTTGATCTCTGAAAAGTAAACTCCTCAGACCTACTGTTTTAGTATAAAATTCAAAAAACCAGAATGAGGGAGATAAAAGGGGGGGGGAAAGGGGGGAAACAATAATTTATCGAAGTGTTTCCATATCGATATTGAAGCACATATATGACAGCTACATTCATGCCAAGTTTCGTACTTTCTGCCAGATGGGACCGATATCCTTATATTTTTTAGCTAGCAAGCCGTACTAGTAAGAGTATATTATAATGTGTTAAAAGCTTAAAGTCTGAGTCAAACTTGACATTAAGAGTGTTTACGCACTACATCCGTTTTCGTTCCAAATCCAAGAACGTCCATACAAAATTTTCTCGGACGGAACCAAGCATAAATGAAAAGTAAGTGTTAGTGTGTAGTTGAATATAACGGTAAGCGAATTTAATTATTTTAATTTAGAATTTGTTATAATAATACAAATATTTTTCCAGAGAATGAAGCTTTCGCCTGTGTATGGATAATTTATTTACGCAGACACTGGAGACATAATTCCTAATGGCTCTAGTCGGGTAGTCGTTGTGCAGAAGTAGTTTACTCCTGAACTGCACTACGTGGTTTGTCAATATGCAATGGTCAATCAACAGTAGGTATAGCAATCTACCGCGACTGAAGAATATTATAGTGCACCACTGTGTTATTAATTTTTAAATTTCTTTATGTAGTTCATTTTGTGACTTTATTGTTATTAGAGCATAAACAGATCGATCAAAATACGTATTATTACTGATATTCTCTCTTATTTATCATCGACGTCGAAAAATGATTTGTAAAATCTTACTTCGAATAAAAAAATATTTCTTTCTTTCTTTCTTTCTTTCTATCACGTTTATTATAACCCTGACCCTTTATTCAAAAGTATTTTTTTACATAAGAGGCGAAATAAGTAAATATTAATTGTTATTAATAAATTGAGCAATACGGTCTTTATTTTTTGTAGTGTTGTTGAAAATTTTATAAATACTATCTTAGCTTTCCGCCGCGGCTCCGCTCGCGTTGGCAGTTTTTCCCGTGGAAATGAAGAATTTCCCCGCAGTAAAAGGTAGCCTGTGTTCTTTCCAAGGTCTATTCTATCTTTGTATTCATACAAAGTTTCAGAAGATTTCAAAATCGGTTCAGAAGTTTCGGAGCCTATCAATATTAACAGGAATATTTTATTGATTTGTTTACACATTGCGTCAAATTATTGGTGCTTTAGTAAAATGTAGCTGTTGTCCGCGACATCGTTCGGCTTTAAGGTAGGCCTTTGTCGAGCATGATGATGATGATGATTATTTGCCAAGCATAAACAGACACACAGACGTTCTTTCCATTTAGGGATTTCGCGCATAGGGATACTCGTAGCTTTTCACACACGCTTACATTTTTTCTCGAGGGAATGGGGTATTTTCCCTCTACAGATTTATTATTTAGATTTAGAATTAAAACATTTCTTTTCTACGAGATTGTATTGATTGATTGTGATTGATTTCGCCATGTTCTTTTTTAAGGCGACGTCATTCAATCACAAGACGAGTCTAAAATATTTTCACGCTGCGGCGAGAGTGATATCTTTGCCCATTACCACACCATGTACAAGTGAAAACAAAAAGGTTAAATTTCATCAATTGCTAATCGAATCTCACGATTTTACTTCAATAAGTTTTTATATATGAGCTGTTAATGATGCTGACGATGATGTGTATTCTTCAGAGGCAACTCGACTGTGCCTTCGTCTTACCGCTTCAGAGATGTCGTCAAGTTGGCAGAGAATCCGGAGTTCGACCTCCAGAGGCCCACCGTCCTCTACGCCCACGGGTAAACTGATGTCTTTCAAAAAAAAAACATTTGATTGATAAATATATTTGCATTGTTTTGCATTTACTTAAAGTGGCTTGGTTTGTAGGAATATATATATTATCAAGGCCAGCAAACAAATGTCATAGTTTCTAAAGTTTCTTATTGCGACATGACGTGACATAAGTTTCTGCGACTTACCTGCCATTCAACTACTTGCATATTTTATTCAAACTTGGAATGTTTATGTACTGTTTGGGAAATTCATTCGGCTGTTCTATCCCACCATCATGATTTTTTATTTTTTTTATTTCAGATACGTGGAGTTGGCTAGCGATGCCAGTGTGATGCGCGTCGTCCGGGCTTACGTTCAAAATGCAGGGTCTGTCACTAGAAAATCGCGCTATAAAACTAATCATTACCTAAAACTCGTGAGGTTCGAAAGTATAAACTAGTTTGTGAAGTATTGAGAATAAACCCGATATGCAAAAGGGCTATTCAGCGGCGAAGACAGTTCTTTATGGTGTCGGCTTTTAGCCGTAACATATAGACAACTAAATGCCTGCAGAACTAGTGAGGCCGTATTATGTATCTACTGTGGAAAATTTAATTTTGATTTATTTAAGTCGTAATTTTTCTTACCCCTTCACAATTTGTTCATACTTTTAAACTTTGCGAGTTTTAATTATTTAACTTTTTTTTTCGATTTTCTATTGCCAGTTTCAACGTGTTGGTTCTGGATTGGGCCAACCTTGGCTTCGGCCCTTACTTCGCCGTCGCACTCGACTTGAAGCCGGTAAGTACCTACGTAATCTATATAATAAAACTGTAGAGGTCAAATGTCTGTACATAGAAAAAGGATGATAAAATTCGAGACAGGTGGACGTAAGAAGTGAAATGCAACATAAGAAAATAATTTTCTTTTTTATTGTTTATCCTTGTCAATTAACTCTGTTCAATCCTTTTAGGGAAGTTTACTAGAATGCTGTAGATATCTTGCCTTGATAGTAGAAATCTGTCCTCTGATTAGGCTCAGCCAATGCCTAATAATGGCTTATCACCTGTACAACGGGTCAGAAAAATAAAGATATACATAGTAATTAAAAAACTAAAAAACACGCTTTTAGCACGCACTAAAAATTATAAAAGTCATGTGACTATTTTTTTCGTATTCCTGAGCTGATAGCAAACCCTTTCATTTGATACCCATATCATGGGGTGCATTTCAATTAGCCTGTCCGCCATCTTGGACGACCGCCATATTGGATTTAAGTCACGTGACTATTTTTACCGTATTTCTGACAACAAACCCTTTCATTTCATACCCATATCATGGGGGTGGATTTCAAACCGCCAGTCCGCCATCTTGGGGAGGCCGCCATATTAGATTTGTAATTACGTTTCTTAGCTAGTCACAGTATTGTCATCAGAACTCAGAGCGCGTGCAAAATTTCATCCTAATCGAAGACCGGGAAGTGGGTCAAATTAAGATTCCAAGATTTTCTTACGTACATTGTTACTTACAAGTGAAGCTAATATAAAGCGTGTAATAAAAAGAGGCTATCAAAGTCACCGCTCGTAGATCTTCTAGCAATTACTAGGGCTAAAAATAACATGATCATCATAATATATAATTTATTTATTTCAGAACATTATGTTATCTACCATCACATCAGTTTTATTTTAACTTCTATGTCGTATAATTTTATAAACAAAATAAATATTAAGTATGTGGGGGGGGGACATGTCACACACGAGTCACGCACGACCAATGGCAATCGGACCCCAAACTAGGCAGAGCCGGTACTATGGGTGTCAGGCAGTAGAAACAGTATATAAAATACGTAATACAACATCCAGTCACAAGGAAAACACAATATGTTCTATAAAGTTTGCCCTGGGCGGGATTCGAACCCGCGACCCTAACCCGAACCCGAAATTAAACATTATCAACAAATTATTTATGCCCTGACACACCCTCATATTTGTCCCAGATGGGTTCGGCAGTCGGCCGCGCCCTGTCCCTTCTTTTGAAGCGAGGTCTGATGCGGGAGGGTCTGCACCTGGTCGGCCACTCGCTAGGAGCCCATTTAGTAGCCTTCGCTGCGAGAGACCTGAATGCCCGAGGATACAGAGTGCCAAGGTGAGGGATGATAAAAACAAATCTATAGAAAAAAAACATAAAATATCGTGAGGGTCGGGACAGCTTAAAAGACTTTAAAAATATCAAAATGCATAGGATTTTATTTTATTGAGGCATCTGTGGAATGAAATAAACTAACAGCAATAGATAGCAAATAGGAATCACAAATTTTTTAACAATCAGTATTATGATTTTCGTAGTTCTAACTAATGAAATCTAGGGCAGATATAAAATATTTTGACAGAAACCAGATCCTTTGAAATGAGACGGGACCCTAGAAATTAATAGAAAACTATAGTTTGTCCGAAAAATTAAAAAAAAAAGAACAGTGCCACATCGGCTTGAACGTAACTTTATGAAACCGTTTGCCGTGTAGGCTTTCTTAACATATTTTACTGCATCGAAAACTAATTTAATAAACCTGCTTGCCTTTTTTTTTTTGAATTGACCTATGCTTGAGTCGAAAAAGCACGACGGACCAAGCTTCACCGGACTTGCGGACCTGTTGAGCCTATTACCTCTTTGCAAGAATTTTTGCACCACATTTTCAAGCTTTCATTCACAAATTTCAGGATTACTGGGTTAGATCCGGCGTATCCTGGGTTTTACCCGTCTCTGTTGTCGGTGCCTTTGAAGGCTGAAGACGCAGACTTTGTGGACGTGATTCACACGGATGGAGGGGTCTACGGCGCCCCAGGCCCGACGGGGCACGCAGACTTCTGGCCCAACGAGGGCATTGCCAAGCAGCCAGGATGCTTGTCTCCCACTATACCGTTTACTGTTGAAGGTAATTCAGGATTTCAAAATATGGTAGTAACATGATATAATATGGTAGGAACATGAATCGATTTCAAAATGTGACCCCTTGTTGTAGATTTCTGCAGCCACTGGCGTTCTTGGGAGTACTGGGCGGAGTCAGTGGAGGGGGGAGAGTTTCTCGCTAATTCCTGCGATGGCTACGATTCTTTCCTACGTGGTCTGTGCAAAGAGGACCCTGTTTATATGGGGTTAAGAGCAAATTCTGAGTAAGCATTGCTTGAAAGCAAATACACGTGTGCTTTTCCGAATGAGTTGTAACAGATATTGATAATACCTCACTTTCGACAGGCCGGCAATCGGTCACGAAGTGCTCTAACGAACATAAAAGATCGGTGTTTTCTTTGTGTACCTGTACCTGCCTACCTGTACCTACATAATTGACCAAGAACGTTACATTTTCCTGCATTTCGTTCACTGATAGGCTTATAGTCTAATTTGGAAAATATCCTATAACATTAAAATTTACTACGAAGGTGAATCTAGTTTACGGCGGGAAAAATCAAAAATATTTAGGCATGTTAACATAAATTAATCTGTACGCTATTTATTTTCTCTATTTCATCTACCAGAATGATAATAGTGTTAATCAGAAGAGCGTACGGCCGTACAAGTAGGTCAAAGAAAAGGATGTTTTGTTCGATCGATCTTATTTAGATCAAAATTTATATTCAATTACATATTTTATTCCAGTTTGCGAGGGAACTTCTATTTGCGAACAGCGGCTAGGTCGCCATACGCTTTGGGCGAACGAGGCGCTTCCTAATGGTCGCCAGCAGAAAGCGACAGCTCTTCAAAAGTGCCCACGCTCGGTGCAATCGTGAGTGTGTATCAGACATGCATAGTGGCATTCATTAGCTGATTGATTTGACCAGGTGGCAAGTGGCGATTACGATATTGACAAAAAAATTACAATATTTTAAAATTGGTTCTTTTCAAAAAGATCCAACTTTAAAGTTCCAACAGCCTCCCTCCCTAAAAGTCATTTCTAATTTTATTTGTTATACCAATTTTTGTCACACATTGTAAACAAAATCCTGTCTATATCTTTGAGTATCCAATTTTCAATAATAGCTAAGTTACAAGTATGGTAGATATTCTAAGTGATAAGTTGAAAATGGCGAAAAATAGAGATACTGCTCTTAAAAATACTTGCGATAGCTCATTCGATCCGGAATGACATCTAGAAAAATGTATCGGAAGCGCTTATTAGGTAGCACACAAAAATTGCAAAAAAAAAACAACAAAACGAAATAAGTAGGTACCTTTTTTTGCAACTTAATTTGTTTATAACTTTTAGACTAAGAGTTTCTTGTGCTTTCTTTGATCTGTCTCCCGCTTTCCTAGAACATTTTCCTAGCAGCTCACGTGTAAATCTAACGCCATCAGTATAAACAACCTAACTGAGAAATATCTGCAGATTAAGGAATACCTACCCAATATTTTGGTTGCTTCAACAGGATGGGGCTAATGCTAATGACGGCACTATTAATTAACGAACAGTGGTTCTAGTTGTTTATACTCGTATGTACGTACATACATTTAGGCTATCATCGCACGGTGTCTTGGCTCGTTCTTGTCAAGCCTAATAGGTACGCAGAGAAGTATTAAAATAAGCAATCGATGGATTCCATACTTATACTCACAGGCTTAGAGTAAATAATTTTTTTTTATTTATACTAAGCTCACAGGGTATAGACACCGTGTGACAACCGCCTTACAAAAGTAGAGTCTGTCTAATACTCGTAAGTTATTATTGTACATGGGTAATTTTTCGGGAAATTTAAACAGTCATAAGATTAACTAAAGACCTCACACACTTTGTGTTTTTGGCAAAATAGGTAATCCACGAAATAGTTTGAACTTAGAGAATAAAATATACAAAAAATTTTCTATTTATACTCTAAGAGTTTGAAGTATAAAAACTCGTTGTACCTATCTTGTCTAATAATTATACTTTTACGGAGTTGCCAAGACCTATTTATAATTTCCCATTTTTTTAAAGTACAGTAAAATATTAGACAGACTCTATCTACGTACTAAATGAGAGCTTTCGTTGTTGCCCGTTGAAATGTAATTGTATGTATGGAATCTGTCTAAGCTTTGGATGTGGAAATGGTTGTTAAGCCCCGCGCACAAGGCAACTTGGCTGCGCAATCAGAATTTTTGCGGAACCAATCATTCGTTGCCACAACTGGACCTGGAGACCATTCGTGATTCTTTCGTCGAGCGATATGGACTTGGAAAAACTTATACTTTGCATGTCTTGATGAAAGAATATGAAATGTTATTTTTTTTGCCAAGTGGCCTTGAGCGCGGGTTCTATTAATGTTTGTTTGTATTAATGTTAATTGTGCTTAAGGCCTGTTATGAATGATAAATTGGATATTGTGTAAAAGAACAACAGCGCCCATGATTATGATGCATTAAAAATATTCGTAAAAGACGCCATTTAAATTTGAAATTCTGTGTCTGGGTGATGGTTTTATAAAAGTATATTATTATTGTAAAGAAATATGATAGACATCTCAAAAAATTTAATGTTTCTATGAATGAAGTATTACATGTATGATAATGTAAAATAATTATAAAGAGGAAAGGTTTGATTGTTTGTTTTTTTGTTTGTTTTTTTGTTTGTTTGTTTGTTTGCATCGAATAGGCTCCGAAACTACTGATCCGATTTCAAAAATTCTTTCACCATTAGAAAGCTACATTCACCCTGAGTAACATAGGCTATATTTTATTTTCAAAAAATTAGGGATCCCTACTAAAACCTCAATAATGTAACCCAAGGTGTAAAAAAAAATCCTAAAATATTCCTTATAACTGAATAGGCTCCGAAACTACTGAAACGATTTTGATGAAACTTGGTACGAAGATAGAATTGACCTTAGGGACGGATATAGGCTACTTTTTACTGCGGGAAAATACCTCATTCCCACGGGAAAGACTAAGTGCGGGCGGAGCCGTGGGGCGGAAACTTGATAAAAACTTGATATCTATCTATATCAATCTGAGCTTGGGGTATGATAGAATAGACCTTGGAAATTAACATAGGCTACCTTTTACCGCGGGAAAAGTCCTCATTGCCACGGGAAAAATGGCAGCGCAGGTGGAAAGTTTTGATGAAACTTTGTACAGAGATAGAATAGACCCTGGGGATGTATACAGGGCGTCCCACGGCTATGCCACATGGAGGGAAAGTACCTTAAATATTGTAGGTAGAACATTTTACTGAAAGAAGACATTATTTTATTTCTAAAAATTATTAAAACTGCATTCATACATTTTTTAATAATTACATGGTTGAACCGGGAATCGAACCCGCTACATGAGGAAAAAAAAACACCCTGTAGTTTTATCATACCAATCGAAAGGCTCCTTCATAAGGATTATTTTTTGCTAAATAACATAGTGTCAGAAATAAAAGAAAGATCATGAATTTTAACATTTGATGTGGTCGCCGAGATTTTTTTTATGCATTGGGTTACTAGCGACCCACCCCGGCTCCGCACGGGAAAATGGTTATTGTGGGTTATCCTTTAGTATATTATGCATGTATTATAAATATAAACCTTCCTCTTGAATCACTCTATCTATTAAAATCAAAATCCGTCGCGTAGTTTTAAAGACAGGGAGTGAAATAATCAAAAGAGTGCGACTTTGTATTCAACAGCGTAGGGGTCATAGCAATTAATAAAATTGATAAATTTTGTATTAAAAATGTTAAAATACATAGTCTTCCTTTTATTTCTGACACTATGTTATTTAGCAAAAAATAACCCTTATGATGAAGCCTTTCGATCGGTATGATAAAACTACAGGATATATTTTTTTCTCGTATAACGGGTTCGATTCCCGGTTCAACCATGTAATTATTAAAAAATGTATGAATGCAGTTTTAATAGTTTTTAGAAATAAAATAATGTTCAGTAAAATGTTCTACTTACAATATTTAAGGTACTTTCCCTCCATGTGGCATAGCTGTGGGACGCCCTGTATAGGATACCTTATACCACGGGAAAATACTTCACTCCCGCGGGAAAATACCTTATTTCCACGGGAAAATGGTAAGTCGGGCGGAACTTTTTGATGAAACTTGGTACAGATATAGAATAGATCTTGAGGATGGATAAAGGCTACCTTAGATACATCGCGGTAATATACCTCATTTCCACGGGAAAAATAGTAGCGCGGCCAGAAAATTAAGATGAAATTTGGTACAGGGATATATAAGATTCTGGGGATGGATAAAGGCTACCTTTTACCGCGGGAAAATACTTTATTCCCACGGGAAAAGTGGTAGGGTGGGCCAGAAGTTTTGATGAAACTTGATACAGAGATAGAATAGACCTTGGCGAAGGTAACAGACTACCTGTAACCGCAGGACAATAGCTCATTCCCACGGGAAAATGGTAGTTCGAAAGAGATGTTTTGGTGAAACTTAATACAGAGATAGAATAGATTTTGAGGATGGATAAATACCTCATTATCACGGAAAAAAACTGTGAGTGGTTAAATGCGAAAAGAATGCTTTCTGTATTGAAGGTCAGAAGCAGAGAGTGACATAGGCTACTTTTTCAAGCTGGGAGACATCTTATTCCTACAGCAAAAGACGAAAACCAATGCGAGCGAAGCCGCGGGCGGGCAGCTAGTGTAAAATATTTTGCACAATATCGACAGCTATGTACGACTTGCCTGATCGATTGATTGTAGCTGTTATTTAAAGTTCCTACCTATAGGCAAATCGGCTTTCCACTCCGCAGGTTTGACCGATATTAACATCGATATTTTGAAAAATTCGATCTTTCCCCAACAAGCCCCTCTAACATGCCCGGTCCACGCGTGACAGACATAATTTTATCGTCTGTATTCTCTTATCCTATTGGAGGATATTTTAATATGGCTGGTTTCTCGCGCGACAGACTTTTATCATAGCACTGCATGTTACGGCTCCTGGTCCACGCGTGAGAGAGATAATTTTGTTGTGCGTATTCTCTTATCCTATTGGAGGATATTTCAATATGGCGGGTTTTTTGACAGTTAAATGTGCGACAAACTTTTGTCATAGCACTGCATGTTACGGGGGGCCTAAAAGCGCCCCATTTAAGAAAAATAAAATGCCAATGGACTCATAAATTGGATTTTAAGAGAACCGCGAGCCGATTCGTATTTAACGTAAAATGGTCAATTCTTAGCTATAAAAAATACTGTGTTGTTTTTTAATTAAAATATAAATACCTACTTGTGTTTATTGTGAAAAAGTATTAACAGGATTTATAAAATAAATAATAAAGCACACCTTTATATTATATTTATTTTTTTGTAATAAAATAATAGAAATAAAAAAAGTGGCATTTTATTGTATTTTTTTATTTTATATTTGTGAAATGTCCATATTTAAAGATAAAAAAGGTGTGCATTTTATTTTATTTGTTTCAAAATTACTTTTCAATTAAAAATTTTAATAAAAAAATGAAAAAAGGGGAGCAATTTTTTTTTTCTTTCTAGTATTTATTTAAATTAAATAAAAACGGTTTAAAAAAGGGGGCCTTTTATTATATTTTTATTATTTTTCAAAGTATTTTTTTATATTATATAATAATTTTCCCAAATAAAAAAAGCCACGGCGGGCATTTAGTTAATTAATTCAATTTTAATAAAAAATATTTTAATAACATAAAATACATAGACATGATTTGCTACGTGTAGTCATGACCATTATATCAAAAATTCGACTTACTACCATCATTGATTTTTTTAAATAAAGCATTAAATAGTAAATTTTTAACTTAAATTTTGTTTGTATTTGAATTTCTGAAATATTTAATTCTCAATATAAAGCCATTAATAATGTTGTTAACCAAATAAGAATTCTAAAATGTTCCTCTCGACTAACTTTTTACAAATCATTAAATTATTCTTTAGATTATACGATTCACCAAGAGTGACCATATAATAATGCGCGGATTGCTATACGATTCGTCAGTATCGGCGCTTTTAGGCCCCCAGAATATAGCTATAAATGCCTATTTTGTAATGTACGTGTTTTTTGTTTATATTATGGTTGTGTAATTAGATAAATGTGTATAATTAAATAAACATACTACGTGTTTGTAGTAGTATGTCATGGTTCAAAAGTTACCTCTCAAAACGTAGGCAAAAGGTGAAACTCGATTCATTTACATTACTACCCATTCTCAATCTTTAACATTTTTACATTACCTCTTTCATTACATTACGTTATTTACTTACTTCACAATGTACACAGACAAAATCTGAAACTAAATAATTTATGGTTTCCTAAGATACATGCCTCCCCTAGTTTGAGGACCTCTGTTAATTTATGTTATCTATCAGATGATGTATTTTACTTTGTCCTTATTAAAAGTGTATCTTTGTTATCTAAGTTAACGCTGATATTTTAATAAACGTTTTTAATTTTTTCAATATGGCCTGGGGAATAACTACACAACAAACAACAAGAATGTAAGTATTGACAGTTCCATACCGATATACGAGTATCAATGGTGCGCTGCGCTGTGCTTGAATATTGAGTTCTTAGATTTTTAAGCAGTATATGGTTACTTGCTTGCCTTTGACTTCTTGAGTATATTTTTGTTTTTGAGCATATTTCATGCAAGCAAAAATAGTTGTCGTACAGCCTTAATGTGTTTTATGTTGCTATTCTCTTTATGTCTTAAAATAGACTGTTTTAGTAAGTATATTCTATGACTAGCTATCCGCCCGCGTTTTTTTTTACTTTCCCGTAGGAATGAGATATTTTACCGTAGTAAAACGCATCTAAGATTTTGAACGGGGGTATATATAAGGTACCTACCACCACGCAAAATTTCATTAAAAATTCATAGTTATTTTATTCATTATAGGTTCTCTCGGAAACCTTAGTGACGTCATTCAGAAGTTAAAATCTTTACTCAAACCAAGACCGGATCTCGTCTCCAACGAACTCTCGTACAAGTCTAAGCAATAAAAAAGATATCAAGCGATCTAAAAGAGGCAATGCGATATCAGTTTGGACACAACTGGCAGGTTCGCGCAATGTGTGCTGCTGTGGAGAAGAACCCGCCGGAGAAACTCCACAGGGTCGCATCTATTGTATTTTCCCCATTAAAAAAAAAAATGCTCTAAAATTACAAACAAAAAATAACTGTATCTGTTCTTTATCACTTCTTACATCCCCCTATTATGCTCTAGGCTGACTCGGTTTTATCATACTAATATTTTAAAGAGGAAAGATTTGTATTTTTGTGTGTATGTGTCTGTGTGTGTGTATGTTTGTAATGAATAAACACAAAAACTACTGAGCCGATTTCAAAAATTCTTTCACCATTATAAAGCTACATTCGCCCTGAGTAACATAGGCTACCATTTACCGCGGAAAAATGCCTCATTCCCATGGGAAAAACTATTAACGCGGGCGGAGCCGCGGCGGAAAGCTAGTTTTATTATATAGATGGCTTCTTCTTTAATGATTGGTTTCACTAGTTTAGAATTCCATGTATTTTTTGGCGTGGCTTATTGCTTATGTGACAATTTTTTATCAACATGATGATTACCAGTAAGATATGAGAAATGTCAAATGCTAGAATGAATGATAGCCCCCCGGTCTGAAAATTTTCATGAAGTAAATAGACAAAAACGAGTAACAGACATTGCATTTCAAAGATTGTTTTCTTTCATGGCTATTCCACTGGGAACCCTTGATATCAGGTTTGAGCAAGCTGCATACTACACAACATAGTACCAAGGTATCTACAAAAATATTATAATACACACTATACCAACATTAAAATCAGATAAAAATTGATGACGGAATTGTACCAAGCGCCAAAAAAGTGCTCATCACGAAATTTATCCCAAAAGACGCAGAATAATCTACTAAATGTGAATACATATAATAATAATTTATTTCCAAAACCTAACCTTTCATCTGATAAGACTTATAATAAAATACACCTTCTCTTTGAGTTGTTTAAACTGAAAATACGACTTTCTTTGTTATTAGGAGGCCAGCAAAGGAATGTGACGTTATGTAAGCCTGATTTTTATTCCTAAATAATATTCAATCTATGAATTTTATATATTCATGATATAAATAATTCAAAATGATGACTTGAATCAAATATGACATATAAAAATGATCAAAAACACTACAGATATTAATTTATCAAATGTTTAGCAATTGAGCGGTAAGTCACAAAAGGTAATATTATTGTGATGTGGGTTTCAGCCGAGCAGAGCAACCACAGCGCAACCCTCAGCAACCATCGGCAAGTAAGAGAGGATGAACCGGAGATAATATCAGCTGATCATCACCAATCTGACGAAAGTTACATCACATGCTGTAATTGCTTTTAGTAAGTGCTTGCTGCTATTTATAAGTAACTAGCTGCCCGCCCGCGGCTACGCCGTTCCATCAAAACTTTCCACCCCCGCTGCTGTATCTATTACATAAATTGTTCTTCTCCGATAGGCCACACTGACTCCGTCGTCGCAACAACAACGAATGGCATTCTTTTAGGAGATTTTTTTAAAGGATATATATGTAAGTAAATGCAATATAAATAAATAATTTACCTGTGTCTTATGTTTATGGAGCTGCTTATTGTTTGTTCGTTGCTGTATTTCTAGTTTTCGTTTTTCATAATTTGCTCATTTTTAAACATAATTAAAGTTTTAATTTTATATTTAGTTTTATTATAGTATCAGCGCAATATAATGTGGTCAGCCAAATCATTTTATTTCATATTTAATTTGAAAAAAAAAAAATCCATCTAAAGTTTAGTAAAAATGGGACATTTTCGCAGGTTGACCTGACAAAATAGTTTTTTTTTGTAATTTTTAGGGTTCCGTACCTCAAAAGGAAAAAACGGAACCCTTATAGGATCACTTTGTTGTCCGTCTGTCCGTCTGTCAAGACCCTTTTTCTCAGGAACGCGTGGAGGTATGAAGCTGAAATTTATATCAATTACTCAGGTCTACTGTCCCTTGAAGCTGTGAAAAAATCAAACTTCTAAGCCAACGCAATCAAAAGATACAGCCGTTTATGCCGCAAATTTTCGACACTTGCAAGGGAATCAAAACCTACAGGGTGCTTCCCGTGAACTCAGAATCTTGAAATTTGGTACGAAGCAACGTCTTATAGCATAGATAAAGGAAAAATTACGAAATCCATAAATTTTTAGTTACATCACATAATATATATATTTTTAATAATTTTAACCTTACTACCCATTTCCTCATAAACGCGTAGAGGTATTAAATTGAAATTCATACCAAATACTCAGGTCTATAATACCTTTAAGCTGTAACAAAATCAAACTTCTATGTCAACGCAATCAAAAGAAACAGCAATTTAAGCTGCATATTTTGAAACTCGCAAGTACTCGCAAGGGAATCAAAACCTAAAGGGTACTTCCAGTCGACCTAGAATCTTGAAATTTGGCATGAAGCAACGTTTTATAGCACACATAAAGGAAAAATTCCGAAAACCTTAAATTTTTAGTTACATTACAAAATATATATTTTTTAATAAATATAAACTTATTACTTTTTTCCTCATGAACGCGTAGAGCTATCAAGTTGAAATACTTACTTAGTACTTAGTTACTTAAACGATAAAGAGATCTTTGTCTTAAATTTATGCTCCTCCATCTTTCCCCATTGTAATGTTATGAATTTCATTTTGCAATAAGATTACCATAGTTATGACTCGATTGTCGTAATGAAAGAACTTTGTAAACCTTGCAGGTTTGTACGGAACCCTCGGTGCGCGAGTCCGACTCGCACTTGGCCGGTTTTTTAATATTGAAGTGTACAAACTAAATTGTTATTTTATTACACTACTGTTGTTAACATTACACATGACATCTGTTATTTTATTTAGTTTTGTCTTGTAATGGCTATAAATCAAATTATATTTGTATTCGACGAAAAGATGTATAAAGATTTTTTAACTCTTTTTACGTTTAATGTAATAAACTTAACGAGATAGTTAACGAGTCCCCTGAAGCCCCCAGCTCAGGAAGGGACTTAAAGAGAGGGTTAAGGTACCTTTTTTAGTTTGTATGAAGAAATTGTTGTGCTCTCTTAAAATTGTCTCACTCAAAAGCACGAATTCTAAGAATTTACATTAGATATAAACATAGTCAATCATAGTGTACCATCAATTACATAATTGCACACTTAAACATAACATACTTTTTTGTAAGGCAAACTTAAATTGAAATTAAATTCCCAAAACTAATAATTTCATCAGTAAACTTCAAAAAATCGTTAAAATAGTAACGGTTGGGGATAGGAGGTTGGTTCTTGGGTCTATAGTCACATGAGTAGCTATAGTTAGGTACGTTTATGTATATTTTAGCCCTAATGTAGTTAACTCACTTCCGCTTTAAGGTCCCTTTTGATTCGTACTTACGATATTAATCTATAGGTGTAATAAGTTTGTATCAAATATTTATTTCTTAAATTATTTTCTGCTGCATTGTTTCTGTGTTGCTTCACGTGAAGCTTTCCGTTACATTGCTGTTACATGATGAATGATGAATCAAGAAAGATATGAGAAATATCATATACATTTATAAAAATATTCATTTCAATGAATAAAACAATGATCTGAAAATAATTTACCTGTAATAAAATATAATAATTTTAATGGGACATTTTAATAAAAAGCTTTTGTTATTTTCATGCTAACACGGATTTCGACACTGTTATAATACGAAGACGGTAAGAAAAGTCACACAGGTTACAGACAGGTAAGTCCAGTAATTTCGGATAAAAGACGGGATTCAATTATTAATTAATCGTCGCCGGTTTTTATTAAATTACTTCAAATGATAAGGTATTAAATCATTCCAATCCATTAATATCAGATCAGGCGTTAAAGCTGAACTTTCACATTTACATACACAAGAGCACATGCAAAGGTACCTTATGGTCGGCATCGAGTTATGCATATCCCTTTAATCAGTAACTAATAATTTTTTCAAATCCAAAAAGATTATATACGTAGTAATACGTACTAAAACCTATATAAAACCCGCCATAAGGTACCTTTTCACGTGGAACGTCACAAGCTTTGTCTAGCTTGTTAAATAATAATAATAATAAATATGTGGGACATCTCACACACGGCCACCTGACCCCAAACTAGGCAGAGCTTGTACTATGGGTGTCAGACAGCTGATATACATACTTAATTATATAAATATACAACATCCAGACACAAGGCAAACAAGTGCTCATCACACGAGTGTTTGCCCTGGGCGGGATTCGAACCCGCGACCCTGTGCTTCGTAGGCAGGCGTACTACCAACTAGGCTACGGGGCCGTCAAATATTACAGTTTATGTTATTTTTTGTTTAGATTTTTATAGTTTAATATCATAAGCCGTGGAGCTACTGTAATACTGTCTGCTTTATATATTTATTATGAACTAGCTTCCCGCCGCGGCTCCGCACGCGTTAATAGTTTTTCCCGTGGGAATGAGGAATTTTCCCGCGGTAAAAGTTAGCCTATGTTCTTCCGCAAGGTCTATTCTATCTTTGTGCCAACTCCGCCCGCTTTAACAATTTTTCCCGTGGGAATGAGAAAATTTCCCGCGGTAAATTGTAGCGTATGTTCTTTCCTAAGGTCTATTCAAACTTTGTGCCAAGTTTCACCAAGATCGGTTCAGTACTTTCGGAGTATTTTCAATTATTAGGAATATTTTACGTATTTTTTTCACACCTTGGGTTACATTATTGAAGTTTTAGTAAGGAACCCTAATTTTTTGAAAATAAAATATAGCCTATGTTACTCAGGGTGAATGTAGCTTCCCAACAGTGAAAGAATTTTTGAAATCGGTTCAGTAGTTTCGGAGCCTATTCGATGCAAACAAACAAACAAACAAAAAAACAAACAAACAATCAAACCTTTCCTCTTTATAATATTAGTATAAATGTATATTAAGCAGTTAGGTTCTAATATACTAGCCCTCCGCTGCGGCTCCGCCGAATTTTCGGAATTTTCCCGCGATAGGACTTCGTATATTTCAAAGGAATACCTACAATATTGCGAATGATTGAAAATTGTGAATTTAGAATAGCTTCATATTTGGAACGAATTGTGATAACTGTATTGTTTATTATTGTGTAAGTTACTGCAATGTGAATAATCTTTGATTACATATTTTCTTCCCTTTGTCATTGCGTTGCGAATGCACAAAGAATAATTATTATTTATCCTCAAACTGCAAAAGGGCTAAGGGAATGTTGCTTTTTAACAAACATTATACATTTCTCGAGCAGCTTTCTAGTTTGAGGGTAGATTTTTATTATGGACTCGTTTAGTGAGCGGAGTATTGTTTCCTCTTAGCTGACGCTCGGTGCGAGCTCAGTATATAAGTTCCGTAGCATTCATAGCGGTCGGTCGCGTGTGTAAGCAAAGGCGCTGAAGAAGTGACGGTAAATGAAACTTTGCTGCTGTGATCTTGCCACCACCGTTCTCACGACTTGAAGAGAGCAGTGCGACTGGTGCGACCAGACTGTGTCCAGCCAACAATCCTACTAATATTCATTATATCCAAAGATTTTATGCTCCTCTAGTTATAAGTATGAATTAATTCACACTGTTTTTTATCTTTTAATGTAATCTTCTTTTTCTCTTTCTCACTAACTACCTTCAGTTGTTTATATGTGGAAACATTTTAATGGTGTATAGTTATCATTATTTACTATATAATTAGTGTAAGAACACTGTATGTTTTCCGAATAATATAAAATAAAATATTAAAAACGCGAAAGTTTGAGAGAATTTATGGATGTTTGTTACTCTTTCACGCAAAAACTACTGAATTAATTTTAAATAAACTTTACAATAATTTAGCTTATACAACAGAATAACACATAGGCAACCATTTACTGCGGGAAAATCATTCATTCCCACTAAAAAATTGCTAGCGCGGGCAGAGAAAGCGCGGGTTGGAAAACTGATATTAAAATGAATCTTTATGATGATGTATGAAGCTAGGAACAATAGAAATAATACATGTTGTAGATTTGTTTAGAAAAAGCCTGGTTGACATCATTATAATTTTGCGTACTAATTTGATAGTAATTATAACAATGTATGTGTTTTTTAATCCATCAGAAGTAGTCACACAAGGCTTGTCACAAGTACGTACATGCATTGTATTTTTGACCATAATTTTAATATTTTTTGAATGCGAATTTTGTAGCTTTTTGATTCGATACGCATGCTACTCGTAATAAAACAATTTTTATGATTCATAACATTTGTTTGATTTGTTCTTTTACCTTAATTTTATATCTGAGTTTAAGTATTGTACAGTCAGGTATGTTACCTCAGGTTTTAGAGAACAGAAACACTAGACCTGTTTTAGACAACAAAAGCAGAAAGTATTATAAATTACCTCTCGCACTCTACTCTACTGCTATGTCATCTGAGCGGAGATCCTGTATTGTGTCTGGGAGTTTCCTTCCTGTTGTTTCTGGCAGTAAAAGTATCAAAGCCGCAGAAACGAGAGGAGTGACTCCAAAGATCATGGTTGGTACCCATGTTGCCTGTGTGCTCAAGTTAGCGACGAATGGTGCCACCATAGACCCTATGCGCATAGCCATCGACGACACACCTGAAAATTGAAACAACAAACTGAACATTTTAAAATTTAACCAATTTTGCTGAACACTTTTTTTATGCGTGACAAGTTAAGAAAAGTCAGGAGACTGTACTATAAAAAAAGAAGAATCATTTTGACATTACCCATTCCCATATTCCTAACTACAGTGGGGAAAAGCTCTGAAGAATAGATGTAGGCGCAGGTGGCTGCCAGTGCTGCAACACCGACGCCGATCCCGCTCAGGATCAGCTTAACCCAGAGTAGGTCTGGCGTGATCCCCAGGGCGATGATGCTGACACCGCAGACGACAAAACTGCCCACCAAGGTAGCTTTCCTCCCCGCCTGCCTTATCAACCATATGGAGACGAAATTTGCAGGGATCTGAGAACCACAACGAAGAAACTATTACTTAAGGAGGCGAGAGCCAACCTTGCTTTGAGCAAAGTTAATAAACTTCATTAATTGACGTCGAAAAATGATTGTAAAATCTTTCTTCGAATAAAAACTTTTTTATTTCGATTTTGAAGGATCTGGAAGATTCCTGCACAAATAGTTTAAAGAAAGTTACTATAGAATATCAGAAAATTTAAGTGCAGAGTCCAGATCAACACGTGATCAGTTTGCAGAATAAGGACAGTAACAGCTTTTAAAATTTTGGGGAACCACACGCTTAAGGCCGGGGGGTATAATTATAAAATCTTGTGCTCTATCTACCAATTTAGGATATAAAACTGTAATGTATATAGCATGCACAGCACATCTTTATGACAGCGATTAAAAGACACTGGTTATAACACCCTAAAACATTACAAACGCTATACAGTGGGAAATGCATGGGAAGTAAAAATTCAGTTCAAAGCGAAAATTGAGTAAAAAGTTTTTATGTTATTAAAAATTCATACTTAGCCCCCTGATTATCAGTACTTATTTAATATTACTTCTTCTTCTTCTTGTTATCGAGTGGATTTCGAGGTTAACCTACCTCAGAAACCCTGGTGTCGGAATTGTTGAGCCGCCTTAGGCTTCCGACACGGCTCCTATAAGGATTTCATCCGTAGATAGTAGCCGGGACGTAGGTCCGTTGGCCGTTGGGCTTTACGTGTCTTCCGAAGCACGGAATCATCTTTCTTTTCGGACAATTAGGAGATTCAGCCTGCAATGTCCTAAGTCCTAACCAAACTAGGGAAAGTCTTACAAAGTGATATTGGTTCGACGGATCCCTGGAACCTCGGTAACGTCAGACGAGCTTTTGACCACTCGAGAACGGAGCTTGTTATATTACTTATTACTCTCAAACACTTTAATCAGATAACGCACCTGCACTATAGCAGAAACGCTGACACTGAGATATGGGTTAGAGCTGCTCTGGCCAATGTACTGGTTGAATCCAAAGAAGGTGTGGCCTGCCACCAACCACATCAGCACAGAGATGGACGTCCTGAGCCGAAGCTCTGGTCTCCACAGCGCTGAGTAGTTCAGCTTCGGGCCGTCCTTCTGGGAACTCATGTCCAGAGCCATCTTCTGCAGGCTCTCTTGAATATTTGAGGTTGGAAGCTTGTTCCTAAAACATCACAAATCAGTCACAATCATTTATGATGACGATCTTAGGGATGCGGATACTGTTAAGTTTTAAATTTCATTATTTTGATTAACTCTACTTCGTGTAGGCAAAAGCATTTCAGAGAACATCAAATAAAGTTTATAATTGTATGTCAAAACTAGTAGTGTTTTACAAACTTACAATGTAATTCAGCTCAGATGGTTAGTAATGAAAAATAGTAATGATCCGTCACTATTTTCTGAAATTATTAACTAATAGGTCTGGATTGGTGTAAAATTAAATAGTGTTACTAACATTTTTGCAGCTTTAATTATAATATCCCTGGCATCGTCGACTCGTCCTACGCTAATTAACCATCGTGGAGACTCGCTTACGATGAAGAAGTAAACCAGGTATACAATATTGCTAGCGCCAAAGACTAGCAAGTAGTAGTTCCACGTTCTGAAGTAGTATGCTATAAGAGGCACCATCAAATGACCTATTGCGAAAGGGATTTGGAACAAGCTGCCAAATAACTCACGGTATCTGTAATATAAATAAAGCACATTAAAAGAAATACGATCATGTTATTACGTACATAATGGCAGCATATCTCATCATTAGAACCTTGATCACAGAGAAGATAGAAACATAATATATATATTTTAAAATTACCTAGGTCCTATTGTCTCCATGATGAGCACAAAGGAAACTATCGACAATCCTCCTGTAGCCACACCCAGACAGAAGCGCAAACAAGTGAAGATGATGTAGTTTGGGGAAAAGGGTACGCCCAAACCCATCAGCACCACTAAACTGACGCTTAGCAGGAACGTGCCCTTGCGCCCGTATCTGAAACAGCAGTGAGATCAAATCAAAATAACAGGTTCATCACAAGTTTTCGAAATAAAATCAGAAGTCGACGTCAGTTTATTGCAAGATTAACTTAATATAAATGAGCATAGCCTTGGAGGATAGGATAGGAAATTTGCCACCGCCAGATAAGCGGTGTGGGTAAGGTTGAGTAAACTGCTTTTGCATTTACTGGTATGATTCAAGTAATAATCATTTTGCAATTCTTGTAGGACGTGAAGTTAGTATATATTTATTAGTTAATGTAAAAGTAAGATGGAAAAATATAAAATTAAAAAGAAAAACATTGCTCCTCGACAATTTAAGGCATCAAGAGTAATGGATTATACTTGAACAAATATGTATTATACCTGTCAGCCAGGAAACCACTGAGGAGGCTGCCAATGAGGATGCCGAGTTGCAGCATGGTCTGTGTAAAACTGGTCAGCCATGCCTTGTCGCAGATCAGATCCCACTCCGAGATGATAGTACTCTCCATAGGCCCATTATCATACTCATACTCCAAACACTCCTTGTAGCATGTAGAGTTCTCCACCGTAGTCGTTACATTTGAGCTGAACTCTATACAACGGAAGTTGATCTTTGGTGTCAAGAACACTATGTTCAGCTGAACCCATCCCGTAGGCACTTTTATCAAAAATATTGTAAGGAAGACTAGAAATTGCCACCGACCAAAACTGCCAACCAATTTTGAGAAATTATCGTCTTTAATTGGTTGCTTTGTTAATTCTAATTTAGGAAGCATTTTGTGCACCATTTTGCCTATTCATCTAAATAACCCTGTTTAGTTAGTGGTATCCTTTATTTTCTGTCCGTCTTCTTTTTTATCGTAGATTCATTATAACACCTAAAAACAAAAATTACAAAGTTCAAATCAAATCAAAATATTTTTATACGAAGTATGATTTTACAAATCAATATTCGACGTCTAATGAAGTTAATAAGATTTGCTCGAACCAAGGCTGGCTCTCGACTTACTAATGAAAAATAAACTTTTAAATTTTGAAGAGGCGGCGATGCGATTTTAGTTTGAATAGAACTGGCAGGTGTGCGCTACTTTGGAGAACAACCTGCCAAAGAAGAAGGTTAAGTCGCAGAGTAGTTCAGACACATTGCTTGATATACTGTCGGCCTTTGGGGCCAAAAGGTTCTCAAGGGTCGATCAAGCAAAGGAATTATTACGGAAGGTATGGCGTAGGCAAACTCTCATAAAGTGAATCGATTAATCTATACTACAACGACTCGGGAAGGCTAGATACGGACAGAGCAGATCTTTTTCAGACAGATTCACCATGTAACTGAAAAAATGATAACACGAATGATTTTAATTATAAGAATTTTTAATCATATTGCATGTAGAATATGCTCATCATGTACATTTTTTATCAACAGATCCATTCAAGGGTTATACCAAGTATTTTGTAAAAAAGATAATGTAAAACAAGATTGCAGAAGTGCTTTTTGATAACCTTGTTGTATTATCATTACATTGCATGTCTATAAAAATATTGTTAAGGTTCTTACTTCCGACAATAAAGACGAGATAAAATTCGGCTTTCTTTGTAGTACCTAGCGTGCGAACCGGCCCTAGAAGGTGGAGGTAAAATTAAACTATATACGAAGAAATTTATTTAGTGCTTATATAACGACTTATTAGCAAATATTACATGCTTTGTGAATAGAAAAAGATCATCCGGCTCATAGTGCTTTTCGAGGGTTTTGGACATCTCTGAATCCAAACTACTCCTTGCACCTGAAATCCAACATGGCGGCCAAAAAACTTAACGCATGCGAGTAGTGTAATGTGAGTGTAATTTTTTCTCTCCTTGTAAAAATTAGAGATAAGAAAATTTGAACACTACTCGCATGCGTTAAGTTGCTTTTGTATTTTGACTCTTCCGTGCAGTTTCTCGTAGGAATGAGATATCCGCGGTAAAAACTATCTAAGATGTTGACCGGGGATATAAGATACCACCATGCAAAATTTCATTCAAATCGGTTCAATAGTTTCAGAGATTGGCCTTTCTATACAGACAAACAGACAAATTTTAAATTGATTTATTGAGTTTTTTTAATGTGTACCTAAATCAATCAATCATGGGCAATTTTTTTTCGAAAGCCATTCTATTTAATTAAACCACCAAAATCGATAGGTTCATAAAGTATTATCGAACACAAATAAATAAGTTAGACGCCACACCTCTTTTCTATCAGAAGTTGGTAGGTTCAAAACTTGTATCGTTGATGTTATTGATGCTTTGGTAATTCTGTTGATCCATTCAGGTCCTGGCTTAGAACTGACCCAACTGAGCTCTCCCAGTAAGTGCCGTGACCTGCCCCTCTAACATGCCCGGTCCACGCGTGACAGACATAATTTTGTCGTGCGTATTCTCTTATCCTATTGGAGGATATTTCAATATGGCGGGTTTAAATGTGCGACAAACTTTTGTCATAGCACTGCATGTTACGGGGGCTGGTCAGCGTCGTGGTCATCTGTCAAGTCCGTCTAACAAGCGTGGGGTAATCCCCACTAATGTGGGGATTCCTAAACACCTCACTCTCAAGGGTCCCACCGGCACCAAAAAATTTGCGTACCGCCCACTGACTTTTTGATATGTGTTCTAGGGACCTTAAGCTGTATAAAAATACTTGATGCCCTTTCATTTGATACCCCACACGGTTATTTTTTTTATTTTTTTTTTAGGCATCTTATTAGGTTTGAGGAAGCTCGGCTAGACACTACCACGAATATCACGCTCGCTAAAGGCAACGAGTATTTTTATATAGCTTAAGGTCCCTAGAACACATATAAAAAATCTGTTGGCGGTACGCAATTTTTTTTAAACGAAAGAAGATCCGAGACGAGTAATAACAATTAATTTAAAGTGTCCAGTTGTATGTTTAGAATTGGGCCAACCCAACTCTGACCCAATTTATTCTGTGGGTGTCGTATAAGGCGATTATAATTAGTTAGGTACCTGAACGAACTATCACCATTGTTCACCGGTTTAACTGTGATCCCAAACCCGCCTGCATGGGGATTACGGCAACATCCGGATGTGGCTGTTTTTTTGTATTCAGTTGTAGTATTATTATTAAGCACCGAAATGCCGTTACTATACTTTTCTAGCAAAAAAATAAAGCTTTTAAAGTTAGAACAATTTAATCTTTCGCCATTAAGGAAAAAAGCAAAGTGACAAATTAGAAAACAAAATAATATCCCTATTAATATTATATAATAGTAATAATAGATATAATAGTAATATAATAGTAATAATAGAAATAGAAAACAAAATAATATCCCTACTAATATTATTGAAAGTAACTCTGTCTGTCTGTCTGTCTGTTACGCTTTCACGCCAAAACCACTGAACCGATTTCGATGAAACTTGGTATGGAGATAGAATAGACCTTGGGGACGGACACAGGCTACTTCTTACCTCGGGAAAATACCTCTTTCCCACGGGAATGACTGTAAGCGCGGGTAGAGCCGTGGGGCGGAATTTTGATGAAACTTAATAATAATAATAATAATAAATTTATTTCAAACTTAAGGTACATAGTTTTACAGTTTCCGGAGTCTCCTTTTAGGCAGCAATTTGCCTGTGTTAGGAAGCTCCCCTCTTCCATAACTAACGTGACCATTTATTTTTGTACTCAAAACGGGACATCGGGTTATTAACGTCAATTAGGTAGTAGGTCCAAAAAAAATTAATATAGCATTCTTTATTTTAAGAAAGTAGTTATTATTATAATAATATTACAGAGCATAATATAAATAAAGAAAATTATTATTACTTAAGTATTTTTTAATTTATATTTTTGCCTGTGAGGATTTTAAATAAGAATAAAATTCTTGGCACGTTTTTTTTATGTTCACCTTTGTTATTAACATCGCCTTAAGAACTGGAACCTGTAACTGGGTTTTTTCAGACGTCCACAATTTATTCATTACAGAGATTTCTACCGGAGCATTTGTAGCAGGCAGACATAAAATATATTCAATTAAAATGCAAAAGTGTTCATGTTGAAGGTTGTTGGTACGAAAGTGTACGAATACTTCCACCCAACGGGTCTCTGTGCAAACATTTTCATTATTCCAGTCGGCTATTTTTTGCGACGTAACATAGTTACATATTAACGAAAATTCGTCAAAAACTGTTGTGTCTGCATTACAATCAATGTATCCCTTTTCTATTAATACATCCAGTGCTTTTTGAACCTCTTCCCATGCGGTACTTTTTTTAATCGAATCACACTACTTGCGTCGAGCGAGACTGCAGTTTCGGAAAACGGGACAATTATGCGTCCCGAAGCTTTCTTTGGGGACACCGGGACGGAAAACCGAAAAAAGGGACTGTCCCGTTCAAAACGGGACGTATGGTCACGTTATCCATAACTAATACAACTTGGTATCACCAATCTGAGCTTGGGGTATGATAGAATAGAATTTGGAGATGCATATAAGCTACCTTTTACCGCGGGAAATCTCCTCATTCCTACGGGAAAAATGGCAGCGCGAGTGGATTTTTTTGACGAAACTTGGTACAGAGATAAAATAGACCCCGGGGATGTATAAAGGTCACCTATCACTGCGGGAAAATTCTTTTTCCCAAGGGAAAAATAGTAGCAGATGAAAAGTTTTGATGAAGATTGGTACAGAGATATATTTAACCTAAGAGTAGAATATAGACTAACTCTTACCGCGGGAAAATGCCTTATTCCCACGGGAAAAAGGTAAGTCGCGCGGGAAGTTTTGGTGAAACTTGGTACAGATATAGAATAGATCTAAGGGATGGATTAAGATTAACTTATAGTGCGGTAAAATGCCTCATTCCCACGGGAAAATTGGAAGGGCGGGCGGAAATTTTCGATGAAACTTGGTACAGGGATATGAAATATTTTGGGCATGGATAAAGGCTACCTTTTACCGGGGGAAAAAACTTTATTTCCACGGGAAAAATGGTACAGTGGGCAAAAAGCTTTAATTAAATTTTATTACAGAGATAGAAATGGTACAGGGAAAAGTCGAAAACCAACGCGAGCGTAGCCGCGGGCGGGGCAGCTAGTTAAGAATATAAAAGAAACATAAAATCTAAAAAGTAAATAACATCAAAAAAAGGTTCTGTCGCCAACAATTATTTTAACCGGTTGTATATCCGCAATATAGTGGTAGTACTCATGAAACGGTACAACTATTTCCAAGGAACAAAGATTGAAATTAAAAAAAAAAAACTTTATGTATAAACTTCAGTCACGTGACCGGCCACTTTGCATGAGAAGAGGATTTTGTTTTTAATTGTGCGATGCTTGTGTCGAAAAGGTACGACCAATCAAGCTTAAACGGACTTGCGGGGGAGCGGAAGACTCTACCCCAAAAAAAGTCATATACCAACGCGTCTAGGGGCGGACCGAGCGAGCCTCGGACCTCGGCCTAACGCGTTGATACTGAAAAACATCGTGAAGAAGACGACGCCTAAGGGGCTCCGTCTCTGATTATCAATTTTGATTTTGATTCTGGCCGCGCCCCCACCGGCGGGTACGGGCACTGTTACCTGAAGGGTAATTGTAACCTGAAGGGTGAGAAAACGTATTTTAATAGAGAAAGTTATTCAATTCACAAGTATTAACTATGTTGCGGATAAAAAACTAGTTAAATTAATTTCACGGTTTAATTACGAAATCTATTATTGCCTTGAGTAGTCACAACTCAATCCATTGATCACTGTCGATTGGTCCGCTCGGCAGCGCGCGCGCAGTGAAGGTGCATCAATGTTGCCCTTGCCACCATGCTGACCTTATCGAATTAGCTAAAATATTTTAGGCTCGCAATTTAATATTGAACAAAATTATGCCAGATATAACTTGAAGTGGAAAATAAATATTATAAAAACAATTTCTATTCCATTTATTTGTTCCTTCAACAGCCACTAACCAGACCAGAACTTTACCTTTACCTTAAAAGGGAAGATTCCCACGTTAGATAGGTGGGTTGGTGATCGCAGTTGGTATACAAGTATAAATCAATTAAGCTAAAATAATTATTTATTCATTTATTATAGGTTTCTTATAAAATACAAAACGACGTCATATCAGAAATTAGCTTTGCTCAAACTAAGACCGGCTCTCGTGTCAAACGGGTTCTCGTGCCACGAAGCAACACCAAAGAGCCGCATCTTTTGTATTTTCCTCTTTCTTTAATATACTTATAAAATATTAATTAAAAAGCACTGCTACCTTTAAAGGAACTACTATTATTATATTCCCTGCCTTTATATACCTCGCCTCGTATAACACCTACCCTGTAGGGTAGGGTAGAGTTGATATTGTACATGCGCGAGTTGGTACGGTTTGATGAGCGATAACCTGATAACGGTACTGTGGCTATGGGTAGTGTAGCGCTGTAAGGTTTGTCAGAGAGTGGTTGATTCCTGCGTGTACTTAGATCAATCTTCAAAACTGCATCGTGATTTTTTGCATACAAAACATCGGTATTTAATAGGTATTATATCAATGATAAAAAAGAAAAAAATACCGCGTGTAAAAAAAATACAGACTTCAGTTTGAAATTGTAATATTTAGTACGAGTATACTGTAATATTATGCACTGTCAGTCAGTATAGTTTTAATTTTTAACCTAACTTATATTGACAAAAGCTACGGGTTTTTGTTTACCTATTGTTTTTTTTAATTGTGGGTCAAAAACCGGATAGGATCAGCTTAATGCAGGTTCTGATGCGTAATTAGCAAAACAGTACCTATGGTTTATTTGGTTACTTTGCGTTACTAACTCGAATCTTACAAATACGTATAATATGGTCGTTTTGTTTCTTTTTCATCCAAAACTTCGCGTAGTCATAATATTAATAATAATATAAATTCGTTTTTGTCTTCCAAGTATTCTGACTAGAGTCTAGACAGACAAGGTGATATATTATCGATTACCACATTTATTATAAATTTTACAAAACTTGATAACGAAACTCGTTTTCTAGTTCAGGTACGTCAATAAAACGACTTAAATATAATAAACTCACCGTGTTTACACAAGATTCACTTGAATACTCTCGTTATCGACACAGACGGATAGATAAGCAGTGCGTGTATGTGTGGGATGAGAAACCTTGTGGCGGCTCTGGCGGCCAGAGAAGGACTGAGGAAAACTGCGCCCGCGGCGACTATACCGATCTTACAATAACACTGACAGTATGAAGGTTACTATAATGTATCTATTATTTTAATTCACCGTTAAAAACGTGTAGATATGATAAGACAATTTAAGATCATTGAAGACAGCGCCGCCGTTGGATTTACGTCCTTTAATGCGATAGTGGGCCAGATTCTGCCTTAAATTTAAAAACCATAATATGTCCCTTTCACGTTCTTAAGTACAAAAAAGGGACAGGTGATTGATAACTTAACTTTAGAGGCGTCAAACATCGATTATGCGCATATTTCGGATTAGTACAGCGGGCATGCGAAAACGTCGTCCCACTCACGGATGTCCCACTTATATCACAAGCTGTTTTTGAAAGCTGCGCTGCTTATTTTATATGTATATCATTCATTAAAACTTAAATGCATTCATCTCTCATCCTTTTCGATTCTTATATTAATGAAGGAGATCAACAACTTAAATTTAGAGATTATAGCGGTCACGCCGGAATTGGACCCAGTTTCAGTATTTTGTGCTGTTTCCGTCTGTCTGCTAGTAGTAGGTAGGTACGCCTGCGGTACGGAAGGACCCGGCAGCTGCTGTGTGCTACTGCAGGAAAATGACACCGCAATGGACAGTATTGACGACGACGACGGTGAAAGCTAGTTAATTCGGGTGCGTCTGGTTGGTCTGGCGTTTATGTATTTTCAAAGTTTCAAATGGCCACCTATTAATTTGGTTTGGAAAATAAACAAAACCAATACCTACTTTACTGCACGTAAACAAAATGTAAATAGACAGCGTAGTCCCTATAGGTAGCGTTGGCCTTATTGCTCAAATAAAGCTACTTCTTCCAGGCAACTCTGCACTCTAGGATACGTTAAGCATTGGACGTTGGAAGGTGCATGAACTTTGACAGTGGCAAACAGCGATTTAACACAAAATTAAATTAAATACATCTAGTTCTAGGAATGATTTGTGTTGTTTTATTACCGGTGGCTACGGCGCCGTCACTATGTCACAAAATTTAAGTAATACTCTAATAATACTGCGCTTTGAACTTATCAAATAACAATTTTCAATCACAATCACTTTGATACTTTCGCATTTCACAATATCAGTAAGGATAGGGATAAAATGAATAAGCTTCGCCAAAGTTCACTCACCTGACCGGTCGGCGGCGCGGCGGTCCGAAGGAGTTGAGTTATAAAACTAAGTGGAACAGTAGGTATAATAATAATGATTCGGTCGGTGAACGGAAGCAAGGATTTTTAATGCGTGTGCAGACTTGTAGACCGGAAGGAAAAATTGGTAGATAACTTTGGTAGATAATATATATTTCCTATGTTTTTGTCAACACATGCTACATGTGACATGCGTAGCAGCAAACCCCTAGGAGTAACAGCTACTATACTGATAGTACTGATACCGATGGCTACTGCCCAACAATTAGGAGTAACAGCTACTCTACTGCTATCGATGGCTACTGCACAACAATGAATCAGATCATACCAAGCTGGAGTATCAGCCACGTAGAGCACGTTGGATTTAAACATGTTGTACCATGTACGAGTAGCATGCAATGAGACAGGGGCAGGATGCCAGATGGCAATGTTTTGGCTTACAGAGGTTAATGTTATTGGCTTATTGTGTACGTCCCTCCCTAGACTCCCTGCCGAGTGGCTCGGAGCGGGAACTGGCCTTAGTGAACCACGCTGTGTAATTGCGGGTTGGTCAGCGACATTTAGCCTTTGAGTTTTCAGCTGTTATATACTTAATACTTATTATTGAAAAATATAAAACAACTACGCCTCGAAATTTAACTGGTTATTCATCCGCAACATATAGGTATCACTCAAGATAGGTACCTACTGAACAACTTTTCCTAAGGAACATAGATTAAAATCTCAAAATTAAAATTATTTTTTTCATATACACTTCAGTCACGTGACCATGAGTACTACCTCTACGTTGCGCGGATAACAATCAGTTAACGTTTCACGGTATCTATGTAGGTTTTACGTAGTATATTAGTTACTCTGTGATGTAGGTAAGTGCCGGTGGCGGGAAGGTTTGAACATTCGCGCTTTGCTAAAGAACTGAAATATTATAATGAACTATAATATTATATCACTACATAGTATAAAACAAAGTCGCTTTTTCTGTCCCTATGTCCCTATATCCCTATGTCCCTATGTATGCTTAAATCTTTAAAACTACGCAACGGATTTTGATGCGGTTTTTTTTAATAGATAGAGTGATTCAAGAGGAAGGTTTATATGTATAATACATGCATAATATACTTAAGGATAACCCACAATAACCATTTTCCCGTGCGGAGCCGGGGCGGGTCGCTAGTTATAGTATAAAATAAAGTCGCTTTCTCTGTCCCTATGTCCCTATGTCCCTCCCTTTGTACGCTTAAATCTTTAAAACTACGCAACGGATTTTGATGCGGTTTTTTTTAATAGATAGAGTGATTCAAGAGGAAGGTTTATATGTATAACTAGCGACCCGCCCCGGCTCCGCACGGGAAAATGGTTATTGTGGGTTATCCTTCAGTATATTATGCATGTATTATACATATAAACCTTCCTCTTGAATCACTCTATCTATTAAAAAAAACCGCATCAAAATCCGTTGCGTAGTTTTAAAGATTTAAGCGTACAAAGGGACATAGGGACATAGGGACATAGGGACAGAGAAAGCGACTTTATTTTATACTATGTAGTGATGATAGTGATACATGCATAATATACTGAAGGATAACCCACAATAACCATTTTCCCGTGCGGAGCCGGGGCGGGTCGCTAGTTATATTATATAGTACTAGCGACCCGCCCCGGCTCCGCACGGGAAAATGGTTATTGTGGGTTATCCTTCAGTATATTTATGCATGTATTATACATATAAACCTTCCTCTTGAATCACTCTATCTATTAAAAAAAACCGCATCAAAATCCGTTGCGTAGTTTTAAAGATTTAAGCGTACAAAGGGACATAGGGACATAGGGACAGAAAAAGCGACTTTATTTTATACTATGTAGTGATACTAAGTCGTTGTAAAAAATGTATAACGTTTAAATATAGGTATTAGTATAATTTAGATATATGTATTATATCTACCGCCGGTAATAGACAATTATGTTAATACCTAGTATAGTAACCTTCTTTAAATTAGAGGAAGACGACGTTCGCAGCTGCGCGAGCGCAGGCCTTGAAAACTCGTATTTTGTCACACTGCTCTGCCGCGGTGGCGCGCCTAACTATTTGTTCCTCATTTTTTCTCTTTAATCACTGACAATATAGTAATTATTGATCGTGTGACAGAATTATTGTAATCTGCAAGTACACGACTCTGCTAACCAGCTTAGTCTGGTGAACTTATGAGGTGAACCACGGGCTGGGACGAGGTAAGGAACCAAACCAAATCAATATTCGCACATCCCTCATAGCAGAACGAGAAAACTTTGACTATTTCGAAGGAAAAGCAATTGAGATGAGCGCACTTAAGCAATATCAAGGTGAAATAAAGAGACAACCTAAAAGAAAAAAAATGACGGATGAACAAACGAATGAAGAATCTGAAATACCCTCCGGCTGTAGAGATTATTTTAGAGTGAACACCTTTTTGGTCATCCTTGATAGACTGAGAGCTGAAATACAGAGAAGGCATAATGCATACTTAAACTTTAAAGAAAAATTTTCATTTTTAACAAATATGACTGAACTCTCAATACAAAGAGTTACAGAAAAAGCCGAGTCTCTGGTGAAATATTACAACAATGATTTAGAGGACGATTTGATACAAGAATGTGTGCATTTACACAGTCACATTTCTACTGATAAAACTGCAGAGTCTGGAGTCAAGCCTGGATCAATGTCACTACTCAGTCTCTCAACGTTTTTGAGGAATCAATCGCTGTCTAATGTATACCCTAACTTAGATATAGCTCTCCGAATTGCACTTGCCATTCCAGCCACAAATTGTTCTGGGGAAAGGAGTTTTTCTTGTTTAAAACGCGTAAAGAATTATCAAAGATCTTCATTGTGTCAAGAGAAAATGAATTCCTTAGCTCTTCTGTACATAGAAGCAGAGGTAATGAACAGCATAAATTATGATGACATAATAGATGATTTTGCAATTAAAAAGTCACGTAAAAAATTGTATATCTTGTTTCTTTTTTATTCATTCTTTTTTAAGGCGTTCCTTACTACAAATAGATAGGTACGTACATAGGGCGGCGGAAATAAAATGGCCTACACTCATAAAAAATATAAATCCGGCACTGCCCTCAAGTAATCCATTTAGCCATCCAGCCATCCAGCTGTGGACTGTTATTTTTTATAAAGCCTTTTTAGTCGAGTATACCCATAACTAGTGGTCCGCGGCTAGACCTACTCATTATTTTTTTTTTCTCGAAGTAAAATAAAGAGTGTTAGATCAGATAGTGGATATCCATATTAATAAACCAATATATGTGATAAAAGTGTATACAGTTATATTTGTCGGAGAGAAGGCAAAAACTATGGTAGGTGGGGCAAAGCGAATAAATAAAGGAAACCCGCAAAAGGCAACACGCGGGAAATACATTAAGTGTGGGCGTATGCTACAATAACTTTTAGAGAACCATCGTACACTATCTTTGTCAGGACTACCCCAATTTGTCATCACTATTGAAACAGACTTTACCAACTATATCGAATGTCGTTACAATTGAAACAGACTTTACCAACTATATCGAATTCCATCACAATTGGAACACACTATACCACTATAGACTCGATTGTTTGTTATCATGAGCGATCGGGACCTAATCAATCCCTAAAAGGGGTTTAGGTAGATCCGAGCACCATCAAAATGCCATAAGGGGAAACTGGCATGGAAAACACTGAACAATTACAAACTGGCCAACCAAGGGGCCTCCCCGCCCGGACCTTATGTAACTCGACCAATTACAGTTACTCTACCCGCGGTCATGATAACAATGCCATAGCTAACACCATACGAATATCACACAACCTAGCTAACCTTGCTAGCGACACGATAATTAGATCACTTTACTCACGGTTTACAGACACCACTGGACTGTGGTAAAAACAATATTCCAACGACCGTTATTTCAACATACATCCAGATCTCACATCTAATCACACATCACAAAACACACCGGACAAGTACGTCCACCAGAAACACACTCTCAGACACACAAAGCTATCAACGCGGCTGCAGATCTACCCAGAGGGCTCGCCCGCCCTGAGCAGCGCTATTTATGTGAGTGAACCACCCATTCCCACTCCCGGTAGTAGGGCCTCCTGCCAAACGTCACCGCGCCAACTTCACACCGGTCAACTATATTGATTCTACCCTCTGATACTCGAGAAAGTAAAATAAAAACTGTCATCGATGTTTACAATCGATTTAAACGATCAATCTGGCTTTAATCCCCGACATATTTATATACTACATATCAAAATTATAAATGGAAATGCTGTAACAAAAAAAAAGAAAAGATAAATAAAAAAAAATTGGTATGTTATGTTCGGAGTACAATACAAATATACAAATCAAATAAACTTTATTGATACTGGGATACTTACAATTTTCATAAGTGAGAAACCATGAGTCAATAGGCGGCCTTATTGCTAAAGTAACAATTTCTTCCAGACAACCAAGCAGGAAATTGCGAAAAATGTTAAACAGCGCGGGTCGGTGGCACTATTAAAAATGTTACCATTATGTGTAACATTTTTATTTAGTACTTAAGTACCTATATGAGACATTTTAACGAGCTTACTGCGATTATTCATAATCATTTTAAATGCTGTATGTACCTACATTTATAATACATAGGTAGTTTTCTAATACAATAATTAGCAGAACGATTACAATAAATGATTCTCAAGAATTTATCAAGTTTTGAATTTATGGAGAATTAATTTGAGAATAATTACGTGATCAGTTGAGTTGTGGGTACAATACCTACTACTGCAGAGTTACCGTTCGTTCATCTATCCCTGCTGTGCTGGCTCTGCTGGGGTTATGTTAGCTCCTGGCCTGCACTGCACCGCTGCTGTTGTTTGTTATTTTTTACCTACGTTACACATTTTGTTGCTATTATAAGCCGGACAGGCGCTTCGAAAATTATTATAAATAACTTATAATATTATGAATCATGGTAATACTGCAGGCAAATCTCTCTTTGTACCTACCTATACCAATTTATTGGTTGAATTTGAGTTATAGCACCATATTTAGTGCAACTAAAAGATTTATCTCGTAAATAACTTATTACGTTTAACATAATCTCGTAAATAAAGTTATGAATTACGGGGCAATAAATGACTTCATATAATGACAATACAAAATTTATAGATTACTAGCTTTCCTCCGCGGCTCCGCCCGCGTTAAAGATTTTCCTATAAGGCATTTTCCCACTGAAACAGCTAGCCTATGTTACTGAAGGTAAATGTAGCTTACTAATGGTGAAAGAATTTTTGAAATTGGTTCAGTAAGTTAAATAGTTAGTTTTTGAGTTTAATCATTACAAACATACACTACAAAAATACAAATCTTTCCTCTTTATAATATTAGTATAGTACGATATGACATGATTACCGACCTTACTATTTATTTTGTTGACTTGATGAGGTCAGAATGACCAATCAAAATGTAACATGGATTAAAGTAGTGTAGAATTGTGCCACGAGTGACAAGACAAAACTGGGGGGTTACCATCCATTTGGAGAGCGAGCACGAGCAGCGTAATGAGACAACCAAAATTATAAAAAATGTCACACTATTTTTTTGTGGTTTTGGATTTGTTAAATACAGTGTACGTACAGTACAGGCAGGCAAACAACCTGCCACTTGGTGCAATACGATTACGAAACACAAAAAGTGGCTTCAGTTTGTGCTCCTTGAAAGCCTACTAAGCTCAGTCTACCCCGCTATTCGCGCTAGGGATAACAGCATGTCTAGCCATTGTGTTAATATGAATTTAGTAGCACCCAAACTAGCATTAGTAACCAGTAACCAGTAACCAGTCAGTGGCATATTTCCCAACCGTGACCTTGAGCAGCTATCACTTCCATCGCTCCACATCCCGAACCAGTCCTATAGAGCGCTGCGCCCGCGCCGGGGCATAAGCCGACGTGACAAGGACATCGCGACTTAGCCTGACCTTGGATTGGAACTATAGTTTAATATTGGGACACCAATACTCACGATCAGGGCCCTGATTTATATCATAAAGAGAAGATTTGAATTACTTACAATGAGCATTAAGTGAAAGACTGCAGCTTCAGAAATGAGTCTAATGAAAATTATAGTTGTATTTATGACATTGCAACCAGGAGCTCGTTTCACAGTAGGTACTATCATATTCAGTAGTTTCACGAAAATAAATGCGCATGCTTACATGTTTTGTTATTAAAGGTCAGCTTCCCATTCTTGGGATTTGTATAGAATACCCAGAGGAAGTCTCGTCATCCTTCCAGCGATGGGCTCGAGCCTGAATCACCGTGAATGCAACAGTTTATATCGAAATCAATACAATCTTTAATTTACCTATAACGGTGCTTTTCTTCACCTTTCGTGAGAGCGACGGACATGTACGCACGTAAAAATTTGAAAATACAAGTAAACGTGGAAAACATTCGTTAGAACAAAGGCATGAATTAACTCGCGTCTCCAGAATTGGAACAACAATCCGCCACCGACGACACAAAAAAGGATAGTTTACACAGTGCGAGTTGCTGATGTGACAGTAGACAGCTGGCTGTGCCTGTATACTCGCATGACAGTAGCTCGACTCGCCTCGCTCGGTCACACACTCACACCATACAAAGTGCGTGCACTCGCATACTTCCTCTCCGATCGTGTTCCGTGCAAAGTTGTCGCAAAATACACAAACAATCACAGTACATACCATAAATACTATGTGATTAAATACTCAGAAATGAAAATGATATACAAAAAAAAGAAGAAAAGAAGTGGCTACTGTCATCTCGATTAAATTGTGCGAGTTGACGACCGAGCGGCGTGCGAGCCGATGCTTGTGTGGGATGGCGAGTGGCAAGTAAAAACAAATTATGTTGTAGTGACTTGGAGTGAGCAACTGACATGACAGTAACTCATATGATGCGGTGACACGGTCCAAGTAGCAGCACCTCAGTAACTGACTAGGTCAGCTCGCATCGTCTAAGCAAGGCTTTACAAATAGCTGGGTCGTCAGTCCAGTCCTAAGCTGGAAACCACAAGCCACCCACTCCATAACATAAGTTGAATCAACTCAGTTTTCTCTTGTTTACGTATACGTTGATGCGATTATCTAACACCGCCATAAGGAGACAGGACATGCCTTTTGGAGAAGACACCTCCTCACACTACTGGTGTGATATCATCGGCCACTCTCTCCGCTGCTTCGCTTGCGGGCGCAGTCAGCTGGACGAGGCCCCGAACAGTGGAGCTGGTTGGATAACCTGGAAAACTGTAAGTAGTCTTTCTTTTATATTTATTTTAAACTTGTTAAAAAAACAATGAGTTTATGCGAATTAGTGCGAATGTTCGGTCACTTTCATAGGTGCGCAGTGCACTTATATTTATTATAATTATACAATTAAATTTTATTGTAAGCATTTATTCTTATTTTTTGTGTTGCGTATTCTAATCAGGTTTTATTATAGATTGTATCTGAGAAAAGGTATTTTAAAATTTATTTGCGCGTGATAATATTTCGCGACAGGCATATTTTCGATATAATAATATAATTAAATGAATTTGAATATGGAAAAAGGTATAGGTACTTAAACTTGTACTTTTATTTTAAATACGTACGAGTATATACTACGTATAACTGTTTTCGATTTATTTGTGATTTATTTCTCTATTTTCCTAATAGAATCAACCGCGCCTGTTCTGTAAAATGTATCGAAACAAAGTTAGGTAGGTAATACAATAATGAGAACTTTTCGTAAGGCGTTTGCTTCATTTTTTCAAGTCTCCCACCCAGTAAAAATCTGTTGAGATTGTTATATGATATTACTAGCGACCCGCCCCGGCTCCGCACGGGAAAATGGTTATTGTGGGTTATCCTTCAGTATATTATGCATGTATTATACATATAAACCTTCCTCTTGAATCACTCTATCTATTAAAAAAAACCGCATCAAAATCCGTTGCGTAGTTTTAAAGATTTAAGCGTACAAAGGGACATAGGGACATAGGGACATAGGGACATAGGGACATAGGGACGGAGAAAGCGACTTTATTTTATACTATGTAGTGATGACAGCGATATTTAGTAATGTGGTATAAGTTACACACCACTTTACGAGATATCATTAACTTCAGCACTGCTCCTAAATCGGCCCACTCGACAAGGCGACCCTTGAAGGGAAGGTGTTGCATCGCTATAGGCAGGCACCTATAGGTGACGCCGCGGTGTATATGTTACGCTCAAAGATCGAAAACGCTCAATGAGCGAAAAAATAGCTCACAACGCGTTGTGGTCACAGTAAAACATACACATCGCGAAATTCGTGTTATGGCTCTAATGAAAACGCGCACGACGCGTTGTGGCAATCACAGAAAGACCAAATAACGAAGTTCGTGTCGTGGCTGACATGCTATTCGATCTCAACGCGTTGTGGCAATGCAGAAAGCCATGACGCGTTCTGAGCATTCATTGTTTTAACCATATCACGACGGACAGGTTGTAAGTAACTTGTCGGTGTCGACTCTTTTAAAGAATTTTAAATTGTCATTAAAAAATCCTGATTATTTTAAGTGAATTATAAGTAATTTACAAATGATTAATATTTTGTGTTCAATAATTTATCACTTAATACGTTGATTTTTAAATATACCTAAAGTAATCTCAATAATAACAAATATAGCTTTATTTTATTTTAATTTATATAATTATATTTAATAATGACAAACACGTTATGCAGTGATTTTATAAAATAAAAATATTTCCTATGGACATCTACCAAAACAGTTCCAGCCTAGGCCTAGTAGGATCCATATCGGAAAGTAGTATGCGTCGTAATCAAATAATATTTCATACGCGTCATGGCTTTTCTTCATTGCCACAACGCGTTGAGATCGAATAGCATGTCAGCCACGAGTGCCACGACACGAATTTCGCTATTTGGTCTTTCTGTGATTGCCACAACGCGTCGTGCGCGTTTTCATTAGAGCCATAACACGAATTTCGCGATGTGGATATTTTACTATGACCACAACGCGTTGTGAGCTATTTTTCCGCTCACTGAGCGTTTTCGATCTTTGAGCGTAACATATACAATCGCCTAGCATTCAATTAACTTTTGCCTACAATTTGAAACACTCCGCCCAATCAATTATTGCCGCAGTGCCTTACTCGAACTGCAGATAATTCACTGTCTTTACAATTTTTATGGTTCTTGAATTGTTAGTCAGATTTGCCATGTTTGGTTTTTTTCAGGTAACGTGTGAATTAAGAAGCAATGAATTTAATACGTCTATTTTCGATATTGTTGTTATATACAAGATTTGAGTGTAAAGGAATCACAAACAACACAGAATCTGCCAACTCCACAAACTTAATGTAAGTAACATTGAAAACTATGCCTATGTTACGAAATTACAAGTTGATAAACTAGCTAGGAGGTTGAAAAGCTTTCCAAAAATTAAAATTCGTTTCTTTATCACAGGTTTTTAAAAACACTTATAAGTCACAAGTTATGAAGTTTTGCTTTCAAGGAATTAGTTGGTTAGTGAAATTTCTTTAAAGCCATGTTAAAAGAAATTGATTCTTACCTTATAAATTTTATTATTACCCTAAAAAACTTACAAAATGGCTTCTATAATTTTACATAAACAATAAATTCATTTGTGGAAGCAGAGCAAAGAGGCCCAACAGCGCAACATAAAGGACTAGTAAAAATATATTTCACTTTATATCACCATCATCATCATAGATAATAATATTGATCCTTCTTGTTGCAGCGACCCAGAAGCGGTATCAGGCAGGCAAGCCGCCTATGGGCTGATCAAATTCGAAGGTCAAACGGAGCACGAGGCCAACCGCAATGGACAGGTGACCTTCACTGAAGACCGCCCGTTGAAAGTCGAAGATATAGGCCCTTCATACTCGCTCCAAAAAGAAGAAATATCCAACTACATAGGAGAGGAACCTACAAACAATGTCGTTTTCGAGGATGATAACAACCAAAACCAGAAAAAAGGACATAAAAAGAGAAGAAAACGCCGTCGTAAATCCAGAAGATACATGAATCCTTTTAATGGAGGCAATTATAATGTGAACCTTCCAGGTAAGTAATCGTAGCTATTTTTTCTTTGAGTGGGAAACCTACCTACTCTCTCTTCTGTGACACTTTTATCTCCAGCGATTGTATCATTTCTGCAAGCGATGTACGTGGTTGTTACTATTTTAAGCAAAACGCATAAAGCATAGGATACTAATATAAGGCAATAATACTGTATTCCTGAATAGCACAATATTTGCACAGGTGTACAACCAACACTGCCTGCACAAGCTAGTGTGCCGATGCCTCCGGGCATTCTCCGCACGTTGTCTGAGGCGTTCAACTCGATAGTGCAGAATGACGACAAGAAGTGCGTCAGCCGGCTGCTGTGCGAGCAGGGCGCCACTGGCTCGCTCCCCGGCACTGCCAACACCGCCAACACCATCGCCACTATCCTCCAGTACTTACCGTAAGTATTCAACAACAAATTTAAAAATTCGTTAATTCATTATAGTATCTTTTAAAAACACTGAAAGAAGTCAAATGTTTCAACTTTCAACCAAAGCTGTCGTAAACTCAACCTGATTGCCGAAAGTAAAAAATATCGCATTGCAACAAAATTTTGTTAAAAGGCATGAATCCAGTAAAATTTTATAGGTACCTATTTAGTAAAGAGGTAAATACTATTTTTTCTAACTGGGACCAACTAAAAATAATTAACTAGTTAAAATTACCTTTTTCAGAGTGTTGCAGAAAATGATATCATACAGCGCTTATCCGCTATTCGATGCACTTGGAAAATTAGCATTCGCGATGAATTCCGGACAAATGTTCAAAAACCAGACTATTTGTGAAATCAAATACCCAGATTGTCCCAGCGACCCTGAGGAGAGACTGTACTACTTTAATAATCATAAAGGAGGATTTTCTCGCTTCTTCAGAGGCGAATCGCAACACCTTTACACTCCTCAAGAATTTCATAATAATCTGTTAAGTATGGGCTTAACACCTCATCCCTATCTCCATCAACATAGTTTTCCAACAATCGCCCCTACTATGGTCAAATATGGCATATTGCAACCCGGTATTCAAGTAGGAAATCAAAACCAACAGCCATATACTTACGGTCTAAACCAAAATGTTGGACAATATGCAGTTCAGAGTCAGAGACCTCTTAAGCATAACTTCCAAAATTTTAATCGGCAACCGTATCAAACAAACAATGTTTTACAGCATCCCAACCCGGGATTCGTAAATCCTACTCAGGCAGCTTATTCCAGATATGGACCGTCCTATCCTTATCGTAGACAACTGAACACTTACGATGATAATTATCATCGAAACGCAGAAGCGGGTGATAATTCTAAAACAGAAATTCAAAGACGCATTCAAAATAAACGAACTGTGTTTGCAGATGAAGCTGTAGACAATGACACAAGCAGTTATAAAATTAAATGGTCTTTTCCAAAACTGGAATCTGCTGCACTAAATTTCAATCATTTTAATAATAAAGAGAAGAAAGGAAAAAAGCTTAAATTCCCTGATAATGAAATACAGGACGGTGAAAACAGTTTCACGGACCCAAAAGGATTTTTGTTCCCTGGTGCTCAAAGCAATCGTCAATATTTTAATATTTTCGATGAAAATTATCCTGCTGAAGATTCAGTTATAGACAGTACTAGCTTCGATGCAACTGGTGGTTTAAAAGTCATAAATGAAGATGATGAGAACAATGTTAGAATTGTATACATCGTAAGAGGCAACGGTGACCCAAGGCATCCTGAAATTGTAAAGCTGCGACCGGGAGAAAAAATCCATTAGGTTTTCTTTCTATTTATTGCTTTCATTGCTTTGTCACAATACATTCGTAATGTAGATAACTTTAATAAAAAAACAAATGTAAAAATATAACTTGTTTCTTTCCGTATCAGTATTATGGACGGAAAATCCACCTACGGTTAAGTTTCTTAATAGAACCTTGTAATTAATTAATCTAAAAATTTTTGATTTACAATAGTTCTGTGTTAAAACTCTAGGGACCTAAAGACTAATAGCTATTCCCACCCACTAACACTCTCACGCACGCAAGCTACGTATACATTTTTCAAGAAATAAAAACTTCAGAGACCGATTGCGGTAGTCACATTTTCTAATATTAGGTGGTACCGTTTATGTTATTTTTTGTTTAGATTTTTATAGTTTAATATTATTTATAGGTCGTGGAGCCACTGTAATACTATAGTGCTCGACGTCGAAAAGTGATTGTAAAATCTTACTTCGAATAAAACATATTTCATTTTCATATATGAATGTATTAAAACAATTAGGTTATAATCTATATATATATTACGCAAGCCCAATTTTTGTACAGGCCATCAAATCCACATCCAAGGTCCGATATTGATAAATTATACCTCATTAGCTTCGTCTCATCCTGGAGGGGTGCATAAAACTCTTAGTTTTTTAAGTTTTTTAACAAAATACCAATTAAAATACGTAAAAATAAAGCAAGGATTTGTTTACATTAAATGACATAAATGACAACCACTCAAATTTTAGATATTTTTTTTCGTATAATGGCGTTTGGCTTCTAGGGCACTTTGCCAATGTCAATAGACTGAAAAAGAATAAATAGCTAGAAAAAAGCAATCCATTCCAAGCCTTTTCATTTCACACAGACTCGAATAAGAATAGGTAAGGGATATTTCACATTAACGCGCTATTCACATTAGCGAAGCGCAAGCGGAGCGAAACTTGACAGATAAGTTGTCGACTGTCATGGGGCCTACATACTCATGGCCAACGTCGGCAAATATAAGGAACGCAGATATACGAACGCATAATGCCGTATCACCAAAGGACGTTGAACTTTATCATCTTCGTCTTCTTCTTCTCCATGTTAAAGGAGCCAAAAAGTTTGAAAATTTATGTACCATCAATAGTGTTTTATTCGCGACGTTTAAAGAAACAGCCATTGCATTAGGTATTACAATAAGCTCCGCTTATTTCTCCGAAACTCTTCAAGAGGCAGCAAATACCTTTTCTGCACATCAAATCAGTTATTTGCAATACTCTTGGGTATTAACGTGCCTTCAGAATCCGTAGAAGTCTGGAACACCTTTAGAGATTACATGATTGAAGATTTTTTACACCGTGGTCTCGACGAGCAAGATGCTACAAATACTGCACTTTTAGAAATTGAAGAAATTCTATTAACACATAACACGAACTGTAAGGACAAGTTCCTACCCGAACCTACGCATAGCATATACCGGGAACTTCCTGTAATTAACAGCGAAAATGCTCAAATAGAGTTTGAGTCCATGTATAACATGGCAACTGATGAACAACGAAATGTAATTAATACAGTAATAACAGCCCTTGAGTGCTCAGAGCAGAATAGAAACTTATTTTTTTCTTGATGCACCTGCAGGTTGTGGTAAAACGTATGTGCAAAAAACTTTACTTGCCAAAGTAGCGAGTGTTGGTCGCATTGCTGTTCCAGTAGCATTTACCGGTATTGCATGCAGCAAGCTTAGTTAAAGGAGGTCGAACACTTCACAATCAATTCAAATTGCCGATACCAATTCTTGATTCGTCTGTATCTGGTGTTAAACCTGATTCTTCTCACGGGAGATATCTTGACAGTGCCTACCTTATAATAATTGATGAAGTGAGTATGATACCGGCAGCAGCCTTGACAGTAATCGATCGCATGTTTCGGGATATTACAATTAATGAAGATAGACGACGACAACCATTTGCTGGAAAAGTTTTATTATTTTCTGGTGACTTTAGACAGACTCTGCCGGTAGTGCCACATGCTGGACGGGCAGTAACAATCGAAAACTGTATTAAAAATCATCGTTTGTGGCGATACATGACTTTTCTAAAGCTAGATAAATATATGAGAGTAAATGAAGGACAAGACGAATTTGCAGATTACTTGCTTAAAGTTGGAAATGACACTCTGCCAAATGATGAATGTGGGCAGTCAATATTAGATATTCGTTTTTTAGGAATTGGTTCGCCGATTGATTTTATATACAATGACTTGGACAATTATATAAGAGCGTAGATACAGTGATATCAGATGACTCTGATTCTAATATAAATTTTCCGACGGAATTTCTTAACAGTATTGAAGTAAGTGGGCTTCCCAGATACGAGCTTAAATTAAAAATTGGTGCTATTGTCATGCTCATGAGAAATCTAAATACGGCCAAAGGGTTGATTAACGGAACTCGGTTTCAGTTAATAAAACTATATACCAATTCTTTAGATTGTCAGGTTCTGACGGGTGCAAGTTCAGGCGAAAGAGTTATTCGTCCTAAAATAAAGCTTAGCCCTTCAGACTCCATCATTCCATTCAAATTACAAAGATTTCAGTTTCCATTTGCGATGACAATAAAAAAGAGTCAGGGGCAATCTTTCAAAAAAGTAGCTGTCTATCTTCCAAAACCAGTATTTTCTCACGGGCAGCTTTACGTGGCTTTAAGTAGAGCACAAGTTTTTGACAGCATAAAGATATTTATAGAATAATCTAAAGATCAAAGAATAATCGGACAATGCCAAGGTTTTACTACTTCAAATATATTCTATCACGAAATTTGTTAATAAGTTAATATTTTGAAGTTGGTTATATTTTATAGGGTTTTTGTGAGCATTTTTCAGTTTTTTCGGCGGTTTAATTTTTTATATTATTTCAATAGGTGTAAATTAGATCTAAGATACATAAATGGTTATATGTGAAAATTAGAATGGTTAATGTCAATATTTTGTTATGAAATAATCCAAAAATGGACGAATTTGTGAAAGAAGCTGTTTTAATTTTATTTTTTCAACGCTAGGTAGGTACAGTCAAGGTTCCATCAGATAATGTGAGCGAGCGAGAAATCCAACCAATATCTGACGGTGACTTTACCTACTTATTAAATGTTATCATTGTTTAGAGTCCGTTTCCTATTAAAAGGGTCGTGGTTTGTATGGGAGCCTATTCCACGACTTTTTTCTTTCCTCACAGTCTCTATATCGTCGATTGTAGGAATATTTATATTACAAGTATAAATAAATATCCAGGGTGTAATTTAAGTCGTCATATTTTATTTTTATTTCTGCCGTGAGCATTTCTCAAAATGTTTGCACATAGCCCCGTCAGCAAATTTTAACTGATCCTATTTTGTTACCAACATTTACTAAAATAAGTTGACTTTTGTATTCTCATATTTAGGATGATTGTAGACAATAGAGAACCTTAATGACTAAAAAATGCTAACTAAAGTCTAATTTCTCAAATGATTCTTGATATCAAAATAAGAACCAATGAAAGTTTCTTAAGTTTTCTTTAAATTGTTATGCAAAACTTTTGACAAATGTTCATTTCTACGTTGTGATTATAAAGCAATTAGGCTTAATTCTGGTGGATTATATTTTATTATTATTAAGGCACCATTTCATTCAAATGTGTGTTTTGAGTAGGTACAGTATCGAAAAAATGCCTTAAAAATGGTTTATGTTTCCCTATAAATATTACATTACCATATTCTAGCGGCGGCGTTTCGACGCCGCTACGGGTCTCTAGTATTATATAATACTAGTCTTCCGTTCCGGCTCCGCCGAATTTTCGGAATTTTCCCGCGGTAGGTAATATTCCTAATAACTTAATAGGCTCCAAAACTACTAAACCGATCTTAATGAAACTTGGTACAAAGATAGAATAGACCTTGGGGAATGACATAGGCTACCGCAGGAAAATGACTCATTCTCGCGGGAAAAACTGTAAACGACTGAAACTGACTGAAACTGAAGCTAGTATTTTACATTTTCCTAAAAATTTTATGATACCACGTCCTTTACTTTATTCGCATTTAAAAGCATTCACCTTTTATTTATACTTTTCGATCCGATGCTATAACGATGTAATTAAGGTTTCATCTGATGGTTTCATCCAATAAGTTATTTGTCTTTACTAAGTAGGTTAACTAAAAATAAAAACTTGTTCTAGAGGCGCCATTAGACTACTGAAGATTCAGTTAAACGTTCATTTACCGAATTTTCTTACATTTTTATACAACGAACGAAGTTCAATCGACGCGCTTACGGTTAAGGAGATTTCAAATCTGCAAAGAAAGTAGTTCTTGTGTTTGGTTTATTAAGGCCTTTCAAATATAATTCAGGCAAGACACGAGAGTATCATGGATCAGTAATAATAATAGAACACAGTCAAATATACCGTATTGCACACAAGTCACTAGGACACTAATGCAAACAGTAACAAAAAAGCAAATACGTAATAACGCATATACACATATACCCGCCTACATAGGTGACCTTATTGCTTAAAGTAGCAATTTCTTATACGTGATCTTGAGTTGATAACTGAACATTCTTAATTATAATAATAATTACTTTATAACCAAACGGGTAATATCTGAATCGTCTGGTGTAAAATATCTTTAGCATTCTGCCTTGTTCATGACATTATCCGTTTTTGGGAAAAGCAAGAATTTCCTTGGGCGCCATCTTGTGCCAGCAAGGGAGGGGTGGGGGGGGTGGGGAGAGTGGATGGAATAGCTTCTCATGCCTTGACCTTTCACACTTATTTTTAAGTCCGTCCGTGTTCCTCGCCAAAATGGGAAGTGACACTCGGGCGCAAATATCACTTATTTCTGTCTTATGACGAGAGACCTAGACGAAGAAAGTTTGTACCTTTTTATTAATGTATCACACCGCTTTTTTTCGCACGATGGAATTTTACACCGTTACCTACCTGGTTTAAATTTTGGCCACTAACGACCACTTGGACTGGTAATTGGTTTACTTGGAATACCTACCTATCAGGAAATGGGAAGCAGCATTGCTTGTCTGCTGCGCGTAGGGACGCACCAGTATTGTAAAATACCCTATATCTTTAATACCATAGACTTCTTTTGTTTTTATGCAATCCTTAGGAAAAGTCCTATCTTCAATATTTTTTTCAAAAGTGTAGGCCCAGAACGTATTTTCGGAGATACGGGGGGAGAACGCCGCCGATTTTCTTATATAATTTCAAAACTATTTATCATGAAATTGTAAAAAGAAGATGTGATGGGGTGATGAGAGGTCCCAATGGTCCCATGTTGATAAATAAATACGATGTACTCCACAATCACTGTTCGTTCAGAAGGTTCATCGTTAGGACACAGTTAATTCACCGGAGAACGCTAGGCGCGAATCGCTCGAGTAGAATCGAGTGAATGTCAGATTGATGATATCCATGGACTTAGAACATACACTTATGTTACTAATGGTACGTTCAGCAATTAAACGTCACCACAATGTATATTTGAGATCGTTACACAAGCTGACATTGGAAATATCTTCTCGTTAGCTTCAATGTAGGCTCCGATTTCAAGAAAAAGTGCGACTCCCTTATACTTATTGGCATAAGAACTGTAACGTGTAAAAATAATGAAAGAATGTCTGTTCAGGAAATTAAAATTACTCACATTACCCTGTATGTACATTTTTGAATTGTGCTTATTTGTCAAGAGTAATACAGATTTATTTACCAAAAGAATGGATGCATACCCCTTCCTAACCAGACATCCTAATAGATTAGTAGCTCTCCCTGGTACTACAACTTGTTTTAGGAAAAGCAGTTATAGCATGGCAGTTAAACTGTTTAATAAATTGCCAGAAACATACAGGACTCTTCCTTTAGGAAAATTCAAAAGCGCCTTGTACACATTGTTAGCGGAGAAATGTTTTTATAAAGTTGAAGATTATTTAAAAATGTAATTTTAATCAATACAATATTGCTCAGAATGTCATAATTTATACTAATTTATTAATTTATTATTATTCTAAGTTATTTTTACTTTGTACCTTATAAATTTGCACACCATTTGAACTTTGGTTAAATGTGTGATACGATTTAAAATTATTGTAACAACTTATAATACCACATTTACAGCAAATAAAGATTTGATTGATTGATTGAGAAAAAGTTCAAGGAAGTCAAAAAATAAAAAAGTTTTGCCGAAATAGTGAAAAAAAAAAACTCAATTGCACCAGAAAAAGTCGATCCATGTGCTCGATAGTCGTGTGAGGCACAAAAATTATTTTGTTCTTTAGACCAGTGTTAAACCAACAAAATACTTAATCACCTTTGTTCACACCTGTGTTTAGTTGTCCATAAAATATTTTCAGCATTTATCCGTGTAACCTACAATGACTGCTGTGGTATGCGCATGGTATGCGGAACAGATACTGCACGTCCTCATAGATTCCATAAGAAGATAGGTTCTCTCTCCTATAAGCACGTAGTGTGTTGCGAGTGACGCACGCACTATATAGTATATAAGCATAGAGTAATATTCAATAAATGGACTTAAACCTGGGCTTGTGTCTTGTTAACAACACCTCTCCCTCCGGCGTCATCATATGGCGACCGTGCGGCAGGCGCTGCCTTTGGGCGGTGTGCTGTGGGAGGTTAACCTGTAGTCGGGAAGTTTCGTGATTCGTCGTCGCTCGAGATTCGTCGTATAGCTGGTAGCAGTCCGATGTGATCGACTGACTGGCTGGGAGCGCAAGCGGTCCAGAACCGCTACCCATTGGAATGGGATCGCCGCTCCGCTCTGTTTGGTCTCGTCGCTAGTAGCTGATGGTTATGGCTACCGATGACCGTGGGGCAGCAGAAGATAGCAACGACGATGGGGCGAAGGCGACGTCGACGGCGACGCGGGGGAGATGGTGCTTGTCCAGGCAAGACAGGGACGTTGCCATCACCAGATGGCCTAAGGACCATCCTGGGGGTATGTTCGAAAGACTATAAGTGAAGTGAGTGATGTGAGTGTTTTTTTTTTCGTGTGTTTTGTAGATATGTATTATATAACATAAATTACAGCGAGTAGTTGTTAGTATTATTGTCTATCTTAGTATTGTCACGTTTTATTCACAGTAGTTAGAATTATGTTTGTATCGAGTCAGCAAGGTCGTGGCCATGTCATTCTGTGGAAATGCGAGCGCAGCAGAATGGCATCGCCTTTTGTTTTGGTTGTTATTGTTTTTTAATATAATTTGTTATCAGTGTATAGTGTAACATGTTACGTTTGGGAAAATTTTAGCAAACAAACAAATAATATTGTATAATGTATAACATGTAAGGGTCTAGTTAAATTTAAGTTAAAAATAAGTGTTATAATATACTACATCCTCGTTTAATAGCCTTATATAACTTACAAAGTGCGCCTATAAACCTTATGTATTACGATTTTTATTATGTAGTGCCCTGTCGAGAATTGTAGTGACGTCAGAGGAGCTGAAAGGGTGGAACGCAGGCTTTGTAGGAGTATTAACGCGGTCTATGAAGCGTCGTTTGGAAGATATCGGATTTGACTTAGAAGCGAGTAGGGAGAATAGTTCGCTCTTAGGACCCGGCCGGCCTAAAGTAGTGGACGTAAATTAAAAAGACTTCAAGTGATGTGGAATTGATCTTGTGTTCGAACAAACATTTTAAGACTTTAGGGAAAAACGTACGTGAAAAACAACCCTTAAGGGATATAACATATAATAACTCTACTTTTTACGTAAATCAGGACTCCTTACTAACGGAGGCGCGCCGAGACGCAACGATAGGGGAGCTGATAAGGTTATGTAAAAATAATAATATAGTAGAGTTAGTAATAATAAAGAATGAGCTTAACAAAAATAGTATACCAATATTGACGCATGAAGCTTCAAAAAAATTATTTATTTCCTCGGTTATGTATTGTTAGTGGTGTAGAGAGAGTAACTGATAGGGAATTTGATTTCGAGATAGAATACGTGAAAGGTTCGGAAAATGTAACGGTGGATGCCTTGTCAAGCATTGTATGATTATGTATAGACTCCTATAGTTTAAATAGATATCCATCCGTTGTTTAGTTTAAGTTAATAGTGTTAAGTTCGTTTTCTTATTAGTAGTTTTGGCTTTTCAGGGGAGGGAAGCCTAACCTTTTCAGGGGAGGTGTGGTATGCGCATGGTATGCGGAACAGATACTGCACGTCCTCATAGATTCCATAAGAAGATAGGTTCTCTCTCCTATAACCACGTAGTGTGTTGCGAGTGACGCACGCACTATATAGTATATAAGCATAGAGTAATATTCAATAAATGGACTTAAACCTGGGCTTGTGTCTTGTTAACAACACCTCTCCCTCCGGCGTCATTATATGCGATCCCGAATCCCCATCTCGCACGTGATGCGTGGGGATTATGGCAATACCTCGCTTTTATGATAAAAATCTCAGTTCAGCAATGGATGGTTTCAGAATTTTGTGGTAGGGGGCGGAACTATTTAACAGGTAAACAAGGCACAGATTAAAGATTATGCAAGACAAGACAACCGCTCCCTGCTGCACAAAGGACTAAAGACAGGCATTTGACAGCGTCGAGGCGCCTGGTTAACCGACCGCGGGGGGAAGCAGCTTCCCAGCTCGCAAGCGCAGGCTGCTCAAGCGCCTTTCAAACCGGTCGCGTTACACTGTATTATCATTAGTGAAAGTCGAAGGACGCTCGGCGACGCCAGTGCGTTGCTGACGACGCCTGAGCGCGCATGCCACGCGCATCGAACGACCGCGAGTGACTGTGTTCCGAAGTTCGACAGTTCCATGTTTGAATTTGAACATTCCGAAGACAAACGCTGATTTGAGTGCGTCCTTTTTTATTTATATATTTTTTTAATTTTAAGAATAAATTGGATTTTGCTCTAGCGCATACTGTGAAGTTTGAACTTAACGGTCGAGCGTTGCGAATTCATATATGAACAAATATCGCTGGCGTCTGAATAGATAACTTAAGGCTTATATGCGAGAGTAACAAAATTCATTTACATATTTTATATTGTATTAAGCTATGTTGAGTTACTTTTTCTTACTTAAATATTCTATTATTTAAATAAGCTGCAAACTTAGAAATAGTCGATAGGTATTATTATATAAGTATAGACTCTATTAGTACACAAACAATAAAATGTAAAAATAAATACAGTCTACAACCTTTAACAAACAAACTATGAGCGGCCTTCTTGCTAAGTTAACAATTTTTATAAGGCAAACGTATAGGTACAAGAATAGTTCCACATTCCTTTTTCTTTATAATTGACTAGGTATTACTATATGTATAATATTAAAATATTTATCAATATGCATTTATTTATTCATAACAAGTAGGTACATTGTACAGCAGCGTTAGGGTCTTAATTTTATTACTTTATTATTTATTATTCGAATGGGCTAAAAAAACATGTTTAACTCAGCATACTGTCGGTGCGTGTGTGATGGGTGTGTACCTGTCAGGTCTATGTCTATGGGCTATTATCAGGGCTATGCCGAAAGGGCTATTATTATTAAGAATTAAGCTAGTGCTTGCTTATCGTGTGGGTTTCGAGGTACCTTATAAACCCTGGCGTCAGAATGACAGAGCCGCCTTAAGGCCGATTTACATTATCTAAGTCTTTAGCGAAGTGCTTTAGAATAGGCCTTTAGTAGAAACGTGTAATCGTCACTTGCTTTAGTACCACTTTAGTACGGTCCTACGATTCTACGGTTGCCTTTCAAGTTGTACTAAAGTACTCTACTAAAGACTAAGATAATGTAAATCAGCCTTTAGGCTTCTGAGACGGCAAGCTCGTGTGACGAATACATAAACAGATATCCGCTACCATTCATTGCCATTGGCTTTACGTGCCTTCCGAAGCACGGGATCATCTTTCTTATGGAGCAACCTCAAATGTAAGGCGAGCATTGGACCACTCGGCTACGGAGGCTGTATAATAAAGTTACTTTTTTAAATATTAGTATTATGATAAATATGTCCTATTTTAAAATTTTTTCATGAAACAAACATGTTTAAAAAAGGTTTAAACATGTTTGTTTTACGGTGATTACCTACCTTATGATTGTGGAAGACAAAAATTTTAATGGCATTTATAATTTTAAAAATTACTTCATCCATTGCGCTCCATAATTGTATTCTAATATAAGTATCTAAATATCTATTATCAAAATTATCGCATAATATTTATTATTTAAGATAATTCATATCGGTTGTCTTCTATATTGTAAATTAACATAATAGGTGTTTCGACGACGTAATTTTACGCATTCTTAATAAATAAAACGAAAACTAGTACATCAGCAGAATCAAAGCAGAATGATACAAAAACGGTGAAGATTGATGCTTCATGAGAAAAAACAATACTTAAATAAATAAATTCTGTGTTTTGAAAAAAAAATACTGGTGGTCCAGTCCAGGTAATAGACAGCCTAAAATCATTTTTAGAAGCCTAATGGACAATTATTTAATCTTTATCTAGGTATAATACTAACAAAAAAATCTGAATTCATTTCAATAAACTGATTGATGTACCTACCTGTACCTTTACTATTATTTATTTTGTGCTGACAGTAACGTCGAAATGCTAGGTAATTTAAGAGTATCTGCTACTTACCTTAATTTTAGTTTTATGAGAAGCTGATTGCCAGCCCGCGTGCACGCAAAGCGTGCGATTCTCACGGCCGGGCCTATTTTCCCAAAAAATTAGAAATCTTATGTGAACCACCTGAGACCGGTGACCGACCGACCGGTGACCGCGAACGAACGGTGACATCCCGGCGCAACCCGGTCACGGAACCCGTTCCTATAACCCTGCCCAACGCAGCCGCCTCTCCACGCCCACCGCAGCAGCTACTTCCTAAACGACTTTTTTAATCCACCGGGTTACCAACGACTGATCTCGATTAAGGGAATCTGAATTATTCATTAGAATATGTTTATTTACATATGAGTATGGCGGTGTTGGGTTAACAAAGAAGATAAAACGTAGTTAATTATTAGAATGGAGACAATATTGATGGGCTCAGCCTTAAATGTAAAGAATTGTAATAGGGAGCAACCGACACAAGAAAGCTGATACTCGTACAACTCGTACATCGAATCTTCCAAACGCAGAATTACTAAATATAAATTAACTTGCTACCCCGTGGATCCACGGGAGGCATTAAATCTTATTATTTTCCGACTGAAAATAATTATTTTACCCGTCCCCGCAATGCCGTTTTGGTTTAGCTTAGACATACAGAAATACGTTCATATAAGGAATCCTTGCCGATGGTCAATTTTGCACAAGTTTGACAAACTGGATGAAATTATTTCATATTACACGGACAATGTAGGTACATCTTTCGGCAAACAATTTAATGCAAGTACTTTTTGAAAAGTATAAACTACAGCAAACGAAGCGTAACATCAATATGAATAGAGAACTTGTTAAAGGTTCGATCGGTGGGAACAGTAAGTAAACTGGAAATCTGTAGGTGAGACAAGAAGGTCGCGGCGCGCGCGCTCCAAAACGGGAGGCAGGGCCTTGGTCGGCGACGCCGGCGCAGGCCTCGCGACTCGACGACTCAGTGTCGTGGAAGTGGCAATAGTACACGTCCATGTGACTCATTAAATCAATACTTATTGAACCACATACATTTAATAAATACTATCGATGAAACACGACCACCAATACGTAATTAAAAAGTAGATACACATATTGATAGAGGTGACAATGAAAAGATGTTGTTAATGAAACAGCTAGGACCACAAAAAAACACGATTAAGATATTAATAATATATGAGTTTAATATTTCCATCAAAAAAATTGTTGACAAGTCTGCCAAGCACTTTTTCTTGAATTTTGTTTTTTGGTATAAATAATAAGGGATAGTTCAATATCAAATTTTCAACCGATTTTCTTTTCGCAATACCTAGCACAAGGATAAAAATATTTTTAATTCCACACGAGCTTAAAGCACATTGTTCATAGAATGTTATACGAAGTAGGTAGTGCGTGCGCGTGCGCCGCGTCTGCTGCTCGGAATACTAAGCACTATACGGTGGCGAGGCTTGCATATCAATTTGAAAAGGGACCTTTGATGCGTAAAGCTTCGTAGCGACGATGATCGACTGCGATGCCCAAACCGCCAAGCTTTGGGTTCACTTTATTCTAGCAGATTAGAGGATTGATGCTGTTAGAAAAACTTAATGCCATGTGATTTTCCTAAATAGGTGTATTTCTTAAGAAATCTTTCGACAGACTTCTTGTTTTGTGCATGAACTAGACATGCCTCTTTAGCTAACTCAGAACCGTTTTTCTCTTACTGCTGTAACGGAATGTATTTTAGTATGCAATAAATAAATAAATAAATACCTATGTGAGGATAACTCACACACGGCCATCTGACCACTGAGCATGGTAAATGAGCATGGTATGGTAAAAAATATACTTTTTAAAGTAGTTGGGGCTGGGCCATTAACAACCAGCGGATTACAAAATGTACACAAAACAAAAAAATCGATAAAAATTTTTAGTTTGAGCTTAGCAATGAAAGTTTTCGGAAACTTTGTTTTGTTTATTAAAACCTTTAATGTGTCCCACTGCTGGGGCGACAGTCCGTTACGTCATACATCGCGGTTAAAGAGTACCAATCTTTGCGGCCGAGGCCTGCCTCGTCGTCATTTTCCGGTCCGGTTTGAAACCTTTGCAGAATTATTTATTTAGTTTTTTATTTTAATATTCTGCTTCCAATACAGCGACAAAGCGCTCCTTGTCTCCTATCATCATATTTGAGCGTCGCGTATTTTTATCCAATTTCCGTTTCAAAAGCATCGTTGGCCCTAGTTAACATTCCAGGGCGAAAGAATAGTTGGGATAGCGTGTCGCGCCGGGAGCCGCGCGGCGGAAGATAGCCGCGTTTCGCGACGCCGCATAAAAATAGTCGCCGTACATGTAGCTACTGGTGGCTACTGTGGCGGGAGCTGTCCGTCTGTCTGCTCGCTGCCCACGGCTGGCATTGTCTTGGTCGGGCTTGTTTGTGGGTGATACTTACTTTCAATATTCATATCGCTAACTATGACACATTCACGCTTTAAGCAGTAACTACTAGTACTAGTAGTATACAACAGTCTTTACACTACTCTGCTGGACTAGACTCTCCCATAATGGGGAGATCTTGCCATAATCTCCAATGCTTGTCAAGCAGTGTAAATCAGTTCCAAATTTCCCGTTTTGCATTAAAACTATTGTGATTTAAAACGGAGTATTTACAACCGCGATAGCCTGGTAGGAAGTAATTCCATTCCATGGCCAAAGGACCACCTAAAAGACTAAACGGGATTCAATGAACAATTTCGTGAAAAATATAAAACCTAGTTTAATATAAAAATATAAAACCTAGTTTAATATAAAAATATAAAACCTAGTAAATATGAGACCAACAGACGTTATGGAAATTAGTGCACTCATTGCAGATTTAAGATCAAACTCTGCTCCTGGTTTGGACGGTTGCACTCCACGGCTATTGAAACACATAGAGCACATCATTATTGGTCCGCTTACCCATTTGTGCAATTTGAGCCTGAGTACTGGTATCTTTCCCCAAGATTGGAAGACTGCATGTGTGACTCTCATTCACAAGGACGGAGCCAAGAATGATCCCAGTAATTATCGGCCGATTTCCCTACTAAATATTTTTTCAAAAATTTTAGGAAAGCTTGCCAACATCCGATTGATTGATTACTTTAATAAAAATAATATTATTTCTAAAAAACAATTTGGTTTTCGGAAAGGGAAATCGACCGAAGACGCTGCCTTACTTCTGACTAGCACTGTGACGAAGGCCTTAGACCACAACCAAAACTGCGTTGGTATATTCCTTGACCTGGCTAAGGCATTCGACACAGTATCAATTTCAATTTTGATACAAAAGTTGCGTGCGATGGGGATTAGAGGTGTAGCGGCTGACTGGTTCCAAAGTTACCTTACGGGCAGGCAACAATTTATTAAAATAAATGAAACCTTAAGTCATCTGCTTCCTCTCAACTTTGGTGTACCGCAGGGCAGTGTTCTGGGACCCACGCTATTCACACTGTACATTAACGATCTTCTCGAGTTGTCTTTATCGAACGCAGAGGTCATTTGTTATGCTGATGATACAGTTTTATTATTTCGTGGTTCTTCTTGGGAAGATGCATATGCAGTTGCGGAATCTGGCATGGCAGCGGTTACTGATTGGTTAGACAGAAATCTTCTGACGCTAAATGTCTCAAAAACGAAATACATAAGTTTTCACAAAACTAAAGCATCTTGTCCTCCAGCGAATAAACCTTTGAAATGTCACACGGTTTCTTGTCTTCTCTTCCAGCGCCAGGTCCAGGTTCCTGTCAGCTCGGTTTGTAATTGTCAAATCCTTGTTCGAACCAGCTCCATCAAATATTTAGGCGTACTCATTGATGAAAACCTCTCATTTAGACCACACATCTCATCGCTGGCATCCCGTGTTCGGAAAACTATTTATGTCATGAAATCCCTCAGACTTTCTGCTTCGAAGGATACTTTATTAATGATTTACAAAGCCCTCTCACAATCCATAGTTCTCTACTGCATTAGAGTGTGGGGTGGAGCTGCAAAAACTATAATGATGGAACTGGAGCGTGCCCAAAGGGCTGTCCTTAAGGTAATGTTGTGCAAACCGTTCAGATACTCAACTAACTTAGTCTACAACGAATGCAAAGTGTTACGAGTTCGACAATTGTATTTGCTAAGGATGATTACTGCTAAACACAGGGAGGTGCTTCGTTCGCCTGACTATCCCTTGTTGCTGAAACGAAGACTCTTTCGCATTAACGTTCCTGCTGTTCGTACAGCCTTTGCTAAACGACTTCCCGACATTCTTTTTGCATACTTACTTAATGAGTGCTGTCGTGTCCTCCCTATAAAATCATTGTCGCCTCAAGAAGCTTCAGCAGCTATAGAAAGGTAGTTACTTTCTTTAGACTACGATCAGACTGAGGCACATGCCTTAGTACTGTGAATTACTATTAAAATGCAAACTAATTCTACCATACTTACAAACACATACACACACACACACATACACACACACACACACACACACACAAACACACACAAATTTATTTTTACCTAATTTTAGGCTATAGTTTATTTTTGGTTTATTATACCTCCTACAAGGAGTGATTATGGGCTGCGTCCGAAATTTATAACTGTCACCAATTCTATAATTAGTTAATATTTTTTCTCTGGCCCCTGCGATACAGGCTATGCTTAGTGCAGGGTCCGCTGTTTCTCTCAGACATGTATCTATTGTTAAGTTAAAGTTTGTAATCAAAGTACTTGTATCACACATGCATGTATTAGTGATTATAGAAAAATAAATTATTTCTATTCTATTATTTCTATTTCTACCCCAAAAATAATCCATCCCAGAGCGGTATCCCGCCATGTTAAGACTTCCCGCATATTTTGTCATATTAGTCTGTCGCTACCTTTATAAACCCATCTTGTGTGATTCTGTTACATACCGATGGGATGCACCTTCTCTGTTCCATCGCATTAGTTGTTTTAAGCCCGCGCGCAAGCTTCACTGGACGTCTCTGAGCGACACAGGGCGGCGCGAGTTCACTACGTCAGGGCTCTCTTTTAAATTGACTTTTTCTAAGGGCCCGGCTTCCTCGTCGGAAAATAGATCAAACGGGTATGCCACATATTAATTTTCACCATAATTATCCTTATAACTCTGCAATATCCACAAGTCTATTTAAGAAGTAGATTTCGTAATGTTTTAGCGCCATCATGAAGTATTTTCAGTAGGTCTACTTGTAGGTAATTTAAAAATTTCGGTGTTATTTTGTCAGTTGTTTATTTATAATTATCGTTTACAAGTAGCAAGCATTGCGCTAAACGAATATGATTATAATCTCTCTAAAAACAATACAGCCTAAAGCCTTCTGCTAGATTCTCTAGAGGTGTCACCACAATCCCCACGCATGGCGAGATAGGGATAGCAGTTGTTTTATGTTACACAGGTGAACAGAACGGTACCATACCTTGGGTAATGTATTATACCTTAAGAATGTCTAAGACAAGCATTACATAGAAGGCATGGGTTCAACCAAGCCGTGTAAGAAAAGAAGTGTATTTATTGTATAATAAATAATAAAATAAAAAGATAATATCTCATAGTTATAAATTCAGCCAATAATGCTGTAGATTAATAAAAAAAAAAGTATTTAAAACAAAATTCCATAGACCTCTTCCTAAAGGTTTGAAGCATAAAAATATTTCCACCTTTACGGGTTTTCATGTAATTGACCGAACAAGCGCGAAGCGTCAGCGTTTTAGCACAGAATGAATGTACGAGTATGTCTCTACAATGGCAGCTCTTGGTCCAACTCCCGAACATTTTTGCCCACTGTTCGTAAACAGGTGAAATTATTTTTTATTTTGTTCCAATAAAAAATTTAATTCAAGAGTCTATTTAACTGACTCGCTAGGTCTACAGCTCACAGAGCAAATAATATTAGATAGAGAATAAGGTAAGTTCCCTTTTTGCATTTTTTTAGGGTCGGGACCCTAAAAAATATAATAATAAATAACTTAAAGATATTTTCATCTCCTATTGTTTCTTTCTAGTCCCCTTAAAGACGACAAAAACTACTTACTGCACCTAGAAGTCAAATAGGTTATTTTCCTTATAGCTGCATGATACTTGGTTAATATTGCATTTCATTTAAATACAAATTCTAGTTGGCCTTTTCCCTAATATGGGATACGCGTTATAAGAACTTCGGAACTTGCAGCGGAACACTAGAGATCTGTGCCCCAAGTTGAGAAACAGAATGTAGGTGTCGGTATTGTTAGAAAGAAAGAAATCATTTATTTGCCAAAGAATGCCGACATACACAGGTAAGGATCTGTGCCTAACAATACCGACAGCTACGTTTTCAATTTACATTATAACAATGGCTTATCATTATCACTGGCCGGTATCGATAGCGCAGTAGTCGATATTATCATAGGATTGGGTTTCTCAGATACTATCGAGAGTTTACGCTACTGATAGGTAATTAAATGATGAATATCAAGGCAATCAGCTACTCTACACTACCGAGACAGCCAGACAGCTCACACACGTGTACACTGATTTAGTTTACTTAAAAATGTTTTTTCGTAATATGAATTCGACCGATTTACGGTGAAAAAAGAAACATAAAACTGCACATAATGCGAAGAAAATCAACAATTACCTATGTGTGAGTTTGGTTGGCCAACCCGCACTGCGCTAGCGTGGACGACTCAACTCTTTTAACCTTGAATTCAGGATAGGCTCGAGACTATGTGGGTACTTTCAGTACCTAAGTAACTATTTTGTACCAATATAATAATAATAATAATAATAATAATCCGCCTCTTCTCCTTCTGAGAAGAGGTGTGAAAAAAGGTTTATGCTCACATAATTATTAATAATAATAATAAAATGTCTATAAGTATTTCTTTTTTAAAATGGTGGTTACAACCAGGTGTCTCCTAGTAAGCTTGTTGCTTGTGTTAGGAGATATACATACTTATATATTTTTTAATTTATTTGTAGTGTAATGTTTTCATTTTAATATCAGGATCAATTTTCCGGAACCAAAATTGCGTCGGTGGCATTGATGAAATCTGTATTAAAAATATAGTTATAATGTCCTAATCTTTTTTTTCTGGTTTGGTGAAATAGTAATCTATGTGTAGCACTAAATATTTTATTAATAGGATTATTAAATACTCCAAAAAATATATATTAAAACCAAGTTTTATTTGATACGTCAATAGTTAAAGTATTGCTACGGAATACACCTATTAAAATATTTTAACTATACAACTAATAAATAGTAAATCAAAACTCTTTTGTCCCAGAACTACCTTATATTGCCATGTCCTAATCATGTTCAAGGATATTGTTTTATCTAACACCTTGCGTCCTCCCTTTGGTGTGCTAAACGTTGCTCGACGTGAAAGGCCACACATGCCTGCGTTTTCGCGCCATAAATTTAGTACGAGTATTAAATTTTTTTGTTACTGGAATTTTTTGAATAAGTTTATCTTCTTGATTAAGTATTTAATAGCACGTCATTTCTTTTATGTTTATTTGTAAAGTATTTATTACTTTGAATAATTAATAGATTTTTTGTTCTTTATATTTCTTGCCCTGATATTTATCGCCATGCTTTCATTGTCAGGGTGGCCTGAATTTGCTATGGCAAAAAAAAAACGACAATGAAAAAAAATTCTTACTATGCCTTGCCGTGGCCAGATGTTTCATTTCCGTGACTTATGTTTTCATCGCCATGGTATGATAAGGCAAAGAAAACATCTTTTGCAGCACAGTTCTTTCATTGCCGTGGACACTTGTTTCATTGCCGTGCGTGCATGCATGTTTCATCGCCGTGGCACGAAATTTTTAATTTTGTATGTACAGGTGGTTAGCTCATTAGATTTTTAAGATATCTGCTAGATATTAAGCAAGAATAGGTACCTACATACATTTTCAAAAACTTAAAAGAACTCAGACTTTGAAAAAAAAGCCCCTAAAGTAAAAAAAAACACGGGAATGAAGATTCTGTTGAAATTCACTCATGAAATCTAAGCATATCAGTACCAAAGCATATTTTGTTTTATTTATTGCAATTGTAGAAAGTAGATATTATAATATTAGATAATGCGCTAGTGAACTTGCTGAAAAAATATATTACGAGTATCAAGGGCTAAACTATAATTGAAAAGAATTTGAAAATCTAAAGACAAATGCAAATTCGATCTATTCATTCATTTTATAGATTTTTTAACCACATAATGAAGTAATTTTTGTTAGCATTCATACCAAGTGTACAAGTCTAACTAAACAGATATAATAAAGCGACGCGATATAATTTGAGCTAAGCCTGGTACATTGATGCAGTGGAGACGAATCTTCTGATAAATCTCAGCACTATAAACTTCCTCTTTTACTTTATTTGCCTGTGCAGAAGCACCGGCTACAAAAATTTTACAATAGACGACGATGCAGGTCGCCTATCTGGCTTGATGAGACTTAACCAGACCTTAAAATTAACTTACAAGCTAACTTAAGATTAGTATTGCTGAAGGGTGATGAAAACGGCGAGGACTAAGTATGTTCGAAAAGTCCACTCACCACCGCGTTTCAGAAATCTGCTGAAAACGACGATGGCACCATCTAGCTCGCTCGTTAGAGAACCAGCATGCCCGGCAGCGTAGTCTGGAGAGAAAATATTAGGGTTTGCAATTCGAATATTCGAATATTCATTTTATTCGAATATCCGCCCCAATTTCAAATTCGAATAATTCATTTCATTTATCCGAATATTCGAATAGTATTTAAAGTATATAGGCACTCATGTTTTTTTTAATAATTTAATAACAACATCCCTGCCGTGACTCTCGCACGTTGTCCCATTATTGTGGGTTGCCGCTGATGATAAAACTGACAGATCATGGCTCATTTTGCGAAAGAAAAGGCATCTATTTGCTAATATCTTCGCAGATTGGCTGCATTAAGCAAGATACCACATAATATAATATTCTTCTTTGCGACTCTGCCACGCCAGAGGTTTGCATCAAGCAGAGAAATGTATACTCAAAGTCCTTTGTTTGTGCCCTAGGCGTGAACAACGCCAACGGTCCTCCCTGATGGGGCAGGTACCTATAGAGAAACTGCGCACCCGAGTTGTATTTAGTATTGACACGCTTGCACCGCCTCTTTCTGTCATCTGGAGTGGTTTCTGAGTCATAGAAGCCTGCTAATGCCTCCATAATTTCTGAAGTTATGAAATGAGTAGGTACCGAATCAGAAGCTCCTAGCATACCTTCTTCAATCTTCACCTTCTAAACAGTTTTCTTAGTGACCAGCAGTAAGGTTTTCGCAAAGGTCGTTTACTGGAAATTTCCACCTATGGAGCGCTGCCACCGAGAGACACAGCAAAGCCATTGCTATGCTTATGGACATCTGCTGACAAAAACCATGGCTTCCTTTTTAAGGTTCGGTGGCGCTTCACACCGGAACAGTTGCTCCATTGGTACCAAGCGCCGCCAAGCGGTAGTTCGATTTGTATGGAGTACTGCTGTCATCCTTGGGATTGTTCTGCCAAGTATCAGTTAAATGCAATAGACTCTGGATTGTACAGCCAAGATCGAGATGATCTCTAGCTCATTGGCGACGATCAGCAAGTTAAATCCAAGCTTCAAAGCTTAGAGGATTGACACATAGTTGCCAGCCTTTTGGTGTTTTACAAGGTGTATGTTCCTAGGCCCTCTATAGTTTTACCTCCCATTTGGTTACCGGAGTACTACACCGCGCCTTCCAGGAAAAATATCTATGATTACGATTTGAGTGGTGAGGGAAAGGGCTCTAAATACCCAAAGACCACTATGACCCAAGGTGGATCTATTGTAGTCAGCCCTCGTAGGCTATATAGCCTCTTCCAAACCTACAGCTTTTAAGAAGCTGACGGTTTTGGTGGGATTTAGGGTTCGGGCTTCTTGGGGGGCAAGCTTGTGCGCACCCAGCACTCGACTCCTTTTGTGACGAGAGCATCACTTTCACAGAGGACGTGAATAGGAGTTTCCTCTTCGTCTGCACAGAATATACAGTAAGGGTTTTCTGATAAACCCATTCTGTTCATGTGCTTGTTGAGTTTACAATGCCCAGTAAGGGCCATAATGAGTAGACGAATGCTCAACCGGTACAGTTTTAGTATCTCGGTTCTTGGGAGGAATACACACTTGTTTAAATTCGCCTAAATTTGCACAAAACGCATTAATAAATATTAAAACTGAATAAAATACTTGTTTTTACATGAAAATAATTATACTAAAATCAAACAAAATCCCAGTCTAGTTACTCTTGTTTGTCTTGAATTAATATTGCATTTTTTTGATATTTTCAGTAAATGTTTAAAAAAATATTCGAATATCCGGATATTCGAATATTTAGCACTAGAAATATTCATTTTATTCGAATAGTGAAATCGAACGAATATTGCAAACCCTAGAAAATATACAGCCTCCCGTTGGCACAGGTTATAATTGAAATACGAGTAACTATGTATTACGCAGTAGCTATTATTTATCTACATGTAATACACAAAACCAAGTTCAAACACCATTTCCATCATCATTGACTAGAAGAGATATAGAGAACTTACTATTGTTATATATGTTACAGGAAATGTATTAAATCCAGGAAATGTATACAATTCCGAAGCTCGTTAGAAAATGTATGAAATAATGTTTCAAAGATTGTTACACACATATCCTAGGAAATGTATGAAATTCCTAGGAATTGTATAAAATTCCGAATTTGCACTAGGAAATGCATTAAACTAATGCTTTACGTGAATAAAATGAACAAAGCTCTTTGTTAAACTGAGATGCACAGTTATCTGTGTATATTATAAATGGAACAAGTTGTTAAACTGACTTTGTAAAGAATTTAGTGGCTACTAAGGTAATAAAAATTTAAAATTTTCATAGGGCCTATTAGTAATTATTATTGAACTCTAAAATTTAACTATTTTATTATGATTTATGGCTGGTATACAGGCTCAGATTCATAAATAGTTACTAACGTATACACTGAATGTTTAAGCAGCACTAGTTCGCCAGATCGGGTAACGCAATACCACAGGTGGGAAACTCCAAAAAAGAACATGGTTTTAATTTTTATAACAGTCATCTACTAGACGTAATTTGAAAAGATGCATCTCCTGTGGAGTTTCTTCCGGCGGGTTCTTCTCCACAGAAGACATCCAAATTGTGAACTCGCCTCGATGTCGAAAAGTGATTTGTAAAATCTTACTTCGAATAAAACATATTTCATCATTCATTCATCATTCATTCGACTTAAATGAAAATAAGAGAAAAATAGTCTTTATGCTTCATCGAATATCATGCAACACCATCCGGCGGAGTTTGGCGGCGTCTACGGGAGGCAGTGAGTGAGGGGATATCGGGCAGGGTACTCGTTTCGGTGCGGGGAGGTAAATTTCCCTTCTGGACGAACTTCGAAGAACTTCAAAGGAAATAGCCTCCCCTCGCTCCGCCTTCCCCGCTTACCCATTGACATCTTGAATGTATTACATTTCCGATTGCGATTTAGGAAATGTATACATTTCCTAGGAAATGTGTCTAATATCATTTATTTCACACATTTCCGGGCGACTTAAGGCATTGTATATGTTACGCTCAAAGTTCGAAAACGCTCAGTGAGCGGAAAAATAGCTCACAACGCGTTGTGGTCACAGTAAAATATCCACATCGCGAAATTCGTGTTATGGCTCTAATGAAAACGCGCACGACGCGTTGTGGCAATCACAAAAAGACCAAATAGCAAAATTCGTGTCGTGGCTGACATGCTATTCGATCTCAACGCGTTGTGGCAATGAAGAAATGGCGTATGGAATATAATATTATTTGATTACGACGCACACTACTTTCCGATATGGATCCTAGTAGGCCTAAGCTGGAAATGTTTTGGTAGATTGCCTTGAAATATTTTTTTTATAGAATCACTGAATAACACGTTTGTCATTATTAAATATAATTAAGTATACAAATTAAAATAAAATAAAACGATATTTGTTATTATTGAGATTACTATAGGTATATTTAAAAAATCAACGTATTAAATAATAAATTACTGAACACAAAATATTAATCATTTGTAAATTACTTACAATTTACTTAAAATAATTAGGGATTTTAATTTTTTTATGACAATTTAAAATTCTTTGAAAGAGCCGACACCGACAAGTTACTTACAACCCGTTCGTCTTGATACGAGTAAAAACAATGAATGCTCAGAACGCGTCATGGCTTTTCTTCATTGCCACAACACGTTGAGATCGAATAGCATGTCAGCCACGACACGAATTTCGCTATTTGGTCTTTCTGTGATTGCCACATCGCGTCGTGCGCGTTTTCATTAGACCCATAACACGAATTTCGCGATGTGGATATTTTACTGTGACCACAACGCGTTGTGAGCTATTTTTCCGCTCAGTGAGCGTTTTCGATCTTTGAGCGTAACATATACATTTCCTCGGAATTGTTTACAATGACGGATTTCATACATTTCCGTTAACATATATATTTTCACAATATTTCAGGATCCCTTCTATAATGAATTGTGCAATATAGTCAAAATTGTATATACTAAATAAATAAAAAATTGCAAAATTAGACCTAAGGTAAAAAGTCATTTAAATCAGAGGTTAGCAAATTCAGGTTTCTTATTTTTATTTCCGGGAAAAAATTGATCCGCTCCATTGATGAACATTTACGCTTTCGCAAAGCCGTCGCTTGTATTGTGTATAAATATGTACCGTAATTCAATTGGTTTCTCTTATTTATTTGTGATCTTATGAGATGTGAATTTCCCGCAGCACAAGTCTTGTCTAGTGTGAAATTATTGCAGCTCTGGTCTCATCGTCCATTTTAATTATTAGTTTTTTTCAGTCTTATGATGATTCTGAATTCGAATCTCGTTGGGGCACTCGTCTAACAACTATCACTTTTTGAATCTCCCTTATCTGAATAGGATATTCAGCAGGTTGCAATGGAACATCTTATTGTCCGAAAAGCATGGTGATTCCGTGCTTCGAAAGACACATAATCCATTTTGATCCTAACTACTATATACAACGCGAAATTTAACTGGTTGTTTATCCGCAACATTAGTGGTAGTACCCATAAAACTGAACAGTTTTCAATAAGGAACATGATATGTTAAAATCTTAAAATAATATTCAACTTTTCATTAAACTTCCATCACGTGACCAGCCACTTATTATGACAAATCGAATTTTAATTTTGAGATTTCATTCATCCTATGTCCCTTAGGGAAAGTTCTTCAGTTTCCTAAGTACTACCACTAATGTTTTTAAATTTCTCGGTGTATGTATACGAATGTAGTCTCTATAGGACCCATGTGTTGTACCTTAAGTTGCTCAGTAATTCTGACACCAGGATTTTTGAGTAGTTAAACCTCGAACCTACACGATAAGCAAGCGCTGAATTTTAGAATGTAATAAGATACAATTTTATTGACAGCTATTAATTTAAAACTATTTTTTTATAGCATGTTAGGGTCCAGCCTGCGATTGCGATTTAGTAAAGCATAGGGTAGATGTTTTATAATCAGTTAGCATATCCTGTTGGTCTTCCTATTATTATTAAATAAATAGATTATACTTCGTGCCTGCTGATTGTTCTTGTTCTTATCGAGCATACAGCAAGCCCAGTAAATAATTGTTGTAGCTTTTAACTTCGAATAAACACTTTTTGTGTACTCGTATGTATACCATACAATACAGTTATGTAAAGAACAGTAATCAAAATTCATCATATTGTGATTATTTTGTTGCAGGTTTTTCCGTAACCTAAATGCAGTGTTTGCCTGAGGCTAAAAAACAACAATGTGAGAAAGACTAATGAGTAGCCCCGTGAGTGCGCACGAGACGGAGATAGCTGTGACGACACGAGTTGCGGGTCCCGTAAGTACTAGACACTGTAATTCGTAATTCTGCTCTTCTCACTCTAATTACTAATTTATTGCTCTGGGTTTAGGACGAAGCGACTAAAGGTAAATAAACAGCCCAGGTGACAAGGTTCGCTCACCTGTGTAACAGCACCTACGACTACGATATCCTCAATCCGCCTGGCAAGCGTGGGGATCACGGCGGACACCCGGCGTGGACGCGCGGAGTACGGAGCGGGCGTCCGCGCCGGGTGTCCCGTGCGCCCGCGCATGTTTTAGCGAACACGCTTAGCCCAACCGTGCGTGGCCACCCGTGGTGCAGGTTCTTAAGCTTACATAATACAAGTTAATTGTTTTAACAGTTGATTTTTTACCTTTAAAGTATATTCTAATGAATAATTTTATTTATATGCTTTAACTAAGTATATACAATATCGAGAAAATATTTTTTCTTTCGAGCTCGTTGAGGTTCAGTCTATAATAGAACAGCCCAAAAAGAAAAATAACTATAATACGGGAACAGCCGCAGTAGCAGGTGTCATGTCACGAGTGTCTTTGAACTCTTTGAAGAATCTCACAGCACTTGGTCACATGACAGTGCTTCTTGCATGGCTCTATAGGGGCAGTGAGGGAGAATCGGTCACGAAACAAACCTGAAACAATTTTGATGACTTTTACCCCACTGCAAAAGGAGAGTAATGTTTAAGGTAAAATTTCGTGGCGGTGCGGATCCTTTAGATACCTATCTCGATTTATTTTTTATTATTACCTATAAATCTACAGTTTAATTAGATTGTCAAAGTGGGAGTACGGTAAAAATAAATATTTTCACCAGCGCTCTACGGGGTAATGAAAATGCGTCCACAAGTGAACAGCGCGTGAGGAGCGGCTGATCCCGCAGCTGCCACCGCGCAGCGACTCGCGCGCAGCTTCCATTGATAGAAATTGCACAATATTGCTGTCACTTAGCGCGCTGACCAGCTCAGTGTGGCGCCGGAGATGAGCAAAAGCGGTTCGTCGGCAATGATTTACATACACACATATCAATACACAGCAATGTCTGTCTATAGCTATGTTGCAGCCCGATGACGGATGCAGTCGTCTTGTAATTTCGTCTTGTAATTCATAATCATAATCATTCGACTTGTCTAGCTAAATTATTATATGCCGACTCCGTAGTTAGTTGTAAGCAATCTGTTAAAAAAAATACCTATACCACGTACGTAGCTTAAACAATAATTTTACTAGTCCACCTCAAACGTATTAACAGCTTGTTTGTTTACTGATTAGCTAAGCTCAAGTGGAAACATAAAAAATATATAATAATCACTCGACTCTTTCTCTCGAATACCCACATCACGTCAAGCCTAAGAAAATAATAAGAGTATTTTCCCGGTTAAAATAATCGAATATCTATGTATTTTAATGAAGTGAATGAATTTAAAAATCGCGCTCGCTCGTCACCTAAAGCTTCTAACTGGACAAAAACAATAATATTTGCATGCAATTTGCCCGGTGAACTCGCGAGTGAACAGCTGACACTCACTAATTGATTTATTACTCGCTCATTCTGTGTTTTCCAATCACAAGTGTGTTGCGTTTTGTAATTAAGGTAGCATATGACCTGAATATCGTTACTTTGTTAGCAAATAAATTATTATAAGTAGTACAGTCGCTAAAACAGTTCATGGCAATGTCTCTTGAAAAGAGGGCTTAACCGGCCGTTTTAATGGAAATGTAAAATTTTACTGTGATCCCATCCTAGCAAGAAAATCTATGGATAACCCAGTACTGATTTACCCAAAATAATTACTTAGAAAATTGATAACGGGGGGCTCTTCGAAAAACCCGAGAAAAAGAACGACATACGTTTGACACCTCAAATATTTTCATTTTTTTGTGTAGTGACGACGTGTGTCAAGTTCAGGTGGGTTTCCCATAATTTGCATAATCTAATTTACATATAATGTGAATCCGCATAACAGACTATAATATTTATTTTGCATAATATGATAAAAATGCATATTCCTTAACTAAACAAAAGCAGTACCAGATACTTCTGGCAACTTACTAGATACTTCTGGTTAAGTATAATGCCTAACTAACTAGGCATTATACAGTTTCAGGAACGCGGAGAAAGATTCACACTCTGAGAATGCCTTCGAACGTGTTACACAAAGAGCCTTGATAGGGGGCTCTCGAGTCTGGGATGGTGCCTAGAGTATTGTTGGATTTGGATGCATCAAATGAGTTAATATACATTTCGCCTTTTGCTCCTATAAAGGCAAAATCCGTGTGGAGAAATAGGTATTCCTATTTTTTGCCTTTCTGGTACACATAGCAGTGGACCACTTCTACATAAAACAGAGTAAGGAAGAATATTTTTAATACTATTTACCATAACAATATGGTATAAATAAAATAAAAAAAGTACTTAGTGTCACTCTATGAAGCATGCCAGCCGCTACAGTCAGCCACATTCTCTATAATTCATCGGCTCTAAAACCAGTTGGCCAAATATTTAAATTACATTATTACTTATTCGGTTCAGACAACGGACGAAAAATTGAATTCTATGTTACTTTATAAATAAACGCATCAACCACCATGACCTGACCTCCTTCAAACTGCTCTATTCTTCTCTCTCCTGGCGCTCAGCGTCCTATCCTTGCCCGCTGTCTTTCCGTCGCAGCTTTTCTCCTATTCTAGCAGTATGAAAAACTGACTATGTAAGCACCTACACAAAAAAAAAACACTTAAAAAAGTGATGATGACTATCGTCCATCCCTCTTGTTATCTCGTCAAATAATTTCTGGTCCGTCGTGACGTCACCTGACCTTGCGCGTCGACAGGTTGATATTGAGCCAGCGGCGGCGCCGGCGCAAGTAGGCAGAAGCCTTCGCGAACAGATGTGCACGGGAATGTTGAGGTGGGCTCGCTTATATGGCGAAACGGGTCATTGCTGCGGCGCGGCCTTAAGCGCATGCTCTGACAGAGTGACGTTGACTTACTCTACCTCACACTCTCCTAAATAATTAAACTCCTCGCACTTCCTAGTGCCCTGGCCTGGTACACATGCCTCTGTAGGTCCCCGTCAGAGAGGCTCGAGCCCAGCCTCTACTAACGATTTGGTATGCATCGATTAAATATTTTATGCAAGTAAATGTCTTTGCGCTTGCAGTTTGCGGTAATAAATGTTTTCGAATGCTTTACTTCTTCAGGTATACAGACCAGATGCCATGCCATAGACCTGGACTCGTCCCTGACTTAAACCAGTCCTGGTTGACAAAACTGGCCAGGTGGCCAGTGTGGTCAATAATTAATTACACCTACACTTTCCTAATATCGGATATTACCTACTCTCTTGTATCTTTGTACAGCCACTATACCCCCAACACTACTTGTTAATAAAATATAATCAATAATAATAATATTATGTGGGGACATCTTACACACGGCCATAAATGTATGTATAAATGTATGTATATAAATATACGTATTATTACCAATGTTATATTTACTGGAATACTTATTTACTCATAATTTATTATTGTGCAAAGCCCTGACCTAGTGCAATAAATAATTGGGTCAAATTTATCATTACGTTTAAGGAAAATTCACATATTCAGAAGTATCCTTTACTATTAGAATTGAATACATTACTTTTATTTTTATTTTTTAATAATACATATTTGTAGGTATGTAGTGCATAGTATATTATGCAGCAACTCAGCTCAGCCTAATGGTTTCTGCGCTCTAATCAGGTACCACAGTGTCCACAGTACAACGCAGTTATTCTGAGATGTCGTCTACCATGGTATTTATTATTTGTGAATTCCCTGAACGAAGTGTTTTTATAATATGAAATACTTTAAGATTAGTATTTCTTTTATATTATTTTATATATTAATTTATTGTCTAAAGTGAATTTGGTGGTCCGAAAAGGTTAATACTCAGAAAAATCTGACGAAGGATGGTGATTCTCAGAAATATAGTACAAAATAACAATAATGGATAATAACGCGACGCGTCGTAGCTCGGTCGTGGGCAGCACCGCGAGTGAGTCACTTCTGTGCTTTAACTTACTTGCACACTCATTACTGAGTGGGCTGGGCAGAACCTTACTGGCAAAGTTGTAGAAGATGTGACGAGTTGACTTAGTCATTAACCAAAGGATAATCGTCATCATGATTTCGACTGAAAAACGTCCACCGCTTAGCGAAGCCTCCCCGAAGATTTCCATAACATCCACGTTTCCACACCAAGTAGCGATGTGACGTCACTACTCACTAGCCTTTTCGAAGTTTTCCAATTCGTGGTCTCCTCACCACCCATTACCGCACGTTTCCGCCTTGTAATATTATAGTGCCCGATACGGCTGTCAGTTCAACTACTGAATAGTGGGAATTGTAGGAAATACACCTAGCCGTAGGTACTGAATCTGAGAGGTCAATAAGGTCTCTTTCTTCTTTAAAGTACGCTCTGGCCCTTCAATGGGGACGTATCCGAATTGATCATGAACAAGGTATCCAAGTTTTAATGTATTTATCTATCTATCCTAATAAGAGTACTAACTCACACAAACTATCCAATCACATCACTTGAACATAAAACCAACCTACCTAAAATGAGGACAGTGACTTCACAAAAATATCTTTTGCAGTAAAAACCTAATTACCATTCAATTGCCATAAAGAATAACATTGAAGCAGCGTCCTAACGACAGTTAATCCTACTGCAACAGGTATAATATGTAAAAATACCTTACTTAATATGTTAATCCCCTTTATAGGAAACAGACCAGTCAGGATTAGGTGAGCAAATATAGCTCTGATTGGTTTACACATACAGTCACACTCCACTATTACAAAAGTCTGTAACAGTCCACTGAGAGGCCTCTGAATTCGGGAGCGGTAATGCGCTCTGAGGTTGCACTTAGTCGCCTCGTAGTAGGTATAATAGCCCTAGGAGAAGAGGGCAGGTTTTCTAATTTTAAACAAAACGATATTATAGACCATCTGGAGGACTGATGATGTGTCTTGTTGGTCTACAGAGTGAAATAACGCTGATGTTCAATTTCAAATCTATTCTTAAGCTAAGTTATTTTTACATATAGTAAGATTATTGAGATAGGATCTTCGGTAATCCCTTTTATAGGAAACAGACGTGAGGCAGGTCGGGATTATAATGCTCAGGCGCATGCCAGCCGTGACGTCATCGACCGAATTACTTCACTGTATAATTTTCATGTCTTCGCGGTCTATAGAATAAAGTATTTTATAAAAGGGTAATTGAGGGTATCGTCATATTAGAATATAAGGATAAATGAAAATTTTAAAAAATATGGTAATGAAAAGAAGATAGTGATTTTGGGTAGGGTAGCGCGGCTTTTTCCCACCTCCCTGGTAGGGCAAGTTTCTGGAGTAGGGAGAGGAATTTCGACAGGAACATTTAAAAGGAAAATCTTAACAAACAAAAAAATATGAACCGTAAATAGATTTTCTTTATCCTAAACCGTTAAAATATTTTTTATTTAATATTATATTATTTACACTCAACTCACTCATCTATCTCGGTGGAAGCTTTAGTAGGTAGGTCTATTTCGATGGGTGGAAGTGAGTCAATGTTGTACACATCAGTGTCACTGCCCCTTTAAAGGAATGTTAAACAAGTCAAAAGTTTAGTTTGGGAAAGGCCTTGTCGTCACCATCTGTTCAAAGAAACTCTTCAATACTTCAGTCGCTTTGTTTGGAAAACCCATAAATTAATATAATTGTGAAATTGTTCATCTCGTTCTATCCGTAAGTTGTGTATTATTTGAAATATTATAATAGGCGTTGGTAGTGTGCAATTGCTAGGGGTCGTTGGGTTCCCTCTAATATGGTTGAGCCCGGCGATGGCTGTCCCATACGTCAAACCCGTGAACGTGGTGCTGCTTGGGGGGACTGGTCTGCTCTAGTCGATTGCCGATTGTTTATATAGTTTAGTTTTTCTACTTTGACTGGTTGCCTTCCTTTAATTTCATATTTCGTCTGCACTCTTTGTTATATTAATCAAATTGTATAAAATAATAATTACCTATGTAAAAATATTTTGAAAAGATGCAACGCCTGTGGAGTTTCTTCCGGCGGGTTCTTCTCCACAGAAGACAGCCAAATTGTGAACCCGCCTCGACGTCAAAAAATGATTTGTGAAATCTTACTTTGAATAAACACTATTTGACTTTGACTTTGACTTTGGCTAGCCCGGTGACCCCGAATACACTTGATACATCGATCTGTTTGGAACTATGTATATTTTCACACTTTCAGAAAATATTCCCCACGTGTCAGCACCCCTGTTTCGAGAGAGCAATGAAGTCTGTCCGCTTTTCTCTTGACACGAACCAAGTCACCGATGTTTAGCTCATGATTGGCCGGCAGCACTCGTCAGCCATCATCGGCAGAGACTCAACTAAACTATAAACTAGTCTAGGCTTGGTATCACTTGCTTGCCGTGCAAATCCTGTCTTACTGCGATGACTCTATTACAACCTGTACGCTGCTGTTGGAGCTGGGCTATAGCCTCTCCTTTGAAAGGTAGGGGCTACCATAATCCCCGGACTGGTTGGCTTCGTAGCTTGATTTTTGGGCATATCGCTGCTGTGGCTTAAGGCCTGTATTCACTTTGATTAGTGCGAGTGCAGGTGATTAGTAATTGCGAGTTAAACAACAGAACTGGACACTACTCGCACTAAACACCTGTGCTAATCACTCGCAATTACTAATCACTTGCACTCGCACTAATCAAAGTGAATACAGGCCTTTACACAAGTAAAGGATGCTTCCTATAATAATATCTCAGATTACGCAGCTTTTTATGATACTCACAGAAAGAACTGGATTGGTGAACTATCGTCACAATCTGTTCTAAGATTATTTTAACAATAAAGAAACTTTTAAAGATCGGTCGATTCATGCGCAGTGCACACTGCACAGTGAGCCATCTTAATCTCCGTAGCGTCGTCGTGTGCGTCCTTTCCTATCCCGGTAGCCACCTCCATCGCGTTAAGGCAATCGCATTCGATTTTATTTAGTTTTGATACCCGCCGCTGGAGATCATCTCGTTGTATTTCAATGTATAAAGGACAAGACAGGGCTGGAGTTTTGTTTGTTTTGCATTCATATGTATACATTCGTCCCGATATAAAGTAAGGTTTTAAACATAATAATAATTGGAGTTTCAACTTTTTTAGTTCATTGCCATTAACAACTTGCTTGTATCCACTTGGCCATAGGCCTTTCCGAAAGATGATTATGTTGGCCTATTTGTAGCTGCGTGCGATTCAACGTGCTTATAGTATTATTGGATTTATTACACTAGCTACTTTACCTGTTGAATGTTTTTTTTTTAATGCATAATCCGTTATTATAACTAAGCAACCGGTTTTTATCGAATCTTCATTCCTAGAAAATAATATTATTTCAGACATTTATAGTCTTTAAATTTGCATATTGCGCGATCGTTAAATTATTTTATACCATTCTAGGAATTTTAAAGTAGCCTTAATGTCGTTCAACTTGAATACCAAATGAACGTGTGTACGCCGTACACTGTACGGACCAAAGTAAAGTTACTTTTAAAATATTGTTCGTGATGTCATTTAATACACTTAGTAATAAAATTAATTATTATTAGATAGGTTAGTGTAGTGTATAAGTTTAGTATAGTAAAATGTATATTTACTTTCTCGATTCATTAATCGGTTGAAAGGTTGTCGAAATTGTGAAAGTTTTTTTATACCTATTATCGTTCCAAAAATTTTTCTTTTGGCGCTCGATGTTTTGGAAACGAAGAATTATAACATAAAGTTGAGAAAATCTCCTCTGGACAATTTATTGTCAGTCAGTCAGCTACAATTTGAGCCTAAAGACAATCGGGTTAAGGGTTTGCCCTGTAGCTCAATCTTTGTGAAATTATATCATAAAGTCAGAACGAAATTTTCACATTACAGAATTCATTTCCAGTCCAAACCTGTGTTGCACCCCATTAGTCCACTTTCCACTGTGCTCGATAGTCGTCGTGTAAGGCACGAAATCTGTGATTTTTTAGTAAAAGAGCTTTAATTTTAAATTGCTTTTTTTAGGGTTTCGGACGTCCATACAAATAATGAAAATCCTAGGTACGATACTTTACTTCAAACTCAGTTTACGGGATCGAACTGGCAGTCCTTACCGCGCTTGCGCCAAAGCCAACGTGTTACAAAAATAAGCGCGCGGCGAGCGGACAGGACTCTTCTCGGAATGCGCCGTGTCAAGTGTCGCGCGGTATGCGGCGCGCGCGCCTCGCGATACACGCATTTTTGTACCACTTGTACAACTTAATTTCCGATGCACACATTGTAACTTATTTAAAACTAGCTAGGTATCGCCCCGCGGCATCGGCTACCTTTTATCACACTGCCAATTTTTCCAAGATCCAGACAAGCTTTAAGTGTAGATTAGGCACTCGAGTCAGCCGGTGCAGTACGGTTAAATAAACAGCTACGAAACAATTTAAAACTACAGAATACAAAATAGACCCTACGCAGCCGGGAGTGTGTTACTCGTATATCTAAGCTTTCATTTCATCTTAGATCATATTTTGCTACAACGCACCGTTTCTGTATTATTGGCGAAAAACTGAAAAATGAGACCTTTGACCCCCCTCCTCCCCCCGGCTCACCTCCTAGACGTCGGGACTTGTAGTATGTTTTGTCCCTAAGCACCCTGAATAAGTTTCTGAAGAAATCGCTTAGGCTCCCGCTTACGCACTCTACACCCTCCTTTAAGCCACTCGTTAATCGATCTATTATCACTACATAGTATAAAACAAAGTCGCTTTCTCTGTCCCTATGTCCCTCCCTTTGTACGCTTAAATCTTTAAAACTACGCAACGGATTTTGATGCGGTTTTTTTTAATAGATAGAGGGATTCAAGAGGAAGGTTTATATTTATAATGCATGCATAATATACTTGAGAATAATCCACAATAACCATTTTCCCGTGCGGAGCCGGGGCGGGTCGCTAGTGTTATACAAATCATAGACCTACATAAAATAGTGAAAGACACTATCAGTGTATTTACTATTTTTTTCCTTGCGGTTGAGCACGTTGGTTGTGGATGATCAACTTCACACACAACCTTTGAGCTTAGATCGTTTAGCTACAATTTGGTTTATATTCTAGTCTAATATTTCGCAACTAACAAAAGGTAGATAAGCCAGTTAAAGTGAACAACATGCGGTGATTCGTTCAAAACAAATGTCGAGTATGTCTCACCGGCGCCTGACCGGACGTCCTTGGTTCGATTCCTAGTCAAGCTACGACTATTAACTGCCGTCACCATAACCCTCCTAAGCTAGCGGGTATTACAAACTACAATTACTATATACTACTCAAAAACTTGACTTTAATTATCCCCTGCGTGACTGTTGGCGGTTGCTCAGGTGAACGCTAATACTCGATCCTGGGCTCCAATAGCCGTACCCTCGAGAAGAAATGGTGTGGACCAGTGGTAGGGGGGCGTGTAGGTATTACCGTGGACCGTGGTATAATAATGTACGGCGCCTGGTATTCTCCTGAATATATAATACTAGCTGCTCCGCCCGCGGCTACGCTCGCGTTGGTTTTCGACTTTTCCCTGTATCTCTGTAATAAAATTTAATTAAAACTTTCTGCCCACTCTACTATTTCTCCCGTGGGAATAAAGTTTTTTCCCCGGTTAAAGGTAGTATTATCCATGCTCAAAATCTTTTATATCCCTGTACTAAGTTTCATCGAAAATTTCCGCTCGCCCTTCCAATTTTCCCGTGGGAATGAGGCATTTTACCGCACTATAAGTTAGCCTTAATCCATCCCTAAGATCTATTCTAAATCTGCACCAAGTTTCACCAAAACTTCTCGCGCGACTTACCTTTTTCCCGTGGGAATAAGGTATTTTCCCTCGGTAAAGTTAGTCTATATTCTACTCTTAGGTTAAATATATCTCTGTACCAATCTTCATCAAAACTTTTCATCTGTACTACTATTTTTCCCTTGGAAAAAGGATTTTCCCACGGTAAAAGGTGACCTTTATACATCCCCAGGGTCTATTTTATCTCTGTACCAAGTTTCGTCAAAAAAATCCACTCACGCTGCCATTTTTCCCGTAGGAATGAGGAGTTTTCCCTGCGGTAAAAGGTAGCTTATACGCATCTCCAAGGTCTATTCTATCATACCCCAAGCTCAGATTGGTGATACCAAGTTTCATCAAGTTTCCGCCCCACGGCTCTACCCGCGCTTACAGTAATTCCCGGGGGAATGAGGTATTTTCCCAAAGTAAAATGTAGCCTATGTCCGTCCCCAAGGTCTATTCTTTCTCCATACCAAGTTTCATCAAAATCGGTTCAGTGGTTTTGGCGTGAAAGCGTAACAGACAGACAGACAGACAGAGTTAATTTCGCATTTATAATATTATAAGTAGGGATAACACACAAGTGGCACATTATTGCCCGTTTTCACTAACATTGAGAATTTCCTAAATTGATGCCTAACGTATTTAGGAAACTTTTAGTCCAAATTTCGTTTTCACTAACATTAAGTTATTCTTAAACCTGCTTAAGTTATCCATAACTTTATGAGGCCGATTTGACAGCGCCTAGAGCTTACGAAACGACCTATGTTGTGTTTTTTATTCCGTGGATTATTTGTCATTGCAAATAAATTGAGGTTATGTATATTTACGGTAATATTCATACATATTTATCGTTATATTTTCATTTTTTAAGGTCAACTTGATTAACTTCTTCGTAATTAATACATTTCACAACTTCCCATTAATTTCTTTTAAATCCTACTAATATTATAAACTCGAAAGTTTGTGAGGATGTATGGATGTTTGTTACTCTTTCACGCAAAAACTACTGAATTGATTTTAACGAAACTTTACAATCATTTAGCTTATACATCTAAATAACACATACGCTATCATTTACTGCGGGAAGATTACACATTTCCACGAGAAAAATTGCCTGCGCGGGCTAAGGCGTGAGGCGAAAAGCTAGTTAAATGAAATGAACAAAGAAAGAAGCAGTATGCTCATCAGCCGCCGAAGTGTCAGCACAACTGTTTGAAATATATTTGCTTAGCAATAGGCAGACCTTGCAAACAGTTTTTCTCCTGGGAATAAAGAATTTTCCCGCGGAAAAAGGTAGCCTATGTCCTTTGCCGAGGTCTATTCTATCTTTGCATTCAATGCAAACATACAAACAAATAAATAAATACTTTCCATTCAATATTTCATTTTATATATTATATTTCTTATTTAGTTTATATAATATTATAACATAACTAATATTATAAATATTATAACTGTTATACTAAGAAATATAATATATGAGATGAAATATTGAATGGAAAGTTTATATCCTGGTTAAACTTTTATGTAATGTTTTAGAAGAAAACAACAAACTTAATTATAATTATATTTCTTTTATTTTTATAATCTATATCTATAACATACAATAATACAATGCTGGTGCTGTACAAGAAATTGAATTATCATTTCACTTCATTTTCACTTCCATGGTATATGCTCTAATAAGTCCATCTGTATCCAAAAATTGTATAACCTTTCTAGTATAATCTGCATATTTATGACCAGTTCTGCCTCTTCATTTTTAACCTGAAATGCATAAAAATACTTAATTACTACAAAAGCCTGAATCAACTTTTCGTTTCGATAAGTTAATATTATGACAATAAAACAAAGACATCATGATCATACCTTTTTTATGGCTTATTACTACCATTATTAGGTTGTTCCCTCTTTCAATGGCACCAGACCAGATGTAATAGTTTGAATTGTTATCCCATTATTGAGATGTAAAGCTGCATACCTGCCAAAATACAAAAAATGCTTATATACATTATGTTATAAGAATAAAAGTGCCTTTGTGTATATTTTTTTTATTGCTTTATAACCAATTTACAGTCTGTATTTTTATTGCATAATTATTTGAAACTAGCTGTCAGCGGATACAGCTTTGCCCGCATCATACAATCCTTTCTCGTATAATAATTGAGAATAACTGCTAGTTACTGAAATATCACCAATTTCTTCGGCTTTTCTACACTATTTGGCACACGGATTTGGCACTTCGATTGCAAATAGATTTTCTTCCAGTAACATAATAGTTTGATGTAAACGTGGCTCTTTGGATCATATATACATAATATTCAAGCCTATTATAAAGCAGTAGCACGCTTACATACATCCAACAATAAAATTATGTAGTTTGTAGACCAAAAAAATGCAAAACGAAAATAACCGTAATTGTTTACCTTTCGAAGCAGCACAATTCTTGTAGGTAATCGGACCATCCATTGTTTTTATTTATAATGTTTGTAAAAACACAATATTAGGTATATTAATTTCTCTTTTTTTTCATAAATAACAATTCAATTCAATATTTATGAACAAGCTGGAGCGTTACCGCGCTCGCCGCGCTGTCAGTTTGTTTGTATGAAAATAATGCTGAATGAACGCTGATTGGTGTTTGAAAATACGTTCCGTTGTACGGTACTTTTTATTCGAAAAATAAATAAAACAAAATCTATACTATAATTGCAGTCTACTATTGTACTACTCTACATTACTTTGCGTGTTTTGGAAAACAATGAAACCATAGAGTTTGTTCGTTTACTTAGCTAGGTACCGCCAAATTTACGAAACGTTTAAGTGAAAACTGTTAGTGCAAACCAATTTTTTTTTAAAGCTCTGTTTAGCTTAGTTTTTTGTTAACTAGAGAAAACCTAAGACAAGGTTAGTGAAAACGGGCGTACGTGTCATAAATTGACATTAACTATCTTGTCCTGCTTGCACTTGAGGTAATTTATATTTTGTTTTTTGTTGCTAATGATGAGTGACGTAGGCATGTGTCAGCGTCACGTGACTTAGAAGAGAACCTTATCTTGTTAGAGTACAGGAGGTAGGTATTACATAGTTATATGTATAGTATGCTAGCTCTGCACGAGTGGCTTGAAGATCTTAACTCGTTTATTTTTTATTGAACGAAGAACTCAGCTAGGTTTCCCTTTTTTGTCACACTGCGCTTAAACTTATACACTCAAAAATATCGAATAACATTTGTGACAGCTACGAGTTTCTGCAGTAGGCACATTTGTATTCGGCAACGTACAACCTATTTAAGTGCCTGTAGCTTCAATGCTTTAACAACTGTAGCACCTTTCCAGGTGTTCCTTAGTGTGTTCCTGTGTTGTCTCCTGAAATATCTTACCACATTGTCCACTACCGAGGGTTGTACATTTGTGTTATTTTAATTACTTGGTTAAGTTTGAGTACTTTGATTTTATTTTTCATGTTGTACTCTTTAAAACACCTAACAAATTTAAAATAAAAATTTGATTTATTAGCTTCATTAGTTTTCCCATTAAGACAAAACATCAAAGCAAAATGAAAAAGCTTGTGAAACACAAGATTTTAGTATAGAGAGTCTATAGATAGAGGTATTCATATCATTCGACAAGTCTTTAGGAAAGTCATTAAATGTCTCTACCAAAATTCCAACTTGAAAGCCTCGTCTTCTCCGGGAAGCTAAGTTGCCCAACGGCTCAACTGCGGAGATAAAAACACCAAAGCGATATTATTGGATCGTATACAAATGGTGAATACCAGTTCAGTGATTCCGATATGACGCTCAGAGGTGAAGGCGAACGGGTCGGCCGAGTGCCTACTACGAGCACTCAACAATAGAGCAGACTATGTTTGCTATTATTATATTCCATTACATACATAATATTACAAACAAGTTATTGTCTTGATCTTTGATGATGGTTTTTCGCTTGAAATTGGATTATCCTAAGTGTTCCAGTGTAAATGGCGTCAGGCGTGGTGGGTGGTGGTGGTTAGAAGTTAGAACGGTCCCAGCGGTGTACGTACTTGCCTGGGTTCAGATCAAATAATTTTCATTTTTTTAATCGTGTTTTTTCTTCATTCAGGGCCCTTGATTTAATTGTGTGGGACTAAATTTTAATAATTATGTACTTAACAATAGCTATTGTTAATAAAATATAAATATTCGTGGTTAAAATAAAGTTTGTAATGCAGTGAACTTTAAATTTGAAATTGAATTTTACTTTGACTGTCATTTGGGTTGCCCGATACCAACTATATACTCGTAGAACTGTTAAATCAATCGGAAAAGTAGTTAAATTAGAATGAACACGTATTTTTGTATTTTGGTCAACCCTACACGCAGGGTTCGGCCATAACTAATAATAGCCGCGTCTCATCGCCGGAAATCCTCTTTACTCTCTGTTAAGAGATTGTCTCTGCTATTAACTTATTTTAATACTCTTTATAGATCCGAATATCCCAGTGACACTGCGAGGAAGCTTTAAACCCCAGCATATTATGATAGAGCGTCAATCTATAAATGCAGTAATTTTAGGTTTAAATCCAGGTAATGATGAATAAGTTCTACTGTATGGCATACATAAACAAATATAAAGAAATGTACGGAAAAAAGAGATAGTTTTTATATCACCAACATCAAAGAAATGGAATTCGGCCGAGCATTTGTTCAAACAGACGACGACGACGCCCGGCGGCGTATGTAAGAAAAGCTGTAGCACGTTATGACGTCACAGCATCAGATATAATGTCAAGTTTATACATTTTTGGACTTTCATTAATATATAATAACCGTAATAAATAACCATTGCCGTTGACTTGATTCACCTGGGTGTGTTATATGTACAAGTGCACCTATACATTTAGTTTCTTATTATAACTACTCTCAGCCTTAGTACAAGTACAAGGGCTATCAACTCCAATATTGATTGCTTATGAAGACGCAGGAAGAGTGTCGGTCAAGCAGATGTCTTTCATTCGGGGGTGTGAGTTTTTAAGCATCGGCACGTACCAATGTGATTTCGATTTTCATATTCATATCGACGATCTTACGCTAGGAGACGCTGAAGAATCATGCACACACTCTTGCGAAGCCCACCGCACTGGGCCAGCATGCTCGACAAAGGCCTATTCACCCCGATGGTAGGCAGGGATGGTAGATTAACGAGACACAGAGAACTTTGGTCCTCAAAACTTTCCTCAAAATTTATTACTATTATTATTTATAGTTAAATCGATACACAAACCTACAATGCCAAAGAAACCTGCACCGGGTATTAAATTGAATGGGACGTCGTCAGAGCAATGGCGATTGACATGGCTTACTGGCAGTGCAGTTCATCAGTTGTACAGACAGCATGTCCGACAACTGCCAGCCCTGTCTTCTCAAAGGAGACCATTGATTTCTGAAAAAAATATAAAATATACACCTTCCGTAAGTTCGTAAGTTACAGTCGAAGTCTTATTTTTACATAAGGATATTCATTTAGTTAAGGTTACAGATTATTTTTCTTGCGAGTTCAAAAATTTGACTGTCTTATGTGGAGAAGAACTCGTCAGAAAAACTCCACAGGCTCTGAAACTTTTCAAAATATTTAATTTTATAAATTATAAATTTATCATTCTGTTCAAATTCTTGCAATAAAAGGAACTGTAAGAGCCTGTCTCTCAAGCAAACTAATCCCACGGATTTTTATCTTCTAAGTAGTTTGTTATTTTTCCTTACAATCTTGAACTTCTCTAGTGATAAATTTTGAATATCAGTTGGGACCTTGTTGTAAAAGTAGTCCTTGAAAGAATGTTTAATTCTCTGTAGTCGACTGTTAAACGAAGCCAGTTTATCCTTATTTCCGTACTAAGATTATGTATTTCACTGTTCTTTTTACATACAACTTTTTTTACATGTAGAAGATTGTTATATAATATACTAGCGACCCGCCCCGGCTCCGCACGGGAAAATGGTTATTGTGGGTTATCCTTCAGTATATTATGCATGTATTATACATATAAACCTTCCTCTTGAATCACTCTATCTATTAAAAAAAACCGCATCAAAATCCGTTGCGTAGTTTTAAAGATTTAAGCGTACAAAGGGACATAGGGACATAGGGACATAGGGACGGAGAAAGCGACTTTATTTTATACTATGTAGTGAAGTACCTACTCAGATGCAAATGTTATAATATTTATTTGCTTAACTTTTTCCTTTCGTGACATGAGAATAGAAATTCTACAGCTTAATAATGCAATTTGCATTTGTAGCGTACCTCATGTGAGAATACCATAGCTCACCAAATTGGAAAACTAAAATAAAATACACTAATCTTGCTGTGTCTACGTCTGTAAAAGCTCTAGTTTTTTTGACCGCAAACACTAGCGAACTCAGTCTGTTCGACAATTAAGTTATATAAGGATAAATTGTAATTTGGCAACTAAAGTTATACCTCTAAACACAATGGACTCTACAAAGGCTAGTCTTTGTCCTTTTATTTAACTTTGATCATTATTTCGTACTTTCTTAGATTTTTTATTCAAAGCTAATTCAACTCTTCCTAGTAGCTATTATAATAAGTGCCGCCTTTTGTAGAAAATGGTTTATTCTTTTATTTTCGGGATACCAGCATTTTTGTATATAATTATGATTCTCTATTAAGTTGCCATTCCCTACGGGGATTACAGCAATACATTTACTTTGCCTAATTTACCTATCTTTCCATATATCCGAAAAGATCCAAACGTATGGTGACTCTACCTGCGTGTGATTGATCTGGTTCCGTGATTGTTGTGTCCCGCGCGTCTCCGTCGCCCTACACGGCGCGGGCGCATGAGAAAGGGCGCATCGGCGCATTAGGGCGGCGCGCATCCAGTTTTCATTGAGATTTATGTGCGCGCACGTAAGTGGATAACGACACCAGCGCCGGACATAGGCCCCTTGATTGTCCGGCGTTTCGCAATCAATCTCTATTTGTTCGTGTTTTTTTTTTATAGTAAGTAAATTTACTAGTGCAATTACACAGGGCACTTTGACACCACACCACGAAGAAACAAGAATTTCCAAAAACAATGGGTAGCTATAATTAAACAGATACTTATTTTGTTCTTCGGTCCCCATGATCGTGAACAGTATAGCTGTGGGTATACCCTACCTTAGAAAAATGTTAACTATAAATAAATCAATAAATATACCTCTAGATACCCAACTAATTTCGCTAGTAAGAAGTAGTGTCGGACCCAAAACATTACCTACCCTGCAGCACACCACCATTGCGATAGTAACATCACTTTGCACTCGAGAATCTTACCCCTCCAAAACCATGTGTACAGGTCCATTGCTAAATATCATTTATGCGACTATAATTCCATGTGCTATTGTAATTGTAAACAAACGCAAGCAATAAACAAATTGCTTTTATAGTTGGTTTCTGTTACCGTAACGGAAATGCTTGGATGACTAAGAGGGGCTATTAGCCGTACAAAAATAGCGTCAAGTGTGTGGTGAGCCTTAGTGCCAGCTGCTCGCGAAAACACTCGTGGAGCCGCGGCGCCACTCATTGAGATACTTGCTTAAGTGCTAATTAATTAATAACAATCTAGTAATTTAAACATTTGGAACAAAACATATATTTATGTTTATGAAAGTGAGTAAAGCCCAACTGGAACACTTAAAAATACTATGATTAATTACCTACCTACCTCGTTTAAATTGATATAGTTAAAATTGGCATGTGGCATAGGTAGATAACGTAACCACCCCAAATACGTCCCCACCGAGGGGCTCAAGCCTACCACAAATGAGGGTGATTAGGCCTTAGTCGACCACGCTAGCCCAGTATTGGTAAGCAGACACTGTTTCTTTCGCATTCATAATATTCATTAGTTAGGATGTCGTCACTCAATAGCATCATCACATTTGGCCATCTCATCAAAGTGTTGTATATTCGCAACTGACCTACATATTTTGGCAGCACAGGAAGCAGCCACTCAGCAGAGCTAGTCCATGCCATATAAAGGTCAATCACCCTTTGCCCAAACAACCAATTACAATATTGACTGACAGCCAGTTAATAAAAAATGATACATAGGATACAACCTGGTGTATAATAGAAAATAAATTAATCTTAATAGGATGCAAGACATTGATTCGATATTTGTAGGAAAATGCAATACATGCATGAAAACCAGTGTAAGGCCTGCATGGACCATTATTAGTTCAAGTCAGGGAGACAAGACATAAACCTAGTTTTGTTTTGCAATATTTTGGAGGATTTTACGGCTTTTTGACAGTTAAGTAAATATGTCAAGCTCTAGTTATAGTGCTGTGTGTCGCCGGGGTAGTGCAAGTAAATCTTTTTGATTATAAAAACATAATAAACATTTCTCGGATGTGCATGGTACGGGCTTCGTCGCAATGTTTTCCTTCAACATTGCACTTTTTTTTTAGAAATTACTTACTTTTTATGACATCGAAATAAGAAAATATGCACAAACTACTTAACCATAGGGACCTCTATTTCGTTTGTATTAAGCTCTTCAATAAAACATAGACCTAAAATCGGAAAAATAAAATAACCGTTGTAAGGTGGGCGAATTATAGGGCCATCGTGTATTTGTGGGCCACCTCGGATCGCATAGGACCAGTTTGCGTGCGCGCATGTTGCGCCGGCCATACCGCGGGCGAGCTAGATAGCTGCTTTAAGCTAGGCGAGCTGGCGAGTTTGGCCCATCGTCTTATCATGCATACTATAGAACTAATTTAAGCCAGCAAATAATGATCTCAGGTTGAGCAAAATTCAATGCTAAACTAAACGATGGCAAAACGCTTTTTTTCTTCGCTCGCATACTTTTTTCGATCTCAATATCAATATCACGGTTGAAAACTAATAGACACTGAAGGTTACCCTAGAATAGTCACCGCTTCTGCTAGTGCACTACCTGTGGGTGCGCGGAAGACTATTTTCAAATTTTCGAAATTAAGTAAAAATACAACGTGCCAAGGCTGAGATTTGATCGTTGTCAGTTGGTATGAGCCTCAAAAATCTAGTAAAGCTAGATACGGTTTCAGCGACACGGAAGTTTAAATATAACTGGTTTATTTTCCATTCGCTCCCTGTGTGGCCTGCGCCAATATCGCGACTGCTAACTGAACTGCCACAAATCATAGCCGGCGTGGTGGTCCGGGTCTTGGGAATTGCTCATTTATGATAATTTTGTTTGTATAGGTAGGTACATTAATCTTTAGTAGGTACTTACCAATTTGATACCTAGGTACTACATTAAAATATAACTAAAGATAATCCATCGTCTTCAACGAAAACGCGACAGAAATAATGGGAAACGTAGAAAAGAACATAATAACATTAAATAAAAAAAATTAAAAACCGTTGCTTATCATTTCAACAACTAGAAAAGAGCTAATAATCTTGAAATGGCTGAAGATACTTTCTTGGATCATAGCTAAGAACATTCTCGATTGTGACACCTTGCAATAAAAAAAACTATATCGAATTCGGTGCATCCGTTTAGGAGCTACGATGCCACAGACAGTCACACGTCAAACTTATAAAACCCTTTTTTCGTCGAGGGGTAAAAATTTATAAAAGGTTGAAAAATAATAAACCTAGACGGTAACCAAGTTAAAGGAAAATGAGCCCTTGATATATAATTATAAAGACATATATAAATTTTTGTCAGCTAGCAGTCCGGTCAGGATCATAGCGAGTAATCATGACTGTAAAAGGTAAATGATTGATTGATAAGGTGATAACGGCCGGCCTTCCACGACCTCGCTGATAACAACTGATAATATCAGTAAATCAACTCGCGTCAGATTGCGAAACCATTGTTTATGAGGAAATTGCCTGACAAAACAAACAGCCGCCGCAGCCCAGCAGCATTGCAGAAAAAATAAGAAACCTGCTCTTGGGGCGCCACGTGTATTTTTCAATGTTTATGGCAAAAATTTATATTATTAAATTAGTTCCATGGATATTCCGCAATAAGGCGAGGTTTTCTATTTTTCTGGTCGGGCTTTAACATTATTATTTTTACCGAAAGACGACAATAGTAGATTGTATCATAAGGGAGCAAAATAATATTTTTACGGCGAGGGCGCTTTTTTGAATCCAGAGCGAAGTGAGGGATTCTAGAGTAGAATCCCGAGCGTAGCGAGGGATTCTTTAGTAGAATCCTGAACGTAGCGAGGGATTCAAAGTACGTCGCCAGAGCCAAAAATATATTTTGCGCCCGAGTGATACACTCTACTTTTCATCACCTACTATGAGAAAATAAAAGCGCCTCATATTTTATTGTAATATTATTATTTAATAAAACATAGAGTAACAACTAAATTGAAATTAACAAAACAATGAATTTCTAACAATCCGTGAAAATTTACGAAAACGCGGGCTGTAGTTCGCGCTTTTTTAATTTGTTTTTTTTTTTTCATTCATCCGGCGGCGTGACTATGGGCCGTCGTACCAGCCAGTCTTTATTCAAACAATATTTGCGTTCGATTTCTTTGGTGCTGAACACTAAGATGTTCCAAATTCAAAAAGTGCGCGGCAAAGATAATTGCGGCGCACTTATAAAGAGGATTAAAAACTCATTACTGCCCGCTAAAAGTTTCTTATAGAAAACACCACCTTTGGGTGCACATAAAGGCGAACCAAGTCGTCCTTTTCGAATAGATGGGATGAAAAATATGTAACAGTAACGATACCAAATCTGTCAGGTCAGTCGACTGACACGCACTTGGCCAATTATCCTTGGAGAAAAACAAATATTAAGAGTAGGCAACGTGTTGCATGCAGTGAAGCGCTTTCAGCTGTATGGTGATCATGGTTTAAAATTTCAATTTTCATCTAACTAGTACCAAAGTTATAACGATGTAATTCGGTTTAATTTTAATTATGATGATGATGTAATTGAAATTAATCACAAAGCTAAGCGTAGTTAATTATATAAAACTGGAGCACAAAATAAGACATTGAAAAAGGAAGCTTCAGTTTAAAAACAATGTCTTGTAACTATAAATATCGCCGTGATTCAGTAACACACTTTAATCTTATTATGTTTCAGCCGATACTTGATATCGGTACAATGATCCGTCCGATGTTATTCTCCAGTGACTAAGGAAAATTGTAAGAAAAGATGTTTTGAAAACATTCTTACGTGTCCTGTAACACTTATTTTCAGTGGGAAAACTATTGGAAGTGATTGTATTATTCTTTCTTCTCTTCATTATTCTATTATCAAAATAGCCTATGAAATAGATAAGATTTACTTTAGTTAACAGAGAAAGAAAGAAATTATAATAATAAAGGTTTTTTCTCAAACGTGATAAGTAGTAAATGTACTATACAGGGCGTCCCACGGCTATGCCACATGGAGGGAAAGTACCTTAAATATTGAAGATAGAACATTTTACTGCAAGTAGACTTTATTTTAATTCTAAATACTATTAAAACTGCATTTATACTTACATTTTCTAATAATTACATGGTTTAACCGGGAATTGAACCCACTACACGAGAAAAAGAAATACCCTGTAGTTTTATTATACCGATCGATAGGCATTATAAGGATTCTTTTTCTAAATACGAGTAACATAGTGTTTGAAATAAAAGGAAGACCATGTATTTTAACATTTTTAATTCAAAATTTATCAATTATCAAATGCTCAAAACATATTCCTCAAATAAAATAAAATACACAAATTTATTTCAAATAACATGGATTGAATTCACACACTTTATCTATCAGCATGATGCAGATAACAAACAAAAATAGCAAAATAACAAGAAATAATAGATTATTTAGTTTTTTTAAGATATCGCGGAAGGACAACGGAATTTATATTTAAAAAAAAACGGCGCACCGACGTGTTAGTACATTAGGTATAAGTAAAAGTTATGGTATTTTTAACGCAACTGCAATTCATTTTTAATAATTATAATCTCACCTACAATAATAATTCAATACAAATACAATACCAAATTTCAAGATTCCATGTCAACGGGATGTAGCCTTTAGGTTTTGATTCCCTTGCGAGTAGTTTCCTGGTAGAAATTGCTACTTTAGCAATAAGGCCGCCTTTTGACTCTTCTGTTTTGTTCTGTATTGTTTTCTGTATGCTGTGTCTTTTGTCAATAAAGTATATTGTATTGTATTGTAGTTGCTTAAATTCATGCTCCTCTAGGTTTCCAAATTGTATTGTTATGGATTTCATTTAGAAATAAAAATGCCATAACTTTTACTCATTTAACTACAGGTTTGTACGGAATAGAGACCGGCTCGGAAAGGCCGGTTTTTTAACTAACGGAGGGGTTCTCAAGTCGACGCGTAGATTTTTTAATGCATGACCAAGCATAACTTTTACGGTGTTTTCCAATTTTCATAATCTATTCTATCTCTGTACCAAGTTTCACCAAAATCAGTTCAGTGGTTTATGGGTAAATGCGTAACAAACAGACAGACACTAAGAGTTTTTTGCTTTTCAGTCTTTTCGGCGGTTTAAATTTTTGGTAAAAGATTTGTCTCTTCTATTTTTTCATTGTAAAGAGCCTGTGTCCTAAATTAGGTTTAGGGATCACTATAGCTACTGAAATTAAACTGTTTACTGTATAATAAATCGCTAGTTATAATATTGGACAAAAAATATCATCCGTTACAAAATAATAATAATTAATGAATGTAATTGAATGCGGGTTGTCAAAAAATTTGTTGAGATTTTAAAAATGAACAAAAAATGTGTAAACGAAGACAGTTAAATGTATAGAGTTTATAATTTTATAAATTATGTGGAAAATTAAATGAAGATATAAAATATTAATAAGTCCAGCATGAATGCTGGATCATGCTCTTAACATCATTGTATCTACAACACTCCCATAACGTTTTATCTATTTTGTATTAAAACATACTACAGGTTCACAATCCCCTTAATATTATTTGTTTTAGGTACAAGTGAAAACTGGCAGCGTTTTGGTTTGTTCAAATTATACGTAGGTATATTTACAAAATAAATAAGAATATTCATCATCATCATTTCAGCCGAAAGACGTCCACTGCTGGACAAAGGCCTCCCAACAATAATTTTACAAAATAAGAAAAAATATGAAATGAAAATTTGTATTTTAGAATAGGAAACTGTAGTTGATTAGATAGATAAACATACCCGTAAATTGAAAATAATTACACTCATTCATGACTTAAAGAAAAGTTTAAAAGTGTTACACGTATCTTAATCGCCGTGACTTTCCCCTTATCATTATTACGGGTGTTCAATGAAGGGCCGCTGGTGCAATGACCTTGACTCATCACCAGACCGTCGACCTTGGTGCTTGCATCACGCTGGCACTGGCACCCAGCTTCACCCGGAAAGGAAGCCGACCGCTCCAAACCACGTTTGGTTATGAAAGTTTATGTAACTGTTTGGAAACCTGCAATTAAACATATCGACTGTCAATGTTAGTTAAGCCTAGTAAGTGTTCTAATGAACAATTTCACCGAAATATCGAATAGGAAGACTATGTTTTGTCTTTGAGATTGGACTGGGTTTGAGCGCGCGATCACCTCTCAGCTAAGCCTTCGGTGCCTTGGTGAGGACTAGAGTAGGGAATGTGGACTCTATCCCAGAGTAGTCATGTACCAACGCGTCTGGAGAGAGCTTTGAACCTGGGCCTAGCGCGTTGATGCGGAAAAACATAATCGTGAAAGAGATGTCGCCTGAGGGGAAGGAAGACTATGTTTTGTCTTTGAGATTGGACTGGGTTTGAGCGCGCGATCACCTCTCAGCTAAGCCTTCTGTGCCTTGGTGAGGACTAGAGTAGGGAATGTGGACTCAATCCCAGAGTAGTCATGTACCAACGCGTCTGGAGAGAGCTTTGAACCTGGGCCTAGCGCGTTGATGCGGAAAAACATAATCGTGAAGGAGATGTCGCCTGAGAGGCTCCATCTCTAATTACTAGTTTGATTTTGGCAGCGCTCCCGCTGGAGGGTACGGGAATTGTTACCCGCTACCAGAAGGACATTCTGTTAGGTGTAATCTAAATTCTTTGGCTGGATGCGGGAAATAGCCCGTACACTTTACCACATAGGGATTGGGATGGGAAGAGCCCTCATCAAGTAGCATTTGGATACTTCTTTCATGAAACCTGTAACGGTAGGGCAGTCATACGTCATCTGAGCCTACCCTGAAGCAGATTGCCAAAACCTTAGTAAATCACACTCTGGCCCAGTGCTGGAGTACAAGATCTTCAAATACAAATACCTCTGTCCTGGATGATGGGTAGGCTCTAGCTATAGAAACTGTAGAGTTATATATTTGTGTAGACAAAAGCCCCATTTCTTCTCAATCTAATTGCAGATGAGGAACACGTACCTAGCTACGGCTATTGGGAGACCTATGGGGTAAGACGGCATAACATTAACCAAACAAAACGAAGTCCGGAAGTCGATTACGGGACCGCTTCGTGACACTCGTGACTATTTTACTAAACCGCCATGAAATAACTCTCTTTGCATAATATGTGACAGTTCCATCATAACCTGACCCTCCAGATGCATTGAATACCTTTACAATTGAACAGCTTCAGAGCTCACGTGATTTTAGTGGCGTAGCCATTGTAAACTGGCCTCTGTGCGCTAGTGTTAGTGTGAACTGTTAAATGGGTTAAAGAGGTCGCGGTGCAGTGGTTGTTGCAGCTGCCCCTTCTTCATATCGCTTATTATGTGCATAACAAAACGTACGAAAGCTGTGATTTTATTACTGACTTGGGATTATCGACTACCAGTTCTTTTGTGTATCAAATAAATAGTAAGAGCGTCAACTGTGGCGTAGTGGCTCATTAAATTGATGTGCTTCCTATCCGGTAGGCAAAATAAGTACGTATGAGGTGACATTTCACACACTACTATCTGACCCTAGAGCCTTTTATTATTAGAAATATTGTTTTAGTAAAACTGTCCATGAGTTCCGTCCGAACATTCAATCTAGGTCTAAATCTGCGGAATAGCCAACCAGTCATGTGATAAGCGCAATAAAGCTGGGTACGGCGATGACAGCGACGCGCCATGTCATGATCCATCCAGTCACAGGTTTTACAAAGACACAGATTTGGAAGAAATTATCGCCCAGATGGTTTTGATAAAATCATAATCAGCTATCGCCACCGACACTATTAATACTCTTGTTGTTAGTTACAAATAAATCGATGTTAGGTAATTTCCCAAAGTTTCACTGGGCACACCGAGCCGGGGTTACTTTCTTTTGGCGCTTAAGTCTGCCTTTGATGGAGAATCACAGTTAATGTTGTAATAAACCGAACTAAAACAAATAAATCAATGACCACTAACCGGTTGCATCCGCGCCACTTCGCCGCTGCGATAAATCTTGTAGATAGTTAACTTTTTACATTTTTCCGTTTTGTGTAATATAAATTATAATGCGTGGTTCTACTGATGACAAGTAATATGCGCTTGCGATGGATTCCATAAAAACTTGTGTCTTTTTTGGTTTTTAAGTTCATGATCTCTGCACCTGTGTGGTACTAACCCAATTCTTTCTGTAAGGGTGTAAATGTATTTCTTCTTTCAGTTAGGTATTCATATCTGTAACAAAAAGCAAATCAATACTGTTACAGTTGAAAAAAATAATTATCATTTTTTGAATTTATAGATCGCTATAGGTATGTACAGTTTTTAGAACACATTTGTTTTCGTTGTTTATTTACACATCAATAAAATTATCCAGCTTAGCCTCGTACCATCATCTTCACTTTCCCTCTTAGCGAGACAAGCACAAGTGATTGCAACATACATATTTTAAACAAAAATTTGACATAAAGTTTGTATTCTCCGTGCTTTGCCAATAGAACACAAGTTGGTCGGTGTGAAGACGGGCGCCCACTCAGAAGAGTATCACCGTGAGAATCAAGTGCTATCTAAACATTGAATAATTGTCAGAGCTTTTGGATATCATCTATGCTACGATTATTGTAATACTCACTTTCATTTGGATCTGTCTACTATCTGTTAGTACATATTATTAGAAATCTGTCATCATCCATCTGTCATCATCATCTGTCATCATCTATCGCAGAACTCAAGAAATGGCTAGGTTTGATTAGATTTTTTTGTGTGCGCTAAAAAAGCAATCCTTGCTTCAAAAAGAAGCTCGAAATAATCAATGTAATATAAATTTGTATAGGACATCGCTAAGAATCGGAATATTTGTCAATGCATGACCAAACAATGCGTGACATATAACATAGGGCGCGTTTAAATGGTTGTAGGTGTTAGGTTTAGCGAAAGTTATCAGCATAATGTTTTTGTCTCGCTTCCAACTTCACAAGTAGTATGTACCTACAAGGCCTTTCGTTTGTTTGGTAATTACATGAATGTGTTGGAAGTGTGGAGGCAACGGTTGACGCGGGAGCTGATGTTTTGAAACGGCACTCGCATACTAACGAGAAGCAAACATTGCCACAAAGCGGCGTCCGCGCAGAGCAGCCGCAACCGGCGCGGCGGCGCGGGCGCGTTTGCGACCACAGAACATTTAAAAGAGGTTAGAATGGCGATAATGCGCCGTCCGTATGAAATCCGGTGTCGCCGATTCCACCCCACCTTTCACCTCCACTACATCTGTACTTCAATAAAGATGAAGTTTACGCACATATTTGCAATTTCAAATCTAGCCAATCATAGCGCCGCTCAATCACGCGATTTCAAATGGAAACGAATCATACGCATGCACGCACACTGATGTAGATTTTTATAGCTATGTGTGAGTTAGACAGCGCGATCGTTTCTTTGCGTGAAGTATGAGCGTTTTGCTCATAGTTTTGGCGCGCCGGCCCCGCCCACATCGCCTTTCTAACCTCTTTTAAATGTTCTGTGTTTGCGACACACAACAAAACAACACGCTCAATCACTTGCTCTATCCAAGAGATGCGACAAATTTCGAGAGTCGTCAACAGAAAAGTGGACGTGTGAGATTTCATCCACTTATCCTGTCCATAATCATGCTTCCAGACTTGTACTGCCTCTCGGCAAAAAGCAACTAATGCCTTTATACAAGCCTTCCCTTTATTGCAATAGTTTCCTTTGTAGAAAAGCTGGCAATCATCCGAGTAAAAACGGATCGGATAGTAAAAACCAAGAACTTTATTTCTCAATAAGTGCAATACTCAATTTAAGACCGCGATCACTAATGAATAAGAATATATTACTTATCGGTAAAATTCTATGCATAGTTGCTGTTTTTCATAATCTCCTCTTGGAGTCAATCTCCATAAAACTGAGCTTTAGAGTGTTGAGTAAAACCAATCCTCTTGACATCTTATTAAGAGGTTACACAAATACAATACAATAGAAATATTCTTTATTAACACCAGTAAGATAATAGGACAGTTACAATTGCAGCCTTATTGCTAAAGTAGAAAACCAAGCAGAAAATTGCGAAAATATTAAAAAAGCGCGGGTTGGTGGCACTAACGTAAATAAACTACACAGAATACTTATTTATTGTGCTTAAAATACTTAATACGTTACATAAAAACAAAAGTTCATAAAATAACGTTTGTACCAAGGATTAAATGCGCCACGTTGCATGTGTTTTATTAATAGCAAACTGATGTTACTGATGTTATTATTAAAGATAGTATCAATTGCTCAGCTCTCTACTTAGTGGCGCATCCTACACAAACCAAACGGTCAAGTGGAGTACTTGCTGCCAATAAGAGCGATATGGGAGTGAAGGCAGTTTCACTGGAAGCATGTGGCTCCCAAACAGTGGCCAGTGTCGTCAGGTCACGGGGTCATGTCAACGAAGCTCACGGACAAACCGGACTTGACAGTCCACAGAAAGTTTGGCCTTGACCTTTTAAAATAGTCGATTTGCTTTAAGCGTTCTACTTTGTTATTTATATTGTTTACAGTTGCGTGTTTCATTGCAGTTAACTTTCCTCTATTACTCTTTAGTGTGATAAAGGTTGTATATCTGTCCTGTAACTTTACTTTTGTCCTCCTATAAAGAATTCGGTTAAATTATTACTAGCTGTCCGCTTGCGGCTACGCCCGCGTTGTCTTTTGACTTTTCTGTGCACAGTTTCCCGTAGGAATGAGATATTCTCTCATGGTAAAAGTATTAATCTATAATAACTCCGAAACTATTCATCAACATCTGTTAACCGGGGATATAAGGTACCGCCATACAAAATTACATTCGAATTGGTCCAATAGTTTCGGAGATTAGCCAATACAAACAGACAAACAGAGAAACAAAAAATTTGAAAAAAATACTGGATATTATCTATATCACTTCTTACAACCCCTTGAATAAGTTTTTAGTTTTTTTTTCTATGTATGATACAGATTTTTGACCTATATAGTTTTATTATTTTATGTATATGAATTAAGACCCCAGGTGCGAACCCTGTGCAACACTGCGTCACGCACGCCTCGGCCGTGGCAATGCGTTGCGGTTTGCACTCGATTCATATGAATTATCACAATGAGAGGAATCGTGACGCCGGGAGCCTTAGAATAACCGCCGTCATTACTAAACACTATATTGTCTTAAACACGTGTGAACTTATTTATGGACATCATTTGTCAGGACTAAATGAATTGTGTTTATGTTGCCGTCGTTGCTGTTGCGGAAGAGATCATTTGTTTACATTATTTGACTGCAAACTGATGATCTTTGCAATGCGTGGAATGAATGACCGAACGGAAATTCATGATATTGGCCTTCATAAAAATTGAAGGCATTGTGATTCCATGAAAAGTGTCAAGTGTCGAAATATTGGATAAGTTATGTGGAACTGAGTATCATATAAGCCAACTTCAACCAGAGTTTGAAGAATGGTTTATCTGAGTGTACCGTAAACAATAAGCATTGGTCATTAAGTGCTGATGATGGCGAGGGGTGATGTCCATTGACGCGTGACAACAGGATGCTGCTGTCACTTGACGGTCACTGGTCGCTTGTCACAGGGCTGGTGACAGGTCAAATGTCAACGTGCCTGATATATTTTTGTCTATGTTACTACGAGTAAGTGCATGTTTATACCATGGCAGTAATAAGTTCTAACTAATACATCCATTATCATGACTTAGACATGTTGAGTCCATAATATAAAGTTTAGTTAACTCGTAATTACAACAATAATCAAATATTTCAAGTCCATAAATAAAGTTCAAATTATACACACAAAACGGCTCAACAGATGCCACAACTAAATAGTGAAGTAATAAATACCGAAGTATTGAATTATAAAAAAAAAACATTCAAATTAATCAACTAATATCCTAAAATTAATCCCAGAACCATGTACAATTCAAAAAAAAAGTCAAAAAGTCTACAATAGGCTTTGACAATAGGTAATGTCACTGTTCTCATTATTTTACTAGCGTCATCTATGGATATCTTGAAGAAATCTTTTTTTTTTATTTCAGTGGAGCTTTTTTGTGAAAAGTTGACGAGGAATACGAACGAGAGTTCATAGCTTCCTTGGGTGTTATTCTAGCAGTGGTTATGGGCTGTTATAGATATTAATGAGAATCACGAGGCGATAAGAAAGGACTATTTTGCTTGACCGTACCGAAACATTGAAAATCATTACCGGGCTGAATCAAATGATCGACTTTAAAATAATTTATTACACGCACTAAGAAAATTGCTCAGCAGTTGCATAAAGGTGCGTTCTCATTGAAGCTGCAATTTAAAAACGCATTAAGGGATATAATGGCGGCGGCGGCGATGCACACGCTATTGTAGAAAAGCGTAACGCCCGCGCCCATCCATTGTCCTGCTTTCTATACAACACTCGTCTTGTCCTGAACAAACTGCTCAATGCCCATACGCACTCTAATCGCTCAATTAGCTATAGGCTTGAACTACTTTCTGTGCAATGGTGAATAGATACGCAGGTTAATTATATTTGGTAATACTTGCTTACTTCATCCAGACGGATTTCAAATCGTAAATGTTTTAATTGAATAAACGTTAATTTATCTGAGCAGTAAAATCGAAACTATTTTAAACTATACCAAGGTTAGTGCTGGTTCGCCTTGCACCCACACACTCCTCAGTAAAAACCACGATGATTGAATGAGACAAACAATTAAATAAATAAAGTGGACTGTTTTAATTATTCATAAAGAGTATGAACCAATTGTCTCTTGACAATAAAAACTGCAAATAAACATAATTGTAAAAACACAGCGATGTCTGTCTACTTTTATAGATGGTCTGTTTACCTGATGGAGAACCAAGGTCACTGGAATTCAGTAAAGTTATGAGTAGGTACTTACCAACGTATATTCTTAATCCGGATAGCTAGTATCCAAGTAGTAGTAAAGTTGTATTTTCGAATTCTGATATACTTAATGACGTCTATACATATATAATTGAATTTATGAAAAGTTACGTTTCTAATAGGTTTTTGTGTAAATAAATAAACAATAGGTATTATTATTACAACAGTAATTAGTATTAGCAATCCGGACACAAATAAAATTTACTTTTTACTGCCGACTTTATAGCAAATTAGTTTTTATGAGGATTATAATTATATTTTTATTTATGTAATTAGATTTCCGTTACGAATTAATCTTATCCACATTAATATAATATGCCTAATTTTAATAAGTTTAAATGATTTAATAATTTGTGCATGATGATGATGACTTGTTTTTGTTTTTTCGCATATTCTTTACAACGGGTTTGATTCTTGTGATAATTGAATGTAACTTTATCGAGTACAACAGAATCATGTTAAATCAAACTACAAAGATGAGAATCCTGTTGAGTTATTTGTGCCTTTATATAGAATAATTCATTATAACTTCATCATATTAAGTATACAACGGCGACAGTCCATATCTGGTTCCCGAGCTCTAGACTTCCGTGTTTTATTAAGTTACTATGTCTCTTGTGAGATGGATATCGTTGCCAGTTCTTCTCCACCGAGGGCATCCGAGGATCTTAATCCTTCTGCTTCGTGTTAGGATGAGCAGATCTCAGAAGAACAAGCTGACATACTAGCCATTTTATACCTTCAAGTTTCTTCAATTATACATAATTATATTATTTTATTATGTTTACGATTACCCTTCTATGTTTTGTTTTACTCTAGAGGATCTCTGACCCTAGATGATGGGAAGAGCTTAGTTTAGAAGAAGAAGAATATCTTGGTATTTGTGTGCAAAAGATTTTTTTCACTTTCGGTTCTAATGCAGGATCCGACCGCAAACAATAACCTCATGTGACGACGAGTTGCGCTTGCGTCGATCCGAGGCGCGAACCAAACCCACCTTTGTAATGCCGTCGTCCGTCGATTCATTGCCGGCTGCTGCCACCTACATTGTGTGCTAATCAGTTGGCCAAGAAGACTTGATTAGGTACGTGGTAGCTCCTAAAGCATGGAATCACCATTCTGAAACAAATTATTTAAAAAGTCCAGTCAAATGATTTGATAATCTCCTACTTGAAGTAAAAGTGTACCCGCTAAATCCTAGACAACATAATTACAACATAATACTACAATTTTAAATTAAGTATTTAACATCCATCACCAGTGCGGTTCAAGCTTTTTTCTATTTAACTTTAAAGCAAAGACAATAACAAAATGATGACGTACAGTGAAACAAACGTAACAAAATCTGCTGTGCATCTGACTTAATGGGAAGTTTTCCAGTAGCAAATTAAGAAAAAAAACCTTACAAAACGGCTCAACAGATGACACTAATAAATAGTGAGGTAATAAATATAGAAGTTTTGATATATATAAAAAAATCAAATTAATCAACTAATTACCCTAATATTAATCTCAGTCAGAACCATACACAATCCGAGAAAAAAAAGTCAAAAAGTAAATAAATCTCACTTATTATATCACTAGCGTCACCTATGGAAATCGTATCCTATCCTATTTTCCAAATTCCGTTCCTTTTGGTAATCGTATAATCGCGTTTCGTTTCTCCACTTTTCGTTTGCGGCTATACCAAAGCCACAACGCAAAAAAAAGTACGCACTTTTTTTTTTAAGTTCAGGCTGTTAGATAGTCGCCCATTGACAAGACATAAGAATTTACAGTAAATAAATGCAACACCTCAGGACTCATATAAGTATACAAACAAGGCATGATGTCACATAGTAAAAAGCGAGACAATGATTTACTTAACATAATAGCAATCGCATTTGTTTCAAGCACTCACATGAACAAACTTGGAAACAAAGAAGACCTGTAAAGACAATGAAATGATTATACACTATTCAAATCAGGAGCTTCCTGTTTACTTGCCATCAGTTAGGCAAATATAATTAATAGAGACAACACACGAGGCTACAGCAAGTTAAGAGTAAAGTCGTGTTAGCAAGTAGAGTGCGTGGACTCAGCCAATGCAAGTGCAGCACTGACGAATTGAAAGAAATATAAATATTGATATACTTAGCTATTTTAATTTCAAAACACTGAAAAAAGATACAAATTAAATATTAAGAATTAAAATAAAATGTGAAAATATAGAAAAATAAAAAAGTTTACATGTATCGTGGCGTCTATGGACGCTGCCACAACATTAACATTTGTACTAAAATTATTTGCAATACAGTTTTTAAGTTTAGCAGCCAATAGAATTACGAATCCATTCATTCCTCTACAATACCACTTAAACAATTTCCCATTCATTCAATCCATTTTTAGGCTTCCGTACCTCAAAAACGAAAAACGCAATCCTTATGGATACCTCGGGTAACGGTTATCTGTCTGTCCGTCTGTTAGCGGCTCAGCGCCAATTTCCTCCGAAACTATTGGACTAATTGAGTTAAAATTTGGTACACGTATGTAAATCTGTGAACCAAAGACGGACGTGTGACATTAAATAATTAATTTGAAACATGGAGGCGACTTTTGGGTGATAATTTAGACTTTGAAAACAAGAAGTTTTAATAACTATCCGTGCCATATTGTATAAAAGGGCTTGTGTAACGATCTAAAATATATACAGGGTGGAATTTTGTAATTCCACCTGGAGGGAAAGCACTCTTAATAAATAGTTATGAAGTTATTTAAGAAAATAGGCGAACATTGACCATTCCATCCACTTATATCCGGATCTACCGGACCTAAGCTTAGATAAGATGGGGATGATCATATTCGCCGATTTACTTAAAGAACTTCAAAACTATTTATCTTGAAATTGTAAAAAATATATTATTTGAGATCCTTACAACAAGCCGTTTTATTTGATATGCCACCAATATAGCCGCCGAATGCACAAAATTTGAACTCAATCAGTCTAGTTGTTTCGGCTGATGATGCAGAACTCCGTTTGTATGGAATCATCTCCAGGCGAGTTCAACTCGCACTTGACCGGCTTTTTTCCATCCATTTGTGTTTATGTGTTTTGAGTTCGCTTTCGTATCTCAAACATGTCCCAAAATCGTGCACCAAAGTAGGTCAGCCAGCAGCCAGTGGCCGCTATGGCTAGTGCAAGTTTCTCCCAGCCGCCCAGCCGTGGGCGTGGGTTGTCATTTACTTACTTACCGCGTCAGGTGATCAGCTCCCACAGTCTCACCTCGGAGGATGTTTCCACTGTTATTATGGCACTTTAATAGAAACCTCCGTCAATTGGCGGGCACACCGCACCGCAACTTGCTAAAGAGTGGTGTCATTTGCAACCGATAGTAATGTAACTGTTAAATGATAGCCGCTGGCTGTTAAAAAGTCATCCATGTAAACATAGGCTTCGTCGACGATTTAAAAAGACGTATTTTTAGCGAAACTGTACCTTGATGTATCCTTTATTTTAAAAATAGAAATAAAAAAATATATAAATTACGCAATTTAAAATATTCTATCAGAGAAATCATATCTCTAAACCATAGAGATACGGTAAATAAATACGTACATATATTTCTATTGCACAAGCAGGGTTCAAAATGAAAAACAGAACCCAGTATTGTTAAGTAAGACTTACTCTCTCTCTCTCTAGCTAGATGGATGGATGGATGGATGGATGGATGGAATGGATTTATTTATGTGCTATAAAGAATATTTCTATTGTATTTATTGTATTGTACGGGTGAAAAGTAAGTAAATTAAAAATGTTAGAAAAGTTGATTATGATGTGTTGTATAGTGTAGGCCTCGTAGTACGATCTCTATCCCACTTGGCTCCTGTTATCAGTGTGTGCACAGTTGCCGGGACCCTTCCCGGATCGCGCACAGGAGTTCCGGGTGCCAGGGACTACAGCCAACAGGAACCGGGGTCGACGACCCCGCTTCACGTGTTATCATTCGTCTGTGCTTAGGGAGATAATACAAGTATATCCGCTGGTATTACGCTACGTGATGCATAGGATGGATGACATGAAGATGGAAGAGTTATTGTAGGAGGGTAGTCATCTCAGTCAACCCCCCAGTATAGAGTATATTGCTGTTAATAATAAGGATTTTAGACGAGAACCTAATAGGTAAGAAAACCTAATAGGTAACTAGAAAAATAAAATTATAACTCGCAGAGAATTAAAAATAAATAAATCAACTTATGAACAATACCCGTGAAAACTCGAGCAAATAAGGCAAATAAAGCAATGTATTTAGAGGAATCTGAAGTCCCTTTTTCATGGGCACCTGTATTGTAAACAAATAACACTTCTGCTCTATTCTATGACTCAGTTGTGTACAGTACAATTCCTTTAAAGAAAACAAAGTCGTAAAAGTTTCAGTCCTCGTCTCGATACCTACTGCTGCCGTAATCTTAAATTTTAACGACGCGACGACGTCGCAGGTGTCCCGCCGACTAAACATTCACAGCTTATCTGTACACTGCGTGGCTAATTAGTCTCAAATGTAAACCCTATCGTCTTAGATTCGCAATGAACGTCGAATTGTAGATGTAACAAGCCCCAGATGGTACTATCCAATGGCTGAGCACGCATGTGTATTTGCGCCTATATGCGCACAGTGACCGTGAGCGCACGCGTTTTTGACCCACTTTTCGACACACATGTTCTTGCGCGCACTTATTATCATTTTATGAAGAAATGTCAACGCTATTGAAAATAAGTACTTGCTTCCATCGGTTGTCATTGTGATACGTGTGGGTCCGGACATAGGATTGGATCAAGGCATCTCGTTCGTGTGGGTGTTGTATGAAACGACTGAAGCGTCAGGAACGTTCACCAGCCAGTCCACCTGACAATCGTAGTGATTATGGCATCTTGGCTTGAGTTCGTCTTAATCTGAGCCGGGAACCACGCAATACACCTCCATTACACCATTTACACCTTATGAATGGATTTGGCAGGAGTCATTAGAAGCACGACTATATGCCATTATTTTCTATTTAAGGAAATAAGCAATCCTTGGGCGTCTAATTTAGGCAGGCCGCGGAGAGCAGCTGTGCCAAAGCAAAGGACGTGGATCCTTATCACCTGCGCGTGCGTCGTGGTTGGTGTATATTGTGTTGTGACATTTAAGTCTGGCGTTAAGTAGGTACCTTACCTATCTACACTGCAGGGCTGGCACGCTATTTCGTTTATTGGTAATGTTGATATCTCATAGTCAAATTATTAAGGCACCGGACTTCGGAGGAGTTAGGTTTATCTTAATATCATACTAATATTATAAAGAGGAAAGATTTGTATTTTTGTGTGTGTATGTTTGTAATGAATAAACTCAAAAAGTACCTACTGAACCGATTTCAAAAATTCTTTCAGCACCGTTAGAAAGCTACATTCACCAGTTCAGGAGTAACACAAGGTAACAAACCTTTTACCGCGGGAAAATGCCTCATTCCCATGGGAAAACTGTTATGCGCTCGGAGCCGCGGCTGAATGCTAGTACATAGGTAAGTAAGAAATGAACTGATGATCTAAACAAAAGATCAGTATGTAATGCTCCTGGACTGCCAAGAAATATCGCTGGCATTTCTTTCTGATATTATCTTTTATATAAATTTGATTTCTAGTAATTTCTAAAATTAAGAAACTATTCCTCAGTCAGTTTGAAAGTCGTCGTCGGTAGTTTAGTTAGTTCAATCCATCTGGCAACCCTAAAGCCAAGGCACGTATGCGCGCGGGAACCTTCATCGAGAGGAGGTCGCAGACAGACAAACAGACGAACACATTTCCACTTCGTATGAACATATGCGAAATTGCGAAGTGGGTTACTCAAACACTGATTATCGGCTACTCGAGATCTACTGAAACCAGCTAAGTCAATATTTGTGGTCACCTTGTAGAGATTTATGTGGTTTTTATTGGCAGACTGTTAAGAATCCCCAATGTACGGACACTGACTGGGGACGAGTTACCCAGATTATCCACCTTATGGCTTTGATAATTGAGTTTAGATGTTAATCTTAGAGTATAAATAGAAAAATTTCTGGGAGATGTTAATATAATAATCTCTCTCTCTTCCGACCATGTTTCGACCAGAGGCGTGTACTTCCGACCGCTTTTTTTATAACTTAATAACTACTAGTACGTGGGTATTTAGTATCAAGGGCTATTTTAAGACGTCAATGCTACATATACTACTATAGAGCTATTCATGGTTGGTCGTTCAAAGGTTAATCCAGTGTATTAAGAAAAGTACCATTAACTATAGAATGTGTTACATCATTTGATGGTCCGATGCCTTCCGAAGTGGTTTGTATTTTTAAATTGACAGGGATGTGGTGTGTCGCACCGGGCCCGCCCACCAGGCGAAAAGATTATTTAGTGTCGTCTTAAGCTTGTAGAAGAATGTATCCAAACAGGTTCAGTACATTAGCGATATGATATAACGCGCAGGCTTTTGCACAGCAGCGGCGAGATCAAAGCGACCGTACAAGGCGGCAACTCCCGCGCAGCTATCTGACAAATCCAACAAATAGCGACCCGCGGCACCAAGGATGCTGGACCATTTTAAAATCGATCAATTTTATTGATCAACATGAATAAACAATATATCTGCCTGTCTGTATGTTATGCTTTCACGTCTGAACGAATTGCGATTAAAATTTCCAGTTAGGTAAAGGTTTATATTTGCTGGCGTTCAAGCAAAATATATAAGTACTTATAGAGAAAGTATTAGAGATAAAATATTAACAGATTTATGTTTGTTTCAGATTTCTCCATGTTATTCTGGACTAAATAATTGTGAGTATCTTTAAATTTAAATCCAATTATTCAGAGCTAGTTATCAATGACAATGCACACCGCAAGGCAACATAAACACTAATTAATTCCAAAATGTAAAACATTGTGAGAGTTTGAATTCGCGCCTCCCTGACGAAAAGCAACTAACTGGTTCTCAATACGACTTACTCGTATCATAATTTATACACTAATAAAAATCAATGCTCGTATTCAATCTATTAACTATAAAACACCATTACTTAAGGCATTCGCAACTTGTAACAAGCGGGTTTATTTTTAACACAATCCTTAAACGGTCATTATTACACAGCCAATTGATAATGCTATAAGCTCTTATTAAATGCTCTTATAAGGGCGCGCGGCGCATTTCTAGCCTGCAGCTCCGGCGGTGCGCCTTATAAGGCGGTAGGTAACTGCAAGTTGGTTAAATAGCTACTGTGACTTGCATACGCGCTGGCTTCCTTGACCAGCGGTGCTCAAACTCAGATTATTTTAAACTAGTTTTTCACCCGCGCTAACAATTTTTCCCGTAGGAATGAGGTATTTTGCCGCGGTCAAAGGCGTAATTATCCCAGTACCAAATTTCATCAAAATCTGCTGCGTTAAGCGTGGGAATCATAGCAACACCTGCCTTAAGGGACAAGCCCAACTACAACAAGTGGTTGTTTTTGTACTTTGTACTTTTTAAAGCAGCGCCTCTAACATGCCCGGTTCACGCGTGACAGACATAATTTTGTCGTGCGTGCGTATTCTTTAAGCCTACTGGAGGATATTTCAATATGGGGGGTTTTTTGACAGTTAAATGTGCGACAAACTTTGTCATAGCACTGCATGTTACGGGGGCTGGCATCTATCTAAATATAAACTAAGTAAAAGTTTGGGATCCAGTGTCGTGATCTATAGCTATTAAGCGCATGTAGAAGTAGATAGGTGTCAGAGATTCCGCCGAGGACGATGTGACGGGAATCGATCATGCACTTGCCACTGCAGAAGGCTACAACCTAATACAAATTGAATTCCGAAACCGTGGGGAAAAATATACAGCTAGTTTACTATTTTTCTTTTTTTCTGTTCCAATAGTTTCTTAAACACATTCAGAATATCGGTAATGCGGGTTCGTTAACAGCTTAATGTCTTCACCGACGTGCTTGAGCGTTTCCTGAAATGCATATACCTAATTAATTATATATAGACAACAAAACAGGAAAACTAGCTTCTTATTCTCTTGTGTGCTGCCATCCTTCTTTTCAGACTTCAGTGTTTTGTGAATGAGAGTTCGTTCCTACCGAGAAAATAAAGAGTACCTCATATACCTACATAAGGTTTCGGTACTAAATCAGTTTTAGCTTGAATCCGTCCATAAGGTTAGTATGCAGTGCGCGCGCGTGGGCGTTACGTCCGGTGATCGAGTAGTCGTTTCCTGCGTCTGCGCCGGCAGGGCTGCGGCCACGAGCTTTTTTTTATAGCACTCGCTAAGTTTTGTGCCAGTAGTGTCACGTTATTGGCCAGGAGTTATTGCGATTGGAGTGTGGGATGTCCGACGCGAGACTTGCAACTAGTTTGACAGGCCCTCGATGAGGGAGACGACATGCCTACCGTCCTGGTCGCGGCACCAAATTACGTTATCTGGAATAAGCGTTAAATTGTTGCGATGCGTTATTATTTATTTGAATTATTGGATAGCTTATTACTAATTCCTATATCCTTGACCTCTCAGCCAAGGCTGTATCCTGTGATAGTTTGGAAGGTGCTACAAAAGTTCCTATGATTGCACAAAATTGCTAAACCTCAATTTTAATATTAGGACATTCATCATTATTTTTTGTGGGAAACTTCAATAGAACAATTTTGGGTTATGCCATTAAGAAATACCGCCTTAAAAATCCTACAGAGGCCTATATTTTCCCGTGAATTTTGAAAATTGTATTGTGTACTTTCAAGTTGAAAAATTTATAATATCATAAATTTTCATTTCGTTTTTATTTCATACAGAAGTAATCTGTTCCCGTGGATGTCCTTATTTGGCCCGGCATGTAGCCTGATAATAGTTTTGATTTGGCCTAACCCTGAAGATCTAGTAAAGTTTCATGTTTGTCGGTAATGCGGTCGTAGTCACCGTCGTGGTCAGCCCTGTGACAATCCTCTGTCACATTGTGACTTAAACGGGCAGCGGGCAGCTGAGACAATGGCCCGTTGAGACCATCTACAGAACCGTTACCCCATAAGCGGACCAACGTGTGCGCATAGCTTTATTTACGAGTAGTATGTATAGTATGAACTCTGACGCATACTGACACAGAATACTATTATAAGATTAATATAAAAGTCCATTCTTATTCGTTCGCCTCGAACTTACTTAACACGAAATAGATTTAAAAAAAAAAACATACTGAACAGCTGAGAGAAAAGCCTATAAAGACAATAGGTGATAGACAGGGAGGCTAGTTACTTATAATATTATAAAAGTTGTAGTAAAATACTGAACTGACGTGTATGGTCAGTTCAGTAGTCACGTGTGGTCACGTTGTCCGGTCATAACTTCAAATATTTTTTCAAATAGCTTTTAGGACATTATTTTTCACATGTTAAGAAGTGACGTATGTTTGACGCATTTACACCGTACGTATGGTATATACAATTTGTAACGTACACCTTTTTTGGATTCTAACTGGAGTGAACTCAAGTGTCTTAATCAGTCAAGCCCAAAAACAAAAATATTGGGTTACATTGCGCGGTCAATACTCCGTACTTTACACTGCATGACTGCACCTACCTATATAGACTGTTAATTTGTCTGTGGCTTATTTACATAGGCACGTACTAAACCTAAATAAAAGTCCATCCGTTCCGTTATTTCCAGTGAAAAGAATAGGAGTAAATACAACAGGGTCAGGAGTTTTTATTATTATTATTATTCGATTATAATATTCTAATAATATAATATTATAACGATCGAATATAATAATTATTAAAGCGATTCATATTAAATTATATTATTGAGGACTGACTTCTGACACACACACACACACAAATCTGAGTTCTAACTCTAAACTACGCAGAGCCTGCCTGTACTATAACTATGGCTATCAGACAGTTTATAGAGAACATCCATCCAGACACTATACAAACACAAGTGCTCATTCATCACACAAATGTTCGCCCCGCACAGTGTTCAAGCCCGCGACCCCGTGTTTGGAAGGCAGGCGTATTACCAACTATACCATGCGTGATGTGGCGAAGCACGCTTGTACAAACTTGTTACTCAATCTGTAAACTACCGTGTTTCAAGCAAACAAAGACATTTTTATTTTCTACGACGGGTCGTCATTATTATTAATCTTCCATTACCTAAGGTAGGATTTAATGCCAGCTTTCTGCAACTGAGTGATAATATATAATATATAAAAGTAACCAGTTGACATTCTTCAAGTGAGATGAACCTCTGATAGGTCTATACTGTATCGAACAGAATAGAATCAGTTATTTTATTAATTTATTTTCTGGTCAACCTCATAGAACATAATATTATAATTTTGTAATATCTAATGCATGCTAACTGAAATACCAAGGATAATACCAAGGAGATTAACACATCCTGCTTATATTATGGCACGCACTTAAAGAAAAATATAACTTTTAAATAAATTTCTTCTGGCGACCTTGCGATAGGTGTTAAAATAAAAATATTTTTATAAATAAACTAGGTGTCTATTTTATATTCTACGTAATAAACAATACTAATTACTAACTAAGTACGCATTATAACAATCCTAAATAGATACATGTTTACGAACAGTTGAATAAACCGGTGAGTAGGACACGAAATATGTACATTATAAAGGTATATAACGTATGTTTGAAATGGAACAGATGAGTCATGGGTTCTTGAATATTGTGAGGTATTCGGAAGGCACCTAGGAAAGCTGTTATCGCTATCGGCGGGTTTCACTTAAACGGAGTATCCTTGTTTATGAGGAAATGTTAATGCAAGTTAATGTGCCGTCAGGGCTATGTGAGAAGAATACGTCGGAAATGTGATACTGTAGGCTTAATAACTTATTGACTTATTTAATATCAACATTTTCTTCGATAAACGCGAAATAAACATTCCAGCTTCTTCCCTGCAATTAGGGCCTGTACAACAAACCAGGCTACTTTTTACCGTGTAAATTTACCCCTAAATATATTTTTTCTTCTTCGGTGGAGTCTACGCCGTTAAGTATTTGCCGTCCTCTGTTTGACCCATGGAGTCTTCAAGATGGAAATCATAATTTAACGCAAGTTAAATATTGCCAAGTTTTTTACACAGTAGGTACGCAATACCCTATCTCAGAGAGTGCACTGCCAATCCTTTCCGAAAGTAGCTAACCTAATGTTATTCAGCGTAATGTTACGAAACCAATTGTTGCCGCTTTTGCGAAATTGAATTTCTCCATTTGCGACAACGGCTAGCTTATAGCTCCCCGCCGGTGAAAGCGGGCCCGACCTAATACGACCTATAAATGACCCATAACGACCCACTGCGACCCACTGCGACCCGGGGCGGTGCGCCAGAAAAGGGCACCAAATATATAATCAGCTCCTATTTAGAGATGCCCTTCCATTTCCTTTAAACGCTCAGTTGGCGTCGGAGGCATGGCGGCCAGGGCCGGAAAAACACTGTGAGGAAATCCGAAAATAGAATACACGTTGATATTATGATCTTACACTTTACTTCACCGTAAATGTGTTTGTTTGCCAATAACAGTACATATCCAAACGTATGCCCCCGTGTGTCTCGTATGTTTGCCATCGAGGAGGAGCCCAAGCCTACTTACCCCGAATCAGACTGAATAGATAGGACATAGTCGACCATGCTGGCCTAATGCGGGTTGGTCCCCAACAACCTTGAATTTCTTCGTATGTTTGTGCAGGTTTTCTCACGGGGTAGGTACTTCGTTTATTTCACAATAAGAGCACATCGGAGAATCAAATATATTATATTATTGTAAAAATATGTTGGAGCTTGAATCCTCGCCTCTTGTCACTTACTATTGTGATGAGTATTTGTGTAGTAAAGTTGATTATTTAATAAGTATCTTTTAATATTTTTGAAAATATGAACTGATAAAAATGTCGTTTTGGCACCGAGTACCAACCGAAATGGTTTATTTTCAGTACTGTCGTCCTTACACCGGAGGCAAGGTCGCGTCCATACAGGTTCTCGATTATTTAATGTCAAGTGCGTACGCGCCGATCGATGACAAATTTACGAGTCGCTGCAAGTAAGTGCTGATAATAATTACGTACCAAATGTCAATGTTTAAGGAAATAAAAACAAGTTATTTAATTTTAAGGATGAAGAGACCTTTTTTGGGTCCTTTATAAAATACTACCACCACAATAGGCTATATCTTGACTAAGGCCTCTCTCTTCAATAAAGGGAATATAGGGGGTTTTGGTTTTGTGCTAAGAATTAGACCCACTCTGCGCCTCCAGTGCACAGTGCGTGTATAGCCACAGAATACCAAATAGTAGTCCCTGTATAGCCCAGTGCCCAATAAATAAGCAGCTACATTCACTGTATCACAAACTAAAATGATTCTCAACATGCCTGCTCGCTCATGCAAAATTATATTACCTAGACAAAATGTGAATTTTTTAAAGGGTTAATAACCACAACACGCATGTACGCCCATTTCACTATAGAAAGATAGGTAGATTTTAACTTTATTAGCACAAACATAAATCATAAAGAAAAGATGGAACCCTCCCAGAAATTTTTCAATTTATACTCTAAGGATGGAACATACAAACATGGAACATACGGTTTTGTATTTCAATGATTCCTTAAAATACAGTATTTTCGTTTTCGATGCCATACCTATTATGCCCTCCGACTATTACGAGTATGCTTAAGTTAAGTAGTATTAAAAGGCTACCACACGAGTAGGTCTATGCGGCCTCAAGTTACTCCTACAGACACCGCCCACTACGAATTGCTACTACTTACAGAACAAATATTGTAGTAGCCAAAGCTACAGCAAGCTTACTCTTCCATAGCATGAACAGTAAATTTCGATATCAGTTCTACTACACATAGAGATAAAGAAAAAAAATCTATCGTCACTGGATTTACTTCTGATTACTCTTAAACTTTCTTGTCCCCTTGTATTTTTGCTATCAAATCATCACGTGTCGTCGTCATCACTACATAGTATAAAATAAAGTCGCTTTCTCCGTCCCTATGTCCCTATGTCCCTATGTCCCTATGTCCCTTTGTACGCTTAAATCTTTAAAACTACGCAACGGATTTTGATGCGGTTTTTTTTAATAGATAGAGTAATTCAAGAGGAAGGTTTATATGTATAATACATGCATAATATACTGAAGGATAACCCACAATAACCATTTTCCCGTGCGGAGCCGGGGCGGGTCGCTAGTCATCTATAAGATAAAATAGATTAATAAGCTCTAACCACAGATTGGGGGTAATCTGTGTCTCTAACCCACTTCCCGGATGGAAACCTTTGTCGTACAGGTAAGTGTGTAACGTAAATGATTGTGAATATCGTAAAGAAGAAACGCTTAAAACCATTTCGCCTGTGCCGAGTGAGTGTGAACCGGATGACCTGACCAAATCGGGCTCGAACCTTCGCGCAAGGCTGGGCTGCGCGCGCCGGCCTCCACCTAACACGCATGCGCGACAGAAGCGGTAATGGCGCTAATGGAAAATGCCGGTGGGCTCGAAAAATATTCGAAACTTAGTCACATCACAAATTAGGCAAATGACGGTAGCGGCAAGAAGGGTGCTACTCGTATCTGTGGTCGCAGCAGTAAAAATTACACACAAAAATTCACTAAATCATTATTAGATACTTCAAAGGAGCCTATAATACATAGTTTTTCCCGTGGGAATGAGGAATTTTCCCGCGGTAAAAGGTAGCCTATGTCATTCCCCAAGGTCTATTCAATCTTTTACCAAGTTTCAATTAAAATCGGTTCAGTAGTTTAGGAGCTTATTTAATGCAAACAAACAATCAAATCTTTTCTCTTTATAATATTGGTAGAAATACGAGTAATAGAATATACTTACCGTTATAGCCTCACTCTCAAAAGGAGGCTACGCTACGCTTGGCTTAGGGATCGCAGTTTTTGGCTCAGAGTTGATCGTTGATCCGAGAAGAACATAGAAATCTAACTTACATATAAAATGTAACTCGAACTGGGACAACCCCGAGCCCGAGAGGTTGGCAGGTCAAGCCTCAGCTACTACGCTACTGACACTCCACAATCCACATACTACTAAAACATTTAGTACTATAATATTATGTTCTGTGGTAATACCATGGTAATACTTATAACCTGCATGTGTTTGCTGGTGATCACACTGTATTACAGATTACAACTCGCGTGGACAGATACATTGTGTCAGCGAGTATCAGCGCGGTGGAGGCAAGGTCTCGCTGCGTGCGCGCCGCGCGTGGGTCGATGATGCGGCAAAAAATGCAATCCGGTGGATCAGCAAGTCGTCGGCATAATAATACAAATGTATAAAACTATTGCGGTGTTTCTTGTTTTTTATAAAGTTAACACGCCTTTATTTTTTACACCCGACAAAGAAGAGGGGTGTTATAAGTTTGACGTGTGTGTCTGTCCGTCGTATGTCTGTCTGTGTTCCTGTATTGTGTCTGTCTGTCTATTCTATGGCATCGCAGTTTTTTTTCTTCTATTATGTCGCATCAGATGATTGGCAGCCGTCTGAATAAATAGTAGTCTCCCCTATGTAGATAAATTGTATAACGGCACTCAGTTATTCAGGTACAGATAAAATGTTAAACAAAATAAGTAAAATGTTTAATTCATTTGGATACTTTACAGTCTGATGAAGATCTGATGTTGCAAAACCTGTGCTAATAAAATAAATTGTTGAGATCTAGACGTTATAATATAACAAGAAATAACTCGTACTCCAGTGAACCAATTCGCAAACGAGATCACACACACTCGGGAACCATCCACTATCACTATCTAGAACTACGGAATGGATAAGCTAAGAGCTTATACATCAGAATAACACAAGGCTACCTTTTACCTCAGGAAAATTCTCATTCCCACGGGAAAAACTGTTAGCGCAGGTGGAGCCGCGGGGTAAAAAAGTTCCACCGGTTTATCCAATATTTATTGCATAAATCGTTTTAAAATTAAATTAATTAGGTATTAATCGAGCTGTAATGGATTATTTATGAGAAGTGGAATCGTAAAATACCAAAATTACTGCGCATTTAAATCTGTTCTTTGCTCAAATTAAACATAATATTACTATTATGTATGTTACTATTATGTATGTTTCACTAGAATCGAGCAGTTTTTCAACAGGATTGGAACCGCAAACAAGCTGAAGTCACTATCACCGATCTAAAAGATTTGCAGGATTTCAGTGGCAGGTCATTGGCAGCCATGTTAGTGCAAGAGAAATTGATTACAGCCCGATTGTATTTATGAGGAGCATCCAACATTTTGAGTTCTGATCGTACACCGGAAAGTACCACATTAATAGCCCTATTTAGAACTTATGAGAGGAGGTTTACTACTAATTTGAGCCAGCTCAGAGAGGTTTGTTTCACAGGTAACCGTTATGCAATGTTCAGCCGCTTCATACGATACCCCAGCAAGGGGTGAAGTTGGGTTTGTTCATTTCTAAAATGAAAACTAAGCAGCATTTTTATCATAAAATTGTTTACGATGTAAAGGGCATGCGTTAAACTTAATTCAGTTGCATGTTTAAATAACATGTTAAGTAGTGAGTGAGCTTTACATTGTCGAAAATAAAGTACCTAAGCCTGTTTTCTCGGGTTACCAAACCAATCCGACTATATTCGTAGCCCTTTATTAACACGATACGATTAGTAACTAGAGAATCATGTTTCACATTAATGTTAAATATAAGTTCGCATTTCATTTCAGTGTGAGATTAAGTTTTTAATATACCGCGTATTTCCTGGGACAGGTGAAGTATTAGTGGTCACCTGCCTGGGTACTTTTTTATTTGGTTACTTTTTCTGTAAGAAAAGTTAAGTTGATCCAATGGTTATTCACATTTAAACGGATAGTATAGCCTGTAAAACCTTATAATATTACATAAATAGGCTATCAACGTTTACCTGTACCTATGTGGCGCTAAGATTAAATATCTTATAAAATATAAAACAACATTTTTAGAGTAAAACCCTGCCCAAACAGGCTCCAGGTTCGAATGTGCCCATAACGCTGGCGGCATTTCCACGTGAATATCACACACAGCGGGACACAGCCTCGGATCCTCAAACTTTGCCCCACTTCAACAGCAACCTCCGCTGCCGGCCGAGACCAAACGCCCGGGGTCTTGAGCGCAAAAGGGGCAACTTCGTAATGTTGCAGCATATCATCATACTCGGCCAATTTTTAGCAGGCTTATCCACTCTGCAGTAGACCCTACCCCGCCGAACGGGTACCTCGCGTGAGATGAGAAGCTGCAGATGTGCGCAAACACAGTTTGCATCCAATAGGCAAGATAAAATTGTTTTATTGTTGAAAAACGTGATATTCTAACGATCACAAGTTTTGCAATAGGTATATCCAATACCGTAGCAGAGACGAGTTTCGTAATATATAATGGAGTTCCACAAACTGTATGTATTTTGCATAACGACTAGTATTCTCACGCTCAATTTTACATGTTATGGTATGTTGATTGTAAATGGCAACACTTATTTATATTTATTAAAGACAGACTGTTTATTTACGCGTGCTAGAAACTGTTCCACATGATCATATAAACACTAGGTATTCGTAAATGGTTTGCGATGTCTAGAAGGTTAGGATCATTTATACAGGCTTCTCAACAGAAGAAGCCGATTTGATTCCCGCTTTGTACCAATTGTGAACTGACTTTTTTCAAACTTAAACTATCATAATTTGTTTGCGAAAAATATGTTAACATTTTAGATCTTATTATTAGGTTTCTTAAATGGTGCTGCTATACTCTGCTTTATGGCGTACAAATGTCAGTTGGGGGAGTAAAATAACAAAATTAATATAACATGCAGTCGTTAACAATAATAACAAAACAAAACATAACATCAATAATTATCAATATCAATATTTTGTGGAAAGAAAACATCGTGATAACGAGACGTTACGCTACGCATGAAGTAACTTTGAGAGCAGTACGAGTATGTAGACATTGTAGACCTCACAAGATAGGGTACAGAAATACATTTTATGACAGCGTCAGTGGACCCGGTGCGCTGGCAACCTCCATAAACCAAACATTTTCAAAAACTTTCATAAGTTTACAAGGCTAAAAATATTTATAAAAGAAAATCAATTATTCATATATTATTATGATGTATTATTATTTATTTATTTATTTACTGAATAAAGAAACGCCATCGGCATTATCACATAACACTATAATATGTACACTATATATAAGTATATATTATTATATATATATTATTATATATAGTTTTTGTACTAGGTAATAAGCCTGTACAACATTTAAAATATACCTAACAAAATGAATTAAAGAATAATAATTTAAATTTAGTGGCCAAAAGGGTTATCTAATTCTTAAACAACGTTACATTTTTTTGTAAATATAGACTTTTTATCTTTAAAGATATCCACATCGCACATTTAATATATTCTCGAACTTATACACAAAATGCTACTGATATCGGATCAGTAGATTAGAACAGATAGACAGATGGACAAAGATACTAAAGCCTTTTTTGCCCAAGGTAAAAGGGAGACGCTGTTATAGCTGTAGATGTGTGTACGATTGAGATGGATAGCCCTCGATTGGGACGCTAATATCGACTGTGATGTACCTACCTATTGCTCTTTTTTGTGCTACTTGCACAGAGTAAGCCTGGAACAATCATTGTTACCGTGCACCACAGCTGCACGTTTGCTAATCTTACAATCTTATCAACATTAACTAAGTGTTTGTACTAATTACAATACACTGATTTTGATAATGCTGATTTTGATCGAGTAGTTAAAAAAAAAAGAAAAACGTTCGGTATGTAAATGTATTTCTTTGTAAAATCTAATTTCGATACAATTTGTAAGTGAAAAGACTACATGACTTACGTAATATCATAAAATCCCAAAAGTACGGTAAGACTTATAACATCATTGTAAAATCCAATAGGTACCGCCACCATAACGCAAAAGGGCGCATCTGTCAAATAAATAAATAAATAAAAAAATAAAAATAAAATTTTCAGCTGAATCAATCTGTCAGATGCGCCCATCATAAATTTCAGGGACCATGATAATGACAGAGGTGGTGTTGCTGTGTTGATGTAATTGTTGTTGCTGTTGTTGTTGCAGAGGAGGCAGCATGGAGAGCCGCGTGGGGCTGGACTACATCGTGGAGCACGCGGAGTATGCGGGCAAGCTCGCCGCCGCGCTCTCCTCGCCGGCCGCGCCCGTCAAGAAACAGGTAACATCCATCTACTAAATAACACATGGCATTTTTCTTTTTTTTTCTAATTGACCTATGCTTGTGTCGAAAAAGTAAGCTTCACCGGTCTTGCCGGGGAGCGGAAAGCTCTACCCCAGAGTAGTTATGTACCAACGCGTCTAGGGGCGGCTCAAGAGAGCCTCGGTTCACGGTCTAGCACGTTCATACGAAAAACATCGTGAAGGATAACGTCGTGAGGAAACCTAAACACACCTGCGAATTAATTCAGAGACTGCGTGTGCGTGTTCGACTAGGGCCTATCCACCCTGATTGCAGGGTAGGCTCGAGCCCCGCAGTTGGGACATAATTATTATATGAGCTGTTAACGACGACGATTGTTCAAAGATAATCTTCATTCAATCGCTATCGATATTGACAATACTGTCAGCTACAAGGGTAGCGTCGTCAGTAACTGTAGCCTTCATCAAGTCCTCTTGCGTAGGACAGGATAGGAAGGGCAGCTAATGAGAATGGGACTACTATTTGGTATTCTGTGCTGCTGGTAGAACAGCAGGTGAAGCTGCAGTGAACCCTCATATCACCATTTTATTTGCAGGTGTTCGAGCTCCTGTCAGCTCTATGCGTGTACAATGCGGACGGCTACGCTCGCGCCGTCGATACCCTCGATCGCTACAAGGTAAACACTACTATACTATAATAGTAGATTGTATCATAAGGGAGCAAAATAATATTTTTACGGCGAGGGCGCTTTTTTGAATCCAGAGCGAAGTGAGGGATTCTAGAGTAGAATCCCGAGCGTAGCGAGGGATTCTTTAGTAGAATCCTGAACGTAGCGAGGGATTCAAAGTACGTCGCCAGAGCCAAAAATATATTTTGCGCCCGAGTGATACACTCTACTTTTCATCACCTACTATGAGAAAATAAAAGCGCCTCATATTTTATTGTAATATTATTATTTAATAAAACATAGAGTAACAACTAAATTGAAATTAAATAGTATCCTTTATTAAAACAACTAAAAACTTATATTTACCTTTGAGACATTTTCGCAATTATGAAAATTTATTGTTACAGTTTTATTAGGAATAGAGATTGTTGTAGATTTTATATTCTGCGTGTTTGAAATGTCCGAATTTGGATCATTTTGAGGAAAATGTGACGGTGATTCTCGTTGTTTGCGCTTTTTTAATTTGTTTTTTTTTTCATTCATCCGGCGGCGTGACTAGGGGCCGTCGTACCAGCCAGTCTTTATTCAAACAATATTTGCGTTCGATTTCTTTGGTGCTGAACACTAAGATGTTCCAAATTCAAAAAGTGCGCGGCAAAGATAATTGCGGCGCACTTATAAAGAGGATTAAAAACTCATTACTGCCCGCTAAAAGTTTCTTATAGAAAACACCACCTTTGGGTGCACATAAAGGCGAACCAAGTCGTCCTTTTCGAATAGATGGGATGAAAAATACTTTGCTGTCTACAACCAACAGAAGAGTGGACTATTTGCATACGAAATTCGATAGGGGGCACGTAGCGAACACGTCAAATAAAATAGAAGAGTCAAAAAGCGGCCATTGCTAGGCAAGCTCTGAGTATGAAAATAGCTCAAAAATAAGAGTAATGAAAATTGGATAATTCTGAGCTCAAGTTGGTGGTTGTTTTAGACCATTACACAGTACTTCGATATCTTTATCTAGAAAATAAACTAAAAAATCACCAGGATTCAAGATCGGATTGTTCGTATAGCATTATATTCTTTGTTTTTATCTTTTATTTAAATCCATGGGTGAAAAATGGTTGAAATGTACCGTATTTTTGTCTTAGCATCCCCCTATGACACTTCAAATAGAGGAGAGTAAAGTACCTACGACAAGAGTTTGCCGTGTCAGTGTTAGATCTCACGTAATGTTATCAACTGTAGTACTCGTATGTTTTCACTTTTTAATTTAGCAAACACACTCAGGAATGTTGTTGTTTTTACCTAACGTGTGAATTTCGTCAGGTGGCGAAGGGCGAGCGGTACCGGCTGAGCGTGGTGGTTGCTGAGCTGAAGCAGGCGGCCACCACCGACTACCAGACGGCGCTGGTGGCCTTCGTCAATTGCCTCATCATCTCCGCGCCGCGCCTGCCCGACCGCATCCGCGTGCGCAACGAGTTCATCGGTAAACACATCTTTATAAAGAAAATCTCCCTACCTAACGCTTTTGTCCCGATAATCTACACCCTGGTTATAGACTGCTGTGCTATGCATGGCCGATCTGGAAATCTCTCAAAAGTGTCCGTCCGAACCCAAGTGGATCGGACAAAGGATAACTTGTACTGATGGGGATTCTTAGTGTATTCTAACTTGGAGTGTAGGCGTGTTATGGTTTCCAAGAAAATGGAACATCTCATAAGCTTCTTGTTCCATAACCTGCACGCGAGAGGGCTTGATGAAGGCTACTGACGACGTTATTTGTGTAGCTGGGTTTTTGGGCTAAGACTATCTAAGTTTTCTGTCGACTCGCTAAGAAGAAAAAAAAATTGGGGATAACTCTCAAACGGCAATTTGACCGCCGACTAGGCGGACTGATTTATGGGCATCATCCAGCTGATATACGTACATGTATAAATAGATAAATACATATGAACAATATCTAGACACAAGACAAACAAATGCTCAACACACGAGAAACACTCCTATTATATGCAGGGGAAGCTCCAACTCGCGATACTTTGCTTCCTTTGAAGGCGCACTACCAACTTAGGCCACCATAAGCTAGGCTACGGGGAAAGAGCTTTATCATGATCATCATGAATATAATTTTATATTTGCTAAGTAAGATATTTATATACATAGTGTATTTTTTTTTGTTTTATTTATTTCCAGCTCTCGGTCTGCTGCCTGCCCTAAATAACTTGCGGTAAGTTGAACTACATTCTACTACTTGTTTTAAGTTTTGGGAAGCAACTTCTGTCCTTTAGTAATAATGAGGTAGGTTAGGTACCCATTATTTATATTCGTTTATTTTTTCAGGTAGGTAAGTAGGTGCGCTTGACGTCGAGTAGCGGAAAACAGACTGTTGTAGCAATATCCATTTATATCATACTAATATTATAAAGAGACAGATTTGTATTTTTGTCTGTGTGTATGTTTGTAATAAATAAGCTCAAAAACTACTGAACCGATTTTAAAAATAATTTCACCATTAGAAAGCTACATTCACCCTATATAGGCTACGTTTTACCACGGGAAAATGGTTAATTCGCACGGGAAAAACTGTTAACGAAAGCTAGTAATATAATAATACGATAATTTTTGGACTGTGTAAAATTCCTGTGAGTCGAGGCGATGGTGGGCGGGCTCCGATCAAACCGGACTAATTCCGTTGAGGCGTCTCGGATCAGTTTGTCCTCCGCGAGTCGCGAGGTTCACGTCGCTTTTTGCCGCGGTTTTTATCGCTTCTGGTCACGCTTCGGCGGTCACTGCTAGGTAATTCAATAGCCATGTAAACTTGAACAAAAAACATCATTGGTTTTGTTTATTTTATGCCCGATAGAAGTACTCAACAAATATAAATACACTCGAACTTAATACTTCCGAATACTTCCGATTCAGAGCATCTGGGGTGCCCCTCCTAGCTAGAGCATCGGTAGTGCCCCGCTATGTCTAGGAAGAGGAAAGGTGCAGGCATCTGTATCTTCTTATAACTTCGTGGTCAAGCCGCTATATGCTTACAAGACAAATACAGCTACAGAAGAGACGCCTTTTCTCGGGAGGAGCCGAATTTCTAGAGTTCTAGCCCCAACATTTCTCTAAACTGTGATGTTCTCAGAATTCCTCACACTTCAACTTTAATCCTCACGGTTAGATCGATAATGGCTTATTCCTACGCGCTATGCAAAGGCGTTAGATGTCAAGGGCATCATTAGCAGCATAGCAGCTGAACAAATTAATCTTCGATAAGAAACCAGCGCCGTAAACTCGATGATGTCTGCCGAAACAACGTGGGCGATCTTTTCGCCACACCGGACCACGGGCATAATAAGCATCATAATAATAAACTTAATCGCGGCAACATTAATCATATCGATACAATCATTGAAGTGAACCAGTAGGTACCTACTGACGCAACGAGGTGTACTTGTTTGTGTGACTACGTGAATCACAAACAAACAACATGATTGTAAAGATACGATATCAGAAAGGACGCAAATGGAATTAATTGTTTTAGATACAATAGTCGCATTTGAAAAAAGATATCGAGTGTTCACAGTCGATGATTTCTAGTACCTATATTTAATTTCACGAAGGCACACTTTTTAAACAATAATTTTCAAATACCATTTCTGATAAAAAAAATGTCAGCAGTGTTTCTCCGTAATGTACCTATAGGTAGTTATGTTGTGCTTATAGTTTAGAGTCAAGTGTGTCTAAGCCAATGTTGATGTAAAATGTGCCAGATAAGCCAGATCAGGTATAATTGCATTTTTTAGTTTCTCTGCTATGCATAAAAATGAAAATATTATTTACAATAGTTAGTAAGAATTTTCACTATTTAATAGTCTTCTTAAATTAGCAAACAGTTCGCAATTTCACTTAAATGAAAGTTTATGGATAACAATCCTAATACGTTGAGTTTAAAAACATCGTTAGTTATGTCCGTGTAAGAAAAACAAGTAAAAACGCGTGCTCGTGTGTCGCGTGGGTGCAAAATGTCTGAACGCGCCAAATATGGCGTCTTGCCGAACCCGGCCAACTGACAAACTGTGAATAATCTCGATGTAATCATAAAGACCGTATCTCGTGTTTCTGGTTTTTTGACCATCGCCAGAAATAATGGCTTATTTCGAAGGTTACTGTTCAGAGCTTTGACTCGATCACGATCGACTGATTTGTATCGCGAAGTCAACCAACTGATTACTAATATTTTAGTTTTATTAGTCACGTACCTACTACCTAGAATTGCGAACAAGCGTCAATCAAACAGTGATACTTACCTTACAAACGGTTTCAATTTGAAACTTTAATTTTAAACAATAGTCAGGCGTGTGATCCCGTAGTCACATCTCTCACTATGTAAGCTAGCCATGTGTGCTGGGACCTGGACCACCCTGGACGCAGTCAAACATGTGTAATTGTAGAAATATGTAATTTTGGCATCCATACGTCAATTTCGAGATGATCCAAAAAAAGTAACTAAATCTAAGAAGCCGTACATAAAATTTATGGAGTTACTTCCAGTCTATAAATTTTATGACTTTTGGTCCACTTTTGTAAATGTTACAAAAATATGCTTTTTCTTCATTGTTACATAATTACATAACAAGTTATATATTTAATGGATCTAATCAACATACCCAACAAACTTCGGAAACGAAAAAAAAAACAATTCTCCATACAATTTTGGCTTTTTCATATTCGTACAATAGTCATCCATCATAGAATAACTACCTAAATCAATTAGAGGGTAGAATTTTCTTTTTTCCGTTTTCGAGAAAAGTTTCTTTATTAAAGTGGCTCAATACCGTTGGGTACCGCTTGGATGATATGTCCTTTATGTATTTGCGGCCATTTTCAGCCAGTATCTGGTTGCCAGTATTCTTGTTTGTAACATGTGTGTGCGCGCGCAGGCACGAGGCGGCCAGCCACCCGGACCTGGGCGTGCAGCTGGACGTGTTCGAGGAGCAGCGCGAGAGCGACGAGGCGCAGGGCCCGGGGGGCATCAACCTCAACTCGCACCTTGACGTCTTCTACGCCATCCTCAAGCAGGTCAGTTACCACTCATGATCATCTTATCAACAGAAACCACTCCGGACGATCCAACACGCTCTGGTGTGGTTCCGACTATTGACAAACGCGTTGCTCTCTTTTCTATTGGCCTACAATAATTGTGTGTTGCGTCGCTAAATCGACGTATCAATTTTTCTCGCGCGTCTATATTGGCCGAGATTTCTAAGTAAAGGAGCGGTCTAATTCGCTTTTGAGCTAAATAATTTTTATTTTTTCTGTTTTTAATGTAAATTAATATTAATCTATAGCAGACTTAATGGATCCCAGCTTAGAATCATGGCAATGAACCGGACTTCTCTGAACCTAAGCTAGGGTACAAAAGTAAAATCAGTAAAGATGGGCAGCCGTGATAAGATTGAAATTTTCTGTCTACTCCTTTGTCGACATAAAAGTACAACTACTGTCTAAAACATTTTGTTGCATAGAGCTTTTCTAAAGTAGGTAACTAAAGCTATTAGTTAGTAGCATTGGTTAGGAGCAAACCCACCTACAGACGAGAATATTTGCCATCTTCACCAAATATAGAATAAGAAAGCTAATAAAATACATTTTTGAGGAAACTCTGTTTATGTTTTCGTAACACTGATCTTGCATTTCCTTAAATATATTGATGAATTGTGGACGTCTTTCGGCTGAGATGATGATGATGATGATGATTGATGAATTCCTACTTATGAGATTGAAAATCATCTATTTATATAACTTCATTAGTAACCTAAGTGCATGAAAAGTACTTAAATTTTAGATTTCGTTATCCTAGAGTACATAAATAAGTCCAGTTTATAATTTGAGTCTTACTTGATTAAATTAAGTAAATTGTGTGACATTGAATTATCATAGGTGGCAGACACTCCTCAAGAGATCCCATTTCTGAGTATCCTGCAGCACCTATTGAGGATCGACCCTAAAGAACCCGTCAGCGATATTGTGTGGGACACAGCCGAGACCTTGGTCCACCGGGCCACACTCTTGGAGACCAGAGAGGATGCTGCTAAGCTACTGCGAGCTCCAAGCGTTCAGGTACTAGGAGATATTGGGGCAAGGTGACATAACACAAAAACATAGTAGTTAGTGGATTCTGTGGTTTATTAGGTTTTCAAAGTTAAGTACTTACTTACCGATCTTTGGTGAGGTTTACGCTCGGAGTTCTTTGATAGACGTACAGATTTTATCTGCTAAAATTAAGTATAACCAGATTAATATTATATTTTTATAAAACAATAGGTATTGGCCTATTGATGGTGTCTTTTACAACTGACACATAGCCAGAAATTAAAAACTTAAATATTTTTTATTGAATTATTTTAGGCAAAGGTAGGCTGCACGTGCCAGCACCCAGCCGCAGCAGGCCGCAAGCAGAGTCTACAACGAGCCCTTTCACCGCCCCCGCCCCCGCCTCCGGCCCCCATTCCTCCCGCAGGTATTTATTCAAAGTATACGTATGAACGTAATTTTTTTTCTCGTGTCAAAAAGCGTTTTCTGCCGTGCAGGCTTGATGAAAGTTGATTGACTTTATACTTGATAGTTTTGTGTTGGGTTCCTTACGATGTTTCGCTCGATCAAAAAAGCGTCTTGGTATTTTTCATGCTGTGGCGCGATCGTAGCCCTCACACCTCTGAAAATTTTGTTTGTTAAAACCTAAACCATGTGTTTGTTTGTTCCCAGGAATACCCCCTCCGCCAGCGCCGATGATCCCGCCTCCACCCCGCGGGCCGCCCCCTCCCCCTCCGCCCGGGCCTCCTCCTCCCCCCTCTGCGCCCTGCCCGCCGTCGCCGCCCGCGCCCGTCATTGACATCAAACTTCCTCAGCAGGAGACGCCACTCCCGAAGACCAAGATGAAAACTATTAACTGGAACAAAATACCTAACAACAAAGTAAGAAGATTCAAAGCATACTTAATGAATTATATTAGAATGATATCCTCGTCTTCGGTGTAATTTCATTTCTTTTTTATTTCTCCAGGTTATTGGCAGGAATAATATCTGGTCGATAGTAGCATCCAGCCACAAACATTCTCCTAAGACTGAGTTAGACTGGTCTGAAATCGAAGGACTGTTTTGCCAGCAGGTACCTACGTTATCTGAAGTCTGAACCCATTTAATATTTTTTATTTTGAAGTTGAGATCAACTTCTTTAAAAGCCCTGTTCATGATGATGAAATCTTTCTCTCCAGGTGCAGTCGACAGGGTCAGCAGGTTCTTCTCCGCGACTTGGCAGAAGTCCAATCTGCGATACCTCTAGCGAAAGGAAGACGAGGAAAGAATCATCAGAGATCACTCTTCTCGACGGAAAGAGAAGCTTGAACGTCAATATATTTTTAAAGCAATTCAGAAGGTAACGATGCAGTTTTAAAACAGTTTTCTTATAAAAGAAGTCCTCTGGTAAGATCTCCACAGCAATCGGTCTTGACCAGACTGGGGGCCTGCGCCTCCAATGCGTCGTCACCACACAGAAACTTTTCTACCTTAACAACCGTCAGCTACTCCGAAACAACGTAATTATAAGCGAGATTAGCTGCTAATGTGTATATGGTGTTTTCGTATTCCAGTTCAAACGAGGATATAATCCAGCTAATTCGCGAAGGTGCTCACGATGACATTGGTGCTGAGAAACTACGAGGTCTTTTGAAGATATTACCTGAGATTGACGAATGTGAGATGCTTAAAGCGTTCTCCGGAGACGTCACCAAGTTAGGAAATGCTGAGAAATTTCTGCTGCAATTGATTCAACTGCCCAAGTAAGTGGTCATAAATATTTACTATGCACGCAAGCGATTTTTATACAATACATTCATGTCCATTTTTGCAATATCTGTAAATGTGTCTATCTTTTACAGTTACAAACTACGCATAGAATGCATGCTTCTGAAAGAAGAGTGGGCATCAACTGCAGGTTATTTAGAAAGTGCTATCAATGCTATTCTAGTGGCTGGAGACGACCTTATGTCTTCAAGAGCAATCCAGGTGGGTTTAAAAGATTGAAAATTTTTTAAAATGCACCCGGTGTATACCCACTGCTGAAAGGCCTCTATAATTACCTGTCCTGCCGTGCATTGGTCCAAATTTCAAAGGATTTTATTTATTTATTTATTTATTTATTACAATGCAGGATCTACCTTCGTTGTCTTCTGGAACACAGTTGTAACTCTTAGCCCTCTATGCCCAGCGGCTCTCAGTTCAAGATCCCACAAACGCCTAATCTGAGCAATGACCGATATACCTTTTTTCGTATGTTTCAGGAAATATTATATATTACTTTGATAGCTGGCAACTTTTTGAATGCCGGAGGCTACGCTGGCGGCGCTGCGGGGGTGAAGTTGTCTTCTCTTCAGAAGTTGTCGGACATACGCGCCAACAAACCTGGAGTGACGCTAGTACATTACGTCGCCATGGTTAGTATGTTTCTACTGCATGTCTGCAAAACTCGAACAGCATTCCATTGACCGCTCATAAAGGTCTGCTAGTCGTACCAAATTTCAGTGGACTCTAGTTGTTCCAAATTTCGGTGGAATCTAGTCGTTCCTAATTTCGGTGAGTTTTAAACAAGTTCAAATTTCGGTGGAATATGATTTACTTTGTATAAGTAAATTAATTAAATTACGGTGGATATTGAATTACTTTCATTCAATTCTAAATATTATAGTAGATTTTTATCTATTTCAAATGTAGACTTTGAATACATAAATATTTCAGTGGCTTTGATTTGAACCACTTTAAATTTCGGTATTGATCTACATGGGATTTCTTCAAATCAAAGTTCACCGTAATTTAAAGTGGATCAAAGGATATTTAAGTATTCAAAGTTCACATTTGAAATAGTTGAAAATCTACTACTTATTAATATTTTGAAATGAATGAAAGTAAGTAATGAAATATCCACCGAAATTTGAAGTCGTTTAAAATCCACCGAAAGTTAAGACTAAAGTCCACTGAAATTTGGTACGATTAGAAGTCCTTCAAGAGTGGGCGCCCGGACTGGGTCAGTATTGAAAAATAGTATGAAGTTGGCTGCACACTATCACTCATATACTCACACACTCATACTATTTTTCAATACAGACCCGTACGCCCCTCCGTTTACCACCTTTTTCAAACCCGCACATGTTTTAGCGGACGTCCTAAGAAGTGATTAGATAATCACTTAGGAAGTCGCAGGATTTCCTGGGAGTGATTATTTTAGCTGTAGTCTCTGAGAACAAAATGTAGGTTACAAGCAATAGATCCTCTCCCCCCGGACCTCGTTACTGAGTGGACGTTCTCAAAATCCATGCTGATCGTTTAAATGATTTTTTAAAATTTAAATAAGTAATTTGCCACAATAAATTCAGTGTAAATAATAGGAACGCATAGACAGCGAGGAGGTTTGAAGTGTTTCTCAGCACAGCAACACAAAGGAGCGGGCGAACGATACGGAGCTACCTGTAGTGGTGAGACACGCACACAAACAAACCAGCGCACACCACACGGAGCAAGTTACGAACGCTCGCGCACACATACTAAAGCATTAACTGCGCGCACGCCTACCGCTGCTGAGTTTCTGCGATCCTGGTACCGTGAACGGTCTCCTAATATACTCCTGAGATATACTCTCGTCTCGCATGCGCGGCTGTAGCGCGCTCACCGTTTTAATATTTCTGCATCCTTGGTACTGTCTGGACTATTTAGTACTACAATTTTAGAATACCGACAAGTCTTTCATGACAGCAGAGACACGGAAAGGCGAGTCAAGTCAAGCATCGAGTAGTGTAGTGGTGAGGCACGCATACAAAAAACCAACGCACACGGAGCAAGTTACGAATACGCTCGCGCACACATACGAGAGCAATAATTGCGCGCACGTCTACCGCTGCTGAGTTTCTGCGATCCTGGTACTGTGAGCGTCTCGAATACGCTGGCGCACACATACGATAGCAATAAATTGCGTGACGTATATAATATACCTACTAATGCGCGGCTGTAGCGCGTTCACCGTTTAAGCATTCCTGCATCCTTGGTACTATCTGGACTGTTTAGTGCTACAGATTTAGAATAAACTACTGGACTTTTAACACAGCAAAGACGAGTGACTACTCGCAAATCCTGAGTTCCTAGTGCACCTTTTGCTTCTCGAGTACTGTTTGTGCGGCTTGTGCTTGACTAACACACTACTACCTATAAATTGCTGATCGCCTAGTACTGCTCTGTCAAACATGCCACTAAAGCGCACCCCGACTAAAGCATCTACATCGTCATCTCAAATTGTGACACCTTTAGACAAAGCGGACAGTAGGCAAAATGACTACCATACTCCATTACACTACGAATCTGAGCCAGAAAATGGTTACTCTGTAAACAAAGTTAACAGGAATAAGCGTCGAGCTTACGGAACACCACCTAGCGCTGAAGAAGAAACAATTGGCATGGACAAATATATGCTAGAAATGCGTACACTTATAACCGGGCTTTCTGTTAGTCAAGAAGCGCGTTTCCGAGAGCTGCAAGATACCATCAAGAAAGAAAATACGGAAATCAGGGAAAGCATAACTTATCTCTCAGCAAAATATGATGACGCCCAGACGGCAATTCAAACTCTACAAAGGGAAAAAAAGGAAGACAAAAAACACATTGCCGAACTAGAAGGAAAAGTACACCAACTAGAAAAGAAAAACCAGTCAACAATAATTGAGATACGTAATGCCCCGCGACTTATCGCAGAAGGAAACAAGTACGAAAAGAAAGAAGATCTAAGCAGGATCGTAAAAGCGATTGGCAGAGCTGCGAGAGTTGATATAGATGACCTGGACATTAAAGATATTTTTAGAACTAAAATCGCGGAAACCTCTAAAACAACAATTATAGCGGATTTCTCAACCGTTCCAAAAAAAGAAAAATTTCTCACTGGCATAAAACTTTTTAATAAGGGAAAAGAAATCGACCAGAAACTACACTCCGGTCATCTAAACCTCAATTTTACAGGAGATACACCCATATATGTATCAGAAAGTCTTACCAAATATACATCCCAGCTTTTCTACAGCGTCCGCAAATATGCTAAAACCAAAAATCTATCATGCTGGACCTCTAGAGGCTCGATATTCCTGCGAATTAATGAAAACAAACACGTGATGATTAGCTCGGAAGAAGACTTAATTAAAGTGAAAGAATCTGAGTGACTATATGTGAAATTATGTACCAATTTAATATCTTTATTACTTTTGTTTATTTTTTATTTTGCTCATGTTACATTAACTCTAATTTTATTACTCTATACTTTACTTTTCACGATCATATTACAAAACAACACCGTTAACCACTACAAAACTCTCCAACACACCACACAAAACATAGATATACTTACAACTTTCAACAACAAATCAGTGATTTCTCTCAACTTTTCTTCTGACTCACTTTATTATGCGCTTATACTTTCTGCACTTTTAATGTTTACAAATAAAAATGGCTAATTTAGAGTTAATGCAAGATATTGATAATACGGAACTGAGCGAAAAGCACCACATTTTTGACGCAGACAAGTGCTACTCCATTTTTGGTGATAATAAAGATTCGTTTACTATTATCACACAAAATATCCGAAGCATTAATAAAAACCTGGACTACTTTACTCTGATCCTAACTAGACTCCGCATATCTCCGGACATAATTGTTCTTACAGAATGTCGTATAGACCAGAACTCACCCTCTTTTACTATCAATAACTACGACTATCACTGCTCAAGAATCTACACGAATCAAAATGACGGTATTGTCGTATTCACTAAGTCAGGATTAAATGTACAAATTTATGAACCTAATTTCTCTGATGCCAACTGTTTAGTTATTCAAATTAATAATAAATACCAAGTAATTGCACTATACAGGTCCCCATCTATTAATAACATAGACAAGTTCCTCTTATCGCTTGAAAAAACACTCCAAAATTATAAATTTGACACATGTTTTGTAACAGGAGATATGAATATAGATCTGATCGCAACCGGATGTCGAGCTAAAGTGGAGTTATACTTGGACCTCTTTGCTCACTATGGATTTATTTGTGGACATACTTTCCCCACTCGGCAAGACCGGACATGTCTTGATCACATGTTTATTAAGACAAATTATCCTTCCAAAACTGTTGTTTGTAATACTGACATAACGGACCACGACACAATAATATGCACTATGCGAGATAAGTCTCTGTCTGGCTTACCTGTAGTGAAAGACCGTACTATTACTAAGATCGATCATACAAAGTTAAATGAAGATCTTAGTAACACTACATGGGATGAAGTTTTATCATCAAATAGTACGGAGCATGCAACTAACATTCTTATTAATAAAATTCAAAATATAATAAATACAAATAAATACACGAAGACCAACACAAATAAGAATACGATTTTAAAGTCGTGGATGACCCATGGTCTCCTGAAGTGTGTAAGAAGGAGAGATTCACTGCATAGCTTGGTCCGTAAACATCCCAAAGACCCAGAAATTAAAGACAGGTACATAAAATATAGAAACCTATGTAACAATATTATTCAAAATACAAAAGATGAATATGACAAACAACGGCTAGTTAAATCAAGGGGAAATTTAAAACAGACCTGGAGCATTACTAAAGAGATATGCCACATTGATTGTAAAAAACAAAAAAGCGCAGGCCTTTTGAGGTTGGGAGTAAATGAGCAAGACTCTCTTAACAAAATGAATAAGTACTTTACAACTGTTGGAGAAGAATTAGCTAATTCTATTTTAATGCGCATGGGGAAGTCTGAGGTTGAATTGGCCGATAGTCATACAACCACTGAAAGTGAAAATAGAGACTCGATGTTTTTCACTCCGACAGATTTTCAAGAAATCATAAAAATTATAGACAACTTAAAACTACAGTCAGCCTCTGGTGAAGACAATATTAGTAATCTAATTCTGAAAAACAACAAACTCACACTAGCCTTGCCTATAGCACATATCTGTAATTTAAGTTTGACCGAAGGTGTCGTGCCCGACTGTCTTAAAACTGCCGATGTGTGTCCAATTTATAAAGGAGGCGATAAAAAAGAGTTGTCTAATTATAGGCCTATTTCTCTGCTCTCTTCCTTATCCAAAATACTAGAGAAAATTGTAAACAAAAGGTTACATTCCTTTTTTGAGACGAGAGGCATACTATCAAGCAATCAATACGGTTTTAGGGCAGACAGGTCAACTGAAGACGCAGTCACAACTCTAGTGAGCCACGTCATAAGCCAACTAGACAAACAGGAACGATGCATAGGTGTGTTTCTCGATTTTGCGAAGGCGTTTGACACCGTCTCACGTCCTATACTTCTCAAAAAACTTGAGAAATTTGGGATACGCGGAATACCTCTGTCTTGGTTCACATCATATCTAGAAAATAGAACTCAAAGAGTACGAATGGATGGTCATGTTAGTGAATCAAGAGTCATTAAGTATGGTGTGCCACAAGGCAGTGTACTCGGTCCAACTCTGTTCCTGGCTTATATCAATGATCTGTGTGAATTAAACTTAGAAAATGCTAGTATTTATACTTATGCAGATGACACAGCCCTCGTGTTTCATGGTAAAAATTGGACACAAGTTAAAAATACTGCAGAGAAAGGCCTTAAACAGATACATGAATGGCTACAGTATAATCTACTTACCCTAAACGCAAGCAAAACCAAGTACGTCACATTCAAAATTACAAATCGCACAGCTCCAAAAGTCCCTCTTGTGCTAAAAATTCATAAATGTAATAATGTCACTCAATGTAATAGTTCTTGCTCAACCTTAGAAGAAGTGAATTACGTAAAATATTTAGGTGTCATTGTTGATTCGAAGCTCACTTGGACCAAACACTTAGAATCCTTAACTGCCCGTACTAGAAAGTTACTTCACATATTTCACAAGTTAAGGCGAGTAGCCGATACAAGTCTGATTAAACTCGTATACAGTTCATTATGTGAGTCAGTTCTGAATTACTGTATCACAAGTTGGGGAGCTGCTGCCAAATCTTATCTTATTCAGATAGAACGTGGCCAAAGAGCTATACTTAAAGTAGCATATAAAAAACCCTTTAGACACCCTACCAGGCAACTGTATAGTGAATGTCAGAATCTCACGGTACGGCAACTATTTGTTTTTGCTGTGACCTTAAAATTTCATAAAATAGCCCTACAAAGAACAGTTACTTCAAATAGATCCTTGCGTAACCTGAAATGGAAACCCAAAGACACAAAAACAATGTTTGCTAAAAAGTCATTCGAATTTATTGGGCCATACTTATATCAGAAAATTAATAACATCTTAAAAATAGCTCACCTTACCAAATCAATCTGCAAAAAACTATTAAAAGAATTATTACTTACCCTTAACTACGATGAAACGGAAATGTTGTTGGAAATAATAAAATAAATAAACACACACACACACACAAACACACACACACACACACACACACACACACACACACACACACACTCACACACACACACAAATACACATTTATATTCACACATACATCAAATTATATTAAGTACACATTATTTACATTTTATTTGTTTACTTTTTAACTTTCTTTTGTTATTTATTACTTGTGTCAGCTGCGTCTGAAAACAATCAAATTAAATTGTCCCAAGGAAGAGGCTGATTACTCACAACACAGGGTATCCTAGTGTGAGAATCAGTGAGAATTGTATAAACAAATCCAATGTTTTCTTGAATAAATACTTTTTACTTTTTTTTTTTTTACTTGAAGTGATGTTCGTAATGGTTATCAACAGCAAGCCGAACGCAAGAATAAGGAGCTGGTCCACTTCGCTGACGACACGAGGGTTCTGGACGAGGCGGCGAAGGCCAGCGTGGAGCAGATTACCAACGAGATCAAAACCCTAGACAACAGGATCACGGCCCTCAAACGGGAGATCCAGCTGCCCTCCACCCAGCATGATATTAAGGAACAGATGGGGGACTTCCTGCAGGTACTTGTACCAAAATATTATGCTATGATCAAATGGGAGATGATAAAATTGTTAAACTTAATTATTATTTGAATTTGTTCTTACTTAAGGCCTGTGTCCAGACACATAAATGGTCACAATTTCTACGGGTTTTCTACAGGCCCTCAGATTTCGTCATAATATGTATACGCAATATGTTTATCTTTATTGTTTATAAAGGAAATTCAATACTTTTTTTGATTCATATTTTTTTTAGAACACGTGATGTTAATTTTCTGTGTTAAACTGATGATTTTCGGCAGGTGGCTGAGCAAGAAGTATCTGCTCTGAACAAGGATATGGAGGAGGTGGAAAGCATTCGAAAGCTACTTGCGGATTTTTTCTGTGAAGATCCCGTTTCTTTCAAGCTCGAGGAGTGTTTCAAGGTTCGTGTGGTTGAATAACACGATTTTATCAAATAGCGTCTTTAAAATCCATTAATATATTATTTTTTCTATATTTGGACAATCTCTTCAATACCTATAGGTTTGCTCATTCCAAAAAGGAAAACCGGCAATCTATCAGATTTCCTAGGGCTAATAGTTTGAAGTTTGTGATACAGATATTCGTGACGTTCTGCGCAAAGTTCCGTCAAGCGGTGAGCGACAACGAGCGTCGGCGCGCGAATGAGGAGCAGGCGGCCGCCCGAAGGAGGGCCCGAGACGTCGCCGCGGCTAAGACCAGGACAGGTACGCATCCCTCTTGCAACACCATCACATCACCATCACCAGCACCAGTTAGCTGGCAGCAGCAGAGTAGCTGGCCAAACGGAACCCAAAAATATTTTAAGATTAAGATGATTACTTGCCTGGCTGGCATTGATGCTGAAAGAGGCAACCACATGTAATTGACTGCCAAAATATTTATTAATATGTCAAAAAATATACTCTTAGGTAGTAGGTTACTGTAGCTTTCTTTCGAAACAAACTCTGATTTCATATGTTCAACAGACTGAGTTAGGTAGGTAGGTACATTAATATTAAGGATGTATATTTTGTGTTTTGGGAACAAGAATAATATGAATGTATTGGTTGTTGACAGGCGGCAGCATGTGCAGCACCCCGGTGTCGGAGTGCGAGTCACTGATGGAGTCCCTTCTGCTGGACATCAAGAACGGCCTCGGCCGCCGCTCGCTGCGGAGACCTCACGACCCCTCGCCTTCTCCTGGTTAGAACCTTGCTCTCATTTATCACCAGCATTCAGTTTCCTACCTAGACAAAATGGTTTTAGCAGCATTTTAATCGTTAAGTAGTTGTCGACTAAAATTGGATCGATTTGCCTCTGACGTACGTAGGTACGATGTTGCCCTAGATACTACTATCCAGGGCAACATTCACCTGTGTATCCGATAAAAACACTATCACTAAATCACCACTAGGCTACAGAAGAAAATAATAGTACCTACCTACTACCCGACTAAGATTCAAGGATCCACTTTTTTCTTTTTTTATCCCAAAGTAAATAACAGACCTAACAAAGGATTCTTATATTTTCTTTAAAAATGATCTTTTGTGTCATCTTTTCAAACCGAAGTCTTTTCTTATTTAACTTTTCCCGTTTCACCGAAAATCCGATTAGACTTAATACACCGAAGTTGTTACACAAAGCTTGCTTAGTACGAGTAAGTTGATTGAATCAGTTCGGTGAGGACCGTGTTATGAGCTGTTGACGATGCTTGTTAACTTGCAGACGTGACGCCGACGGGCAGTCTGCGCCGGCGCAGTCGCGCGAGCCCTGGCGACGACGAGGAGGGGCTGCTGGAGTTCCTGCGACATGGCTCGCCCGCGGCCAACGACCTCCGCGAGCGCAGCGCCTGGGGCAGTCTCGGTAAGCACCAATAGCCTCGGCCATAGCTAACTCCGATCCACTGCTAGATAAGATGGATATTTTCCAGAGGAAGAAAGTTTATAATGTATTCTCCGCACATAGACGAACATAAAACGCTGCTATTTCCTAAAATTTAGACATAATGGGTTGATTTAGTGCTATTTTACACTACCGGGTGCTCCGGGCAATACACAGTTTAGTTTCTAAACGAACTCAGAAATTAGCAAAAGTAAGCAAATTCTTTGTTGAACTTATTTTATTTTAAACATGCTTATGGATATTTTTTTTAAATTGTATTTCAGTTTCGGGATGAATAAGTTTTGGTTTATATAGAATATTTGTATGGTATTGTTTGTGTGTGTTGCAGACCGGTCCTGGTCGCGGCGTGCGCCGGTGCGCGCGCGCCTGGACATCCCCGACCGCGAGAGGGAGAGGGAGCGCCCCGCCTCGCCCCGCGCACCTCCCTCCCCCGCACCACAGCCCGAAGCGCCCGCCAAACCGAAGTACACAATTTCTCAGTATAACATTAAATTTATAATTTTAAAACCCCCGCCACAAAACCGTTACTTTGATCCTTTCAGCAATCAGATATGAGCTGATTGATAATCTTCAAATAGCTGAAGATATTTTCTTGCATCATAGCTAATAAGAACACCTTACAAAAAAATAAAACAAAATCGGCGCATCCGTTTAGCAGCTACGATGCCACAGACAGGTTAAGAATGATGATAAAAGTTCTGTTCTCGCCTTCTTTATCGATGTACAATGAAGAATAAATAATACAACGAGCGTGAGCGTAAGTCCTGAAGTAAATAGGTCTGATTTCCCCAGAAAGTCATGCGTGAAACGAAGAAGGAATAACAGGTAAAAAATAGGCTTTTAACCAAAACTCTTTAATTTATTTATCTAGAGAGTGGCGCCAAAAAATCGAATCCTGGCTCCTCGCGAACAGCCAGGAAGAGAAACGAGACGCAGAACTGCGTGAGCGAGCGAGACGACTGCAGGCGAACAGGCGCTCCTTGGAAAACGACTCCGGTGGGTATTTTAACAAACAAATTAATAATACACATACAATATACATAATTAATTCAGATCGGCAAAAAAGCAAGCAAGATGCGCCTTCCCGCTTACCTTCTCAAATCATTACTCCACTAAAACTACTAAGTATAGATATTGAAAACGTCTGCTCTCTGAAAAATGTGAGACTCAGACGCTAGAAGAGTGTAAATTTTACTGGCTTATAATTTAGTTGTCTTGATTTTGAGTAATTCATTTCAGAGAGTGAAAGAAGCACCACTCTGGACACGCTGCCCGAAGGTCGACCAGAGTGGAGGCCTGCTGTACTACCTGACAGTGACGTTGTCAAAACCATCGAGGCTGTTGAAGGTCGACCGTTTTTCTTATTTACTAAACAGGTCTTTATTAGAAGACTTTATTTTATATTAAATTCATTCTTTGTTTTCACAGATGTCCAACCGCAAACGAAAGATAGCAAGGTCCCGTGGAGGAAGACTGAAGAGAACGAAGAGATGCGGCGAATGAGAAGGCAACGCTCTCGCCAGCAAATAGACTCACCGGTGCCACTGGTTTCCATTACGGAAGAGGAGAAACGTAAACTACCAGACATCAAGATAACAAGCGAAAAGATAAAAAAACCTGATAGGACTGAAATCGACTCGGATAACATAGAAACTCCACCAGTTCAAAGAAAAATGTTCAATCCGCCTCCAGAGAGGGAACCCTGTCGTAAGTTCTTGCCGTCTTTGTCCAAACTCAGCAATAATGACAAAGCAGTTAATGAAATGAAAGACTTGTGCCAGGAAATATTAGGTGATGGACAGTTTGATAGGTTCTCAGCTGCGAGAAGGACTAGACGATACAAGAGAACTACAGATTCCACCAGCTCGCCAGAAGAAGAGAAAAAGTCTGATAGTCCGACGGAACTCGTCGCAGAAACCCAAGTGATTAGACCGTCCAAACTTGAAGTACAAGCCTCGTACCCGGTGGATACTCCACAGGAAGTAGCAAAACCGATTGACGAGGCTGTGAAGGATGAAAAAGAAAACAGACTTAAGCGGTGGCAAGATAGACTTAAAAGCCAAAGCATGGACAAAACTCCAACCAAAGAAACTAAGCATCCTTACTCGCGGATGAGGCGGCAGACGTCTATCAACCAAGAGGATGTTCAGAAAGCTATTAGAGAACTTAAGTCCCCGACTGAAACACCCACAGGGGTGTGGTCAAGAAACGCTTATAGGAAATCCGTGAACAGTAAAACCGGTCCAACGATCGAAAGAACGTCTTCTCCACGGATACCGAAAGTTAAGAGTGAGCATGAGCTGAACGATGAGGGTTTCGAAGAGACCCAGAGTTTGAACTCTGAAAGCGCGTCACAAGGCGCATCGTCTGGCTGCAACGTAGAATGCGATTCACCAGTGCCAAAGGCAACGAAATCTCCCGTCGTTCCAAAGAAAATTTCAACCAAAGAGACAAGAACTCCGCCACGGACGCCACTCGATCCGAAGCGCTCGGTGGTTCCTAAACGAGCGAACTCACTTCGCGTGGAGCGGTCGACGTCGCGAACGTCTCTCAGAAGTTCGAGGAGTTCGCTGAACAGTTCAGCGTCAGTGGCGACGGTAAAACGCGCCCCTCCCGCTCCTGTGAAGGTGGCTCCGAAGCCGGCACCGAAGACAGTGCCGCGCATGCCCGCCTCGCGATCTTCCTCCAGCGGTAGTTCGGTGGGAGCAGCGCGCCCGCCTGTGAAATCTGTCAACCGAACTTCTGGCTTTATGCGCCCGACACAGGCCTCCAAGGGCCGCGGAACCGTTACACCTGCACCACCTACTCTCCGCCCTGGCATCAAGTAGACTCTGTTATGTTAAGATTCCTTTATATCTTACAGCTAGGTAATTCTCTATTGTTTTTCTTCTACTGTGTTGCAATGATTACGACAGAACCCATACAGCATCAGAGTGATTAGAGCCGTTATTTCCTTTCGATATTTCATAGTGACGCAGTTATCGTTTGAGGAGAATTCAAAGTAGGTAACCGCAGTTTAGTACTATATATACTTCTGTGCCGCAGGCCTACGCCTGGTTTCTGAAATATTGATTATATGATAAGTGAATTGAAGAAAATTACGAGATTAACTCTAGTGAATTTCCCCCTAACGGCAGTCAATCAGACTCCAGTGGCTCGAGCCCCTCAGTGGGGAACTGTTAATGAGTAAATAAACAGGAATTATTGGAACCTTCAGATGACAGTGACCAGGCGATTGAATCTCATCTGGAATCCGAAGTTTTCAATGACTGATTATTTTTAAAGTTATATATCTTAAAGATCTGTATTTTTAGTTATTTTATCAAAGTTAAATCAAAACTAGTGATACCGCATGTAGGTATAATTTTATAGAATTAAGTTATGATTTAAATTATGTAACAATTTATATTCGTTCGAATTACTATCAACGTGCCACGATTAAGTTACGGGTATTTTAAATATTATTTAAATTACCATTGTATAAGATGAAGATCTGGATTTTGGATTAAACTTACAGCAGTCAAATACAATATAATAATTATAAAAACAAAATCATGGTTAATATTTGAAAGTCGTAAGTTTTTTTCTACACAAGACCCAGAAATACAAAGTAGTCATTAATATTGTATCGTATATTATACTAATTATAACTTAATTAATTTAGCTTTATTGAAATAAATACTGTTATACAGAGACATGCGATGCGACACAATAGGTCAAATAAGCTTTTATTGGCAACGCTCTTCGACTTCCAGCCAACAGCCACGGACGCTCTCGATGGCTAACAACCAACACGTCCGCTCTCGAATCTCGATGGCTGACAACCAATCACATCCGCTACCGTTGGCTAAAAAACAACCAATCTCGTCTGCTCTCGATGGCTAGCAACCAACCACGGCCGCTCCGCTAGCCAATCTTTGCAAATTTATTGATATTATTGTGCGTCGAAACTCAGTTGGCAATACGATAAGAAGTGTCATATTGTGGCTCTTCTAATCTCAAAATAACGATAATCGGGCAGATTTCCCTTGCATTACATGTATTTTTTAAATCCTTTTGTGTCGCAGCGCACTTAGCTAAATGATCTGATTTTTTTACGTAACTAAATCGACGCAATTTTTCGTAGACCCAAAACAGAAGGATATTATTATACTTGTCACAAAGGCGAACTGTACGCTCAATTTAAAATACCTTGTAAAAAATATTGTAAGAATTTAACACCAGTGTTTTATTATGCGTTTATTACTACAATAAAGTTATACTCTACGAAACATTTGATTATTATTTTTAAATTATTGACAAAAATTTACTTAGTTATCAAACGTTCTATTCCAGTTAGTTCACAGAAAATAAAATCGTATCTAGCGATATTTTAACCAATAAACCGTAAAAAGTAGAATAATTTTTCCAAAAAAAGTTTATATTACATAATTTTAGTGCTTTAAAATAAATTTGCTTTATAAAAAGGGGATAATAAAAGAAACGAAATAAAGAGTATGTTCTAGAGTCTAGACAAACGGAATGCTTTTCAATTGTACTGCCAAGCATGGTCTGTGGCCAATACCAAAATAAATAGGTACTTCACAACGCTATGAAAGTGACAACGAACCGTGCAATCCGTCCGATTATGACTGGCTGCATATTGGCATAATGCAGCTGAAACAATTGCATTGATGATGATGACTACAATTTTAAAAGCGTATTACCTTATTCTGGCTAGTAGGTAACCCGTGCATACAGTAGAAATGCAATCCGTAAGCCTATATAGAAGTTTAGTTAAAGCAAGAGATGGGTTGTTTGATTCATAAGACTCCCGCGTCGACGAGTTCTACCACGAGGTCGGCCATCTTCCTCTTGCACTCCGCATTCACCGTGAACACTGGTTTAGCGTCGTCCTGCACCAGATCCGAATCACTCTCCTGACAAAAAAAAACAAAATTTAAACACTAAATTGACATGTTTTTCATAAGGCCGGTTTTCTTTCTAAAAACTTAATTGTACCTAATTCTTTTCAAATTTGAATGTATTAAAGATATCTACAAGATTCCTCTTTAAAGCTTTCAGGCACTCACAAAAAAAAACAACGGTAAAAATCTAGTTTTAAATTATAGTTGGTTAAATAAAAAGTACCTATACCTACCTACCTAAGTACCTATTTGAATCCCTGTTGGGGCGCCAGCTAAAGAAACAAAACGGGAATCACTAAAAAAAGCACGTAAAATACGGAACCTGCGTTACCATACCACACAATTAAGTGCCACACTTTGGTGCCACACATGGACAGATATTTTGTGACCATAGACCGAGGGATTGGGTAGGTAGGTAGTAAATATCCCCAAGAGTATGCGACCTAAGAAGACCACACCAACAGCTTTGAAAAAGCTGACGAGCAGAGGTATCGGTCAAAAGTTCGAGTAGGTATCCTAGATGGTGACTCCCAGAAGTTGACTCCTTCTGTTACCCTGTGGTGGATTATTGGCACTCACCTTCTCTTGGTAAACATTTGGTGCCTCAGTGCTGTCGCAAGTCATGATGGGGTACATGTCCAAAGCAATGCCCAGCGCAAAGCGTCCACTCTGCTTAAAATGCTCCAACAACCTGTATGGTAAGTACACGAATGGAGTTACGAATGAGAATGGAAGAAAACACCTTATCTATACAAACACACCAAACAATTTTAAAGGTATAGGCTACTCGTATCAACAATAACAAATTACAACAAGGACTATTTGATCTAGAGGACAAAAATCAAACTAAACCCATACAATTAGTACTTATAACTTACAATTCGTTTATTGTATTCCTGTTTAGGCTCAAATGAAAGACTGAGTCTTCATCGCTCATCTCCAAAAGTCTCTTGTGAAACTCGTCCACATAATACTCCAGCAAAGAGCCAAGGTGTTCACTGCGCTGCTCACGATCCAAACATAAGTACAGCACGTAGGCCAAGTCCAACGCGGGAGAACCGTAACGTACCATCTGAAAATCCACTAGATACATCTGAAAAAACAACAGACATGTTTCATTATGGAAGGCGATTCAAGGCAATTTGCAGGCAACCGGACATAGATAAATATAAAAATGAGTTATTTACATCTGCAATATCTCCATTGACGTATCTGAATAGTAAATTATTAGTCCAACAGTCTCCATGAGTGATAACAGCTAGAGGCTCTTTAGGTGCAACCAGATCCACCATCAATTGGAAGAAAGTCTCCTCATCGCAAAATTCTTTAAACTTGTTTAAATAACGATCTTTGTCCTCTGATTCAGCCAATTCTTCTTCTACCATTACTATGGCATTTCTTATTGCTTCTGTGTAGTAACCCCTGTAGTGCTCCTGATTTTCGGCTACAAAGAAAACTGTACAAAAATGATAACGGAAGCAACTCTTTTTAAGGCCTACAATGAATACGGTCAATATTTTTAATTTAATAATTCTTACCTTCAAAAATTCCATCTCGGGCGTTCAGAAGCTCATAAAATCCTTCAGGGTTGTCGCATTTCATAGCTAATGAAAGTGCGTGGAACTGAGACAGTTGCTTCATTACGAAATAGCTCTGTTCAATGGTAAGACCTTTACGGCGATCTGCCATGACAAACCCCATTCGCCTAAGATCCTTCAAGACTACAAGATCATTCTGTGCCAAGTAACACTTAGGTATAGCTTTGAATGGGCTCTTAACTCTTTCCCATTGAGCTTGAAAATCAGAAAAAGCTGGCCATATCTTGGTGTAAAAAGCAACTTCGTTACAAAAAAGCTCATCGCTCTTGAATATTTCCCTGCGTAGGATGCTTTCTGGCAGACACTTGTAGATGATGGATCCTTCCCAAGGCTCTTCATGGTCGACGGATCCGTCAGGCTCCACTATCTTACGCACCCCTTTTAAAGTGACTCTATACACCATCGAAGTGTAATTGTCACCACGCTTAGTTCCAGGTGCTCCCTGTCAAGATAAGAGTAAACAATTAGAAAACTTTTATAATTATTTTGTGTTTTATAAGAAAAGTACAGTCGCTTAGCACATAATTTGTATGTAAAAATAATAAAATCGGACGGAAAAGACATTCGCTTTAACTAAGATTTGACTTCGATATTAACAGAATCAAAATACACTAACCTATGCCATTGTTTTGGTGAAATACCTCGCAGATGCTAATAAAATTAAGGAGAACTTACGTCAAACTCCTGAATCACCACGTCAGGGTAATCTTCAGCTAAAATGTTCTGCAGAAACTCCACCGTTAGCTCAGCCATCGTAAAACACCAAATTGTTTAGAAAGCAAATGAGAGTCGAAGCAGGATCCAGCTGCAGGTGATGATGGAACGATGTAGAATGCTAAGATACAGATTGATGGGCTGATTGGAACGGTTGAGTGACCATGGTTCAAGAAAATATTGGACAGCCCATCAACAATTTCTATATTATGTTCCTGGCAATGAAAAATAAGGGCTTTAAAATAATGTCCTCGTATCCTAATACTATTTACCTGAATAAACACATACGTATATTCCTTGAAGTTTTTTATGAGACTTGTTTTCAAGATGAATACCTAGTACACTTTTTTGAACATTGTTTTCTATCTTTTTCAGTAGATAAGGCTGACTTATTTTCTAAAAACAAAAGAGAAAAGACGATTAACGAACCTAAACCATGTATATTATAAATTTTACTTATTGGCATGTTTTAAAATTTAAGGCCAGATCAACTTAATACAAAGGGACAATGCGACAAAATATAGATGGAAAACAATTTCCCGCATGAAGAAACTTAAAGTTAAATAAAATGGTACATGGCCTTTTACGTCCGTGGCGCATGTATTCCAAAGCCTCGAAGGCTGTGAAAAGTGTGGGGTCCCTACATGATAGGGTCGCTTCATTGAATTGCTTCGGCGCGGGGTCGCGGCGATTGGATAATGGTCGGGGCCCGCTAACAACCGCCCGCCGCCGCCGCGCAGATTGCGACGCACCTCCCACTTGCGCAAGAGATACCGCAACTTATATCATCATCATCACTACATAGTATAAAAAAAAGTCGCTTTCTCTGTCCCTATGTCCCTCCCTTTGTACGCTTAAATCTTTAAAACTACGAAACGGATTTTGATGCGGTTTTTTTTAATAGATAGAGGGATTCAAGAGGAAGGTTTATATGTATAACACATGCATAATATACTTAAGAATAATCCACAATAACCATTTTCCCGTGCGGAGCCGGGGCGGGTCGCTAGTACTTAATATAAGGACATCAATAATACTCACCTGATTGCTTGTCAACAGTTTACACACGTCCCTACGAGTGCTTGAACGGATGTAGGCAGCGATACCCGTATGTAAAAAAGTACACAACGTAAAAAAAGTAGGTACAAAAAGAATTTTCCTAAAGGGTGGGGACTCGGGATTGAACCATGACCTAAGCGGGTGCATAAAAGTTAGCTATCCTTTATAGTATAAAATAAATAAAAAATAAAAAATTGGTATAAAGTTTATACCAATAGAGCTACAGCTGACTTACGCAATGTTGTATAAATTTATCAATCCCAACTACGCATCTGATCGGCATTACTTTTGGCTTATTATTTTCGAGGCGAATAAAAACTGAAACGGCGACCAACTGTTAGCAACTAAAAAATAATTTGGCAGCATTTAAATTATTTGGCTTTAATTTAATTTAAGGCCTCAAAACGGGGCTATCATAAAAATTAAATAATGGCAGCTAATATATTAATAAGGTAGCAAAAATAATAAACAAGGCGACTGAAAATAGGCAAGGTAGTATAAAATATAATAACTTGGCAACTAATAATATTAGTGAGGTGTCATTTGTAATTGTTAACTGTTGAATTCCATCAAAAAAAGTTATTAAACTTTAAAAAAAGATAGGATAATAGCAGTGCATCCTGTTTTAAACTTTGTTTAGAGCTCTTAAAATGTCGGTCCAACAGTTTCGAAGATTAGCCCGTACAAACAAAAAAATTGAAAATATTCTGGATATGTTCTACATTACTTCTTACATCCCCCTGACTAGGTTTTTAGCATTTTTTTTCTATGTATAGATTTTTGACCTCTGCAGTTTTATTATATAGAACTAAGATTTATTTATATGAAACTCGTAACTGCCTCTTAGGGATTGTTAAATATCTGTTTTGAACCCGGCTAGTCCTGACAATAGGTTTGAACTGAAATTATTGCGCTTTAAGTCCACACATCTCAGCTATTCAATTTATTATCTTTTCATACTTAATTTCAAACTTTATAGTGCAGTCGTCAAGCAGGACTTGTTTAGCGTTATCGTTTCGGTTTCACTCTACCGAAACCCAACTTATTGTTGGTTTTTGCTCAAAGAGCGAAATGTTTTCATTCAATTAAGCGGATAAAGTACTAAAAGTCACGCTGGCTCCTCCGAATACCTTGTGCATGAATGAGACAGCACGAATGCGAGCGGCTACTCTTTCGCTCGCGTATTTTCCAGCAGCGCATACCTGTTCAAAACGACGTTACCAGGTTAAAAACCTTTACGGGTCTTCAAAATACCAGTTTCAAATCCTGCAGTCAAGAGCAGATTAAGCTAAACACTTTGGACGGTGAAGCTTATTCGTCGTGTCGTACTTGTTTGCCGACACAATCTAATTGGTATCGGTATAGGTCAATTTAAAAACAAAGACTGCAATAATTGTATATCCCATAAAAGAAACACAATCGTGAGTTGCGTGTCTATTTTGGTCTGCTAAAGGCCGAACCTTCAAGTGTGTTTCTATTTTGTCTTCCATCAAGTTGGATAAGTACCTTATTTCACTGGCGACAGAAGACAGAAGACGAAAGGGACGCAGTTATGCGATGAGATACAAATAAATACACCGCGCTCACTCTTGCGCATAACTGCGTCCCCTTCGTATTTGTCTTTGTCGCCAGTGAAATATCAGCCTAACGATGTCCTTATAGGTATAATCCTCCCCTAACAAACCTTCACGAAATTCCATTCTGACAATGCTAAAACTTGCTATTCCCTTGGTACTAGTTGGTATCGTTGTAAAAAAGTTGCTATCATTATAATTCCGGAGATATTGCCATAGTTTAGGGAGGATTATAGTTTGATGTTCAAGCTATAATCCTCCCCTCTCGTGTAGCCAAATGGTGGGGTCTTTCGACTTACTTTATATCCAAAAAGTTAGTATCAGATTGCTATTCATTGCTCAGTTAAGAAAGAACACTGGTCGCGTTGTAATTCCGAAGATATAGCTGCAGGTTGGGGAGGATTATGGCTTGAGCATTTTAATTTTGCTCTTTTCTGCACAACGCTTTGTTCTTTCATCGCAAAATTGGTATCAACCTTTACTACTCATTGGTACTGTAAAACTACATTCAATTTATTACGCTAAACATCGTAAAAGTACTTTAAAAATGCATGTAAACTTCTACATACAAATTTGTTTTGAATCCCTATAATGCACGGTCCGATGACGTACAACCCGACAAAAAAAAACAAAATGTCTACAATAAATCTCACTGTTCTTATTATTTTACTAGCGTCATCTATGGAAGTCTTAAAGAACGCTTATTTTTTAAAATTTCAAGCTGTCAGAGAATCTTTCCACCCGTGCTTTGCTAGCTGTGCATTATTGGACCGTGCATTATAGGGACTCAAAACAAATTTTGTATGTAGAAGTTTACATGCATTTTTAAAGTACTTTTACGATGTTTAGCGTAATAAATTGAATGTAGTTTTACAGTACCAATGAGTAGTAAAGGTTGATACCAATTTTGCGATGAAAGAACAAAGCGTTGTGCAGAAAAGAGCAAAATTAAAATGCTCAAGCCATAATCCTCCCCAACCTGCAGCTATATCTTCGGAATTACAACGCGACCAGTGTTCTTTCTTAACTGAGCAATGAATAGCAATCTGATACTAACTTTTTGGATATAAAGTAAGTCGAAAGACCCCACCGTTAGGCTACACGAGAGGGGAGGATTATAGCTTGAACATCTAGCTATAATCCTCCCTAAACTATAGCAATATCTCCGGAATTATAATGATAGCAACTTTTTTACAACGATACCAACTAGTACCAAAGGAATAGCAAGTTTTAGCATTGTCAGAATGGAATTTCGTTAAGGTTTGATAGGGGAGGATTATACCTATAAGGACATGCCTAACGGATAGGAATGGGACGAAGGTCAATAAAACACCAATGTACTATGCTGAATGTTTATTTGGATATAATTAACATCTAAAACATCATCATAAACATAGTAAAATATCCATCAAATAAATGCACATGTAGTATATATTTTCTTAGTTTCCAATACAAAGAAGTTTTTGAAATAAACCTACCCATATTAATATTACCAATAAACAAATAAAATTATTAACCATATTAGTGTAGATATATTTTCCGTTAAATTATAATAAATTGTGCTTTTTAATTCTTAAATTCTATATTAGCCAAATTAATAATAAAAATATTAAGTATGTAAAGTGACGGGTTCCACTGAAATCTCGAATATATTAAATGGATTATAATGCGAATGTTAAATGAAATTCCAGCTCGCCGCGTCGACTAAATAATAAAAATAAAAACCATTATGATATGGTTAACTCGGAGGTTCTAAAGTTAGCATCAACAGATTACTTAACATTTGTATAAAAGTCATCTCAATATATTCTTATCTAAAGGGGTAAGGTGTCTTACAGGTAGACTCGTTGCGATGGGGAAACAGACCGTCACTGCTTAGCCGCTTGCAACCCTACCTGGCGTGTGGGGATGTTATTGTACGAGTATAGATCCCCACAGTCTACCTGTGTTGGTAAGGGAAGGGCGCGATGGAAGCGCGGCTACAGCTGCTGGGGTGGAAGAAACGATAGGGATGAGTGCCTCGGGGCAGAAGACTACACTACACGGGGGCCTACCACGAACATACAATTCACTCATTACAAATACAAATTCGGTATACATTACAGAGACTAAGAGAGACAATGGGCTCAATTCTGCGTGGCCTAGACTTGGGTGATAAATAACGTCACAGTGAAAAAGTCACAGTGATCAGGTGCCTGCAAAAGTCACTGTGACTTTTTAGAAAATAACAACGTTCCAAAATAACGTTGTTACTTCGCGGCTTCCAAGTCGTTCCGAGCGCGACCGCGCCGCGCGATAATTGTCACGGTTGGCGCCAAGCCACGCCAAGCAGCCGCGCTCCCGCGCGGTTGCGGCGGCGACCAATCATCGGTAGGTAGATTCGGCGACGACGACAGAGCAACAAGTATAGTAGACACGGAAACTATAAAAAAATGTCTTATTTGATTATTATTTTTTTTGATACTTTTAAGATAATGTAACAAATATTTAGTAATTATGGAACTTGTCAACTGTTCAGTCAGTCACTCTCGCCCGCGCTCAACTATAATCGACTATCGTTATGATTCCAAGTTCCAACCGTTCCACTTAGTTATCTAAGTTCCAAGCCCAATGTCGTTCCATGTAACCGACAAGTAACGACGTGACAAAGTCACGGTGATTTTTCACAGTGATTTTTTTGGAACTGGAACGACAGTCACGGTGATCGCAAAATAACGACTTAGCCCATGTCTAGCGTGGCCGCTAAAATATCTAAATTTAAGTTCGTTGGTCTCTTTCATTCATATATATGGGAATCGAAAAGGATGGGTGATGAATGAAGTTAATTTTGAATGAATCATATTTAAAATAAGCAGCGCAGCTGTCAAATTCAGCTTTTAGTCGGGATGTTTTTAAATTCTTGCTAAATTACGCGTAAAATCGATGTTTGACGTGTCTAAATGTAGGTTGGCAATCACCTGTCCCTTTTCGTTCTTAAGAACGTGTGAAAGGGACATAATATGGTTTTTAATTTTAAGTTAGAGCTTATTATGTAGAATCGGGCCCAATTTGTTTCAAATGTACACTCTCATATTCGTATTATATTGAGTAAGTAATGTAATATAAATCGAATTGTAATTGAAAGGTTTTATTAGCATTTTCGCGGAACTGGCCCCGGACAGTCCGAAACGCGGAGACTGTAAAGGAAATGTCACTACATCGCAAATAAGCAGTTCCATTAGTTATATCTTTGTCTAACAATACACCTTTAACTTGAATATGGTTTAAACACGAACATGCACATAGATTAACATGCTTGATTGATAGTGTTTCTGCTACAACTACTCGCTACTTGCTGAACGGTTAACAAATCCATCACTACCTACTGCCATTAATGTTATGGCATACACGTTGAAGATTGGAGACATCTATCTAATAATATACACGCCGTTGAGGAATGCCCGCTCGGACGCGCTAAAGATGATCGATCACGAACTATGACTGTTATGAACTACGATACATGATTTTATCACGAACGATCATTATTACGTATGAACCGTTAAAAAGATGGCGGATCCAGCTGTATCAACTTCAGTGCGTCTCTGGCGCATTCCTAAAGACGTATGTTTGCTAATAAATAACATTAATTTGACTAAAACATATGCCAGTCCGTGCGGCTTAATCGAGTCTGGTGTGCATAGTAACGGTCGGTTAGGTTTCCGTCAATCCATCGGTCGTTTAAAGCTAGCATTGCAATCCTATTAAAGCTCTCAGCCCATTAAAAATTTAAGCTGTCTAAGATATCCCTTGCGGTTCATAATCGTTTAAAAAATTCGATGTCGCGACATCATATTTAAAAATGTATACAAACACCTGTGATAATATACAGCAAGGATGATATGGGCATTTACAAGGAGTGATATGATAGTATAGGTAATGGAGATTGATTGCACTAATTAGATATGTACTTAAATGATAAAAAAGTTTTACAATTTTTATAAATTTTGGTACGTTGTTTAATTAAAATATAAATGCTCGATAAAGTGTCTTTTTCGTTGATAAGTTTCGTCCTGGCAACATTGTCGAAAACTACATAAAATGAGAGTACAAGCCAAATCAAAGGCCTCCAAATAATAGGCTTGATTTTTAATACAACTCAATAATGCCATAGATTACAAAAAGAACATAATATCGCATCCACTCACAAAAAACACTACACAACACTTTCGTTTAGCTTCCACTTAATTTGATGAACGTGAAAGCGGTGTTGTAAGTATTTTGAATGCGAATGGGGGCGTTTTAGATTAGTATGACTCATTCACGATTCGTACTGCAACTATGGCGCGCCCTTATCAATACAATAAGCGTTGCATACGGTCATCGTCGGAGCAATGGCTATCACGAACTGAGCAACTCGGTTGCTAGTCCACCGTAGCCGGATCGGAAAACTGCTCATCACTTGAAGCGACAACCCTAGCCGGCAAACCAGACATACTGGAATGTATTACCCGTTTTTATTGGGTTTTAAGTAAGGTACGTTTTTTTACATAGGTTAATTTTTTGCCCGTTTAGGTGGAGTTGCAAGTGCCGTTGTTACAAGCTGCACCTATTTTTATACACTAGACTTGATTAATTCATCTTATGTGATGCTCTACATTATAAAAAATAGATTTTTAATAACGTCAAATTTTAACAGATCTTTATCTAATTTTTATAATCAACAAATTAAATTTTGAAAAGGCAGCAGGTACCTCCGTCTATATTTCTATGTATTCGGCCAGCAGTGTTGCCACATCAAGCGATGACCGAAGCTTCCCTGGAGGCTTCTGCATCTACTTCTCTTACAAGTTTGTAAGAATCACATTGCGAAGAGTCGCAGAAGCCGCGCTCGATAGTAAATATGGTTTGAATGGAATGTTGAAGCTTACGTATAATAGTATAGTCATATATTGCATAAGGGAGCATGTGCTTTGTTAGGGATGAGTCGAAAATTAGTAATACATTAGAAAAAGTTCAAGTAAGAAATATTATAGTACGCAATAATACAAGGAATTGTTTAGGTGACTGGTGTTGCCAGGACGTGGAATTTAGAAAGGTATAAAAATGGCATTTAGTTTTTTACAGCCTTTGAAACCGCAGCACCAACGCTGAATGTACTACCCCGACAGGTAGTTTTGATTTGAAGACATATTTCATGACTAGCTGGTATTATCTTCTAACGAGATGAAATGTACAACTATAGCAATCATCAAAACCATCCTTTTCCTTTTAACAAAATATGTCAAGTTCTCCCAAAATTCTTCAAAAAGTTCATTATACTCCAATTGATTTTTAATTTAGTTGTACATTTTCAACCCTTACAAAAAGGGAACAAGAAAAGAAACTGCATTCTGAGTAATGAAAACAGCGCTGCCATCTGTACATTGAAACGCTATCTAAGCAAAAAACACATTCAAAGTTAACACAGAGCACTGAAATCTGGTCGCTCTCGCTTTTACTACAGACAAAACTATATTAATAATCAAAATCCTTGTTCAAGCGTAGAGCCATATTGCAACAAATTCAAAATCTATAATTATTATAATGTTGAGAACCGAACTAAACAGTAGGTTAAGACTTTTTTGGCTTTACATATTAATTGAAGTAATTCGCCGAATGCAATATCTCCTGCTTCGGGAGTACGAAGGTATGATATCGGAGAGACGTGTGACGTCACTGGGCGGGTGCGGAACGGTTTTTGGTTGTAGAAAGCGATTAGATTTCAGTGTTCTATATATAAATAAGTGTGTATGTGTCGGAGTAGTGTACGGTGTTTGGTGGTGTGGGTAGCCGGCGGCCGGTGAAGCTAAGGCTTGTCTGCGCCGGCGGCCGGTTTGCCGTTCGAGTACTGCGGAGGGGAGTTAGTGGACTGATGCTTCTCGTCCGTCATAACTGATACTAGCTCTTCGACAGCGCGCCCTAAATCATCTGTGGAAAAAAAACATGTGGTTACAATATTGAAAGTTAAAAGCAATTAGTTACGGACATCCAAACTACAAGCCTATAGTCATTCATTACTAGATTAAGGGGGCCTCCCTTCGTGGAGAAGTGTAGCAGTAATCTAGATGCAGGTGGGTCAGAGATCGCAGTTTCTGTTGATGACACAGGTGAACGTCACTGCTACCCGTTCCCTGTGGTATGTACCTAATAGTGCCTTTATTTAATCGCCTTCAAAATGCGGCAAAACTAAAAACACGCATGGTTTAATTTTCGGGTTAAGACATAAGCGAAGATAGGCCGATCTTTGGGTTTCATAATTTTATTTATCTTCCAAACACGTGACAGGACCTTACTAAGTCGTAAAATGAGAAGATATGCGAAAGACCCTAGGCTTAATATTTATGTCTTATTAATTGCTCAATATTACCTTACGGCAGTCGTCCTGTTAGGTTAGCAAGAAAAAAAAAAACAATTCCGTTAATTACGCTTTTAACAAAGGCTAAACCATTAGACATGCGAAATTCATGCAGTTGAACTTAAAAATACAACAAATTGTGATCTTAAACAAATACAAAATATTAAAAAATCGCTACATAAACTGAAAAAAAAAACTTAATTGAAAGAAAACTACAGGACTGTCAAAAGCAGATTAAGCTGGGCACTTCCTGAATCCTGACTCAATAGATATAAAGTTCAGTGTTGAGTTTGATCTGCTGTTGACTGTCAAATATATTTAAATTTTTATTTTACCTTAATAACAATCACGACAAATTTAAAGCCTACCAAAGAAATAAGAAACCTCGCCATATTGCGGGATTTCAATGGAACTAATTTTATAAGGAAAATTGTTGCCATCGTTATAAAAATATACACGTGGCGCCCCCAGAGCAGGATTCTTTTTTATTTGGTCAGGCTTTACAATATTTAACTAATAAAACACAACACAAAAATAAAGATATTATACTTACTTATGTAAAATTACAAAGTTTGACAAAAAATAACAAAAGTCACTTACTCGTATATGCAACTTTATACAAAAAAATGTCATATGTGTTTAATCACCTTATAACGCATTCATTAAATTCATTTCTTGTCAAACTTTATTTCAAAATAATTATAATATCAAATTATAGGAATCCACCGAAAAACACAAACTCGAAAAAAGGACAACACAACCAAACCAACAATTCTGAACACTGCAAATAAATCAGTGAATAGAGATGCGGACTGGCACTGGCGCGTTAACCAACTAAAACTAATTTGAGCTCTGTAAATAATAAAAAAAAAACAACCAAATCCAAAGTGGTCAATTCAATGGATATGGTCGCTCTTGTAAATTTTCACTCGTTAAATTAGCGTAGCGCAGTAGTTTTTCAAATCAAATCAAAATATACATAATTGCACATAATAAAAACAAGTACAAGTAGTAGTAGTAGTTTTCGTTATTTTTTTTCTTAAATCGTCATTGTAATTTACTAACAACCATAGACAACTTTGGTCCCTGGTATTTATAATTATTGACGTCGAAAAAGGTTTTGTAAATATTTGGTACGTTGATTGTAAACCTTTTGACTTGTCCAATTCTAACACATGGTTTTTCGAATTAGCTCCGGGATTTGAGCTGAATGAATGTGTATGTGTTCTGTAAAACTTTGTAACGCGTAGAAGCCAGTCCACAGCCCTACACCTACATGAAGCGGCATGGTATGTCACACGTGACGTCACGGCGTCTGACCTGCGCAGTGCATCAAACTGTGCACCGTGTGGGGCGGCGGCGGCGGGCGCTCGCCGATCGGCAGCGAGTCGCGCGCCGCGCTCGGCCCGGCCCAGCCGCTCCCGCCGCCATCTTGGGTTACACGCACGCCAAAATGGCGGGTTAGCTACTTTTTTTATACATACAGGAACCAGGAACTGACCCCATACATACCCCATAATACTCGTAGTAAGTCTTCATTGTCATATTTTTTACATACAAAAACTGAAGCCAAATTTTAAAACCGGGTATATTCCCATTTTTCTTAGTTCAACTAAATTAAATTCATATTAGCCTAACTTAACTTAGCTAGGATATTCTTCAATTTAATCGTTAAGTATTTATTTATACAATTGAATACATCAAGATCATTATGTAAAAGAACAGAGGCACTAAAGTCATAGGAACACGTCCACAAGGTTTACGCTTCTAAGAACAAAGAGGGACGGGAGATATTTTATAGAAGTGAAACATCGAAATCATCCGACTTATTAGGTACTTATCTACGCTTAATGTAACAGCTGAGCTCTTATTTTAATTAAATTCCATTAAAATTTCAAAATTTTCATCTCCCGCCCTTCGTGGTTCCCGTATAAAGGATACATTTAACTCGTTTGCTGTCAATTTAGAGAAATCTATTGCGTTTTGCAGCACACATTTGTACAAAGGTTGAATAGCTATCATAATTTTGAAGTGTGACTTGAGTCTGGGAAGGAGCTTTGTGGATAGTGTTGTAGTAAGGGGGGAGGGGGGAGGGGGGAAGTACTCACTGGTTTGTGCCTCGTGGTAGAGTCCGTTGTGCATCTTGGCGGGCGAGTCTGTGGCGAGCTGCGAGGCGGTCACCGAGCGAGTCTGCAGCGTTCCCGTGCGCCCCGGGGGCGAGTTCTGAGAACACACATTGCTATCACATCCACACATCTTTACTCTTCACAGAGCAGCGCACACCTGCCACTTGTCTTCAAACTAATATCGCATCGCATACTTAAATATATTCAGTTTGAGCAATTTGATCGGCGGCAGCGGTCATTCGTGGGGCGCGAGTCCAAGCCTCGGTCGGCACGTACCAATGTGTTTTCGAATTACGAATTCTAATAAAGTATGTATGGTAACGTTCATAAATGCAATTACATCACGTGCCCTTCTGAAATTATATTTCTTCAAACGCATTTCGGGTAAAATATGTGTCGTGCAAAGCACAAAAAATAAGAATAACATGCTCCTGATAAAAAGTAATTTTAAGTGTGTCCGTTATATTCCTGCAATTATGAGCGTGACTCTACGTTTATTCGACGCTTTTACGATAAAGGAAAACATCGTGAGGAGGCCTGTACACACCGGCGAAGAAATACAAAGGTTGCATGTGACGTAGCCGACTCGCATTGGGCCCTTCGGTAGGGACCAGGGATATACGTAGATATGGGCTGTAGTTACGAACCTCATCCAGCAGTCGGCGGAGTCTTTGCAGCTGAGCCTCGAGCTGCCTATTGTGCTCCTCCAAGATCTGCATGCGAGCTTCCAGGCGCCCCTTGTGCTGCCTCAGCAGGCGAGCCTCAGCCATCATGTCCTGGGGCAACCACGATCTTATCACATATTGTTGAAAAGGTCTCAAGCAACGACCGTTCTTTAATGTCTTTGTACTCAATACAATATACCTACTACGAAACACATACAATAGTCAAAATGCGGGCTACACACTACCCTAGTGCCCCCTAGTACTATTTTCTAAACATCGGATGTTGTAATCGGATCTTTTGGGGAGGCCTTTGTCCAGCAGTGGACGTCTACTGGCTGAAATGATGATGATGATGATGATGGATGTTGTAAAACTACCGGTAACCTCTTGCCTTACCGACACAAAGCTGGTAGGCACATTAACACTTTATTCGAGTTAGTACCTTACTCGTAATATGATGATATGCTTTACACTTTACTAATAATTTCAAATAATAAGTCCATAGAAAAAAGTCGCAAATCATGTTTTTTCCAAGGCGTTCTGTTTTTTGCATTGACAACTCGGCCAGTTATTTTGGTATACCAACAACTGGATTTCAGCAATCTCGTTGAGCAGTGGGGTCCGGAGAGACGTGATACTTAGAGAATAGTTTTCTTTGATAAATATAGCGTGGCGCCCGACGCCCGCTTGCCAGGGTCGCCATGGCAATAATCAGTTTTACCTCTGGCCTATAGATGTTTGACATGAATAAATAGGGTTGTACCTGGTCTGCGGTGAGCGGCACGGGCACGTTGCGCGCCTCGATGGCTGCTAGCGCGCTTTGATGCGCCTGCTCCTCGGGCGTTGACCCCGGCGTCTGCTTGGCCTTCAGCCGCTCGTACTCCGCCTGCAGGCTCGCGTTCTCCTCCTCCAGCTCCCTGATACACCACCACCGTCAATACACAACAGAACACACCTCGAATACATTCCATGCGCGAAACACAAACGATATAGAAGTTGGTGGTCGCGACCTCTAACCTCCAATTCATACTACTATGAGTGCGGTTCGCGGGCAATGCCGTAGTTACTTAGTCCCTTAAAACATTATTTTCGCCCAAACTTGAGAACCAAACTAAAGATCTCATACTATGAAGTGAGATTTGCGCGGAAATAAAAACGAAACTTCTGTTTTCAGAGAATTATTATTAGAGTAGACACCAAGGTTTGAGGCTCTCCTCTCGAGCTGCCACTAGATCCTTTGGTATACCACCACTTTGGGGTAAAGCCTTTCATTTCCCCGCAAATTCGATATTAATATTTCTTTCAAATCTTTTGTTTTGTTATTTTAATACATTCAGAAAGTAGGATTGTCAAAGAAATTTTCTTGCTGGCTGTGGGTATAGCCGAATAATTCATAAAAGTTTAAAAATACCTTAGTTAAAATGTGTTACTAACATTAAAACTTAAACAAAAATACGCCGAAACGAAAAAAAAAACTTAAACAAATCATTAAAGTTAATTTAATTTTTTTCCGATCAGAGGGGCTGCTCTTGACGGCGATTCTGATCCGTCGACATAGAATATCGGGCGTTCCATATTCTCGAAAGCCACACTGACACCAACTTTCAAGGTTTCATAATGGGCGGATATTGAGTGAACAAATGAAATCGGACATTTGTCAACTCTTGGCGGGCAGATTTTTATGGGCGCTCTAGACTCTGGTATTGCATTGGGTTGAAATCGGGATTGATATTAACGCCAAGAGTGTCTACACTAGAGTACAAAGGTAGCTGTGGTACTAGGGTATCAGCACGTATGAGGAAGGTGTAGCGGTGAGTAGTGAGTACCTGATCATAGCCTCGAGCTCGTGTCGCTGTTCGCGGTGTATGATGGAGACAACCTGCACCGGCGAGCGCGGCGCCTCCTCGTCGTTCGCTCCGCCGTTCAATGACGCGCAGTACTGGGCGATCAGCTGATGCTCCTCGTCGCTGCAAGTGGTTAACTCTAACTCAATTTTTTTTATTTATTACTTATTAGTTTTATGGAATACTTAAGAGCGTAGCCGAACCGCATTTTTCCATACAAACGTATGTATTCTCCTATTTTATTAACTGAATATTGCGTCTAGAGCTATAGTTTTTTATGAAATCTAGTTTTACTATACCTATTATACTACATTTTTAGGGTTTCGTACCTACCGTACATTTTTAGACTTGGAAAAAATTAAGTATTGCAAAATATATGTGTGATATATCTCATGAAAGGGCTTATTATGACGATGTCAAATATTTTTTTCTTTACAATTCTACGTTAAATAGTTTTGTAGTTATTTAAGAAAATCGGAGAAAAATGACCATGCTCATTTCCTCCAAACAAATGAACCGAGTCGAGGAAATGTATGAGGACATCTCAACAGCCATACATACTTCCGAGTCTCACTTTACTGTTGTCATGGGGGACTTCAACGCGAAGCTGGGCAAACGAATCGGGAATGAGCTGAGAGAGGGGTTATTTGGAGTTGGAGACCGAAATCCCCGGGGCCAACTGCTGGTGGACTTCATGGAGAAGGAAGGACTCTACATGATGAATTCCTTCTTCAAGAAGTCGGAACACCGTAAATGATCCTGGGTTAGTCCCGACGGCAAGACCAAAAATGAGATAGACTTCATCTTGTCGACGAGGAGACAAGTATTCAATGATTTCTCTGTGATCAATTCAGTGAAAACTGGGAGCGATCACCGACTGGTTAGAGGCTCATTGAATATCAATGTCAGACTCGAAAGAGCTCGCTTGATGAAGTCTACGCTCCGTCCATTGCCAATCCAAATCCAAAACCCCGAACACTTTCAGCTCGAACTGCAAAACCGATTCGAATGCCTAGCAGATTGCGAGGGAGTGGACGAATACAATGACAGGTTCGTGGAAGATGTCCGTACAGCGGGGTCCAAGTTCTTTAAGACCCGCCGCTCAAATGGAACCAAAAAGATTTCAGATTCCACGCACAGGCTCATAAAAGAAAGACGGAAAATGGTCCTGCAGTCCGCAGATGATGCTTCCTGCTACCGGCGGCTCAATAGACAGATCTCAAAGTCTCTGACTCGCGACATTCGCCAATTTAATACAGATCGTATTAAGGAAGACATTGAGCGTAACAAAGGCTCTAAAGTGTTCGCAAGAGATCTGTCTATGGGGCAAAGCCAACTGACGAAGCTGAAGACTTCGGACGGTAGAACCGTGTCATCTAAGCCTGAGCTACTGGAGGAAATCGAGGGATTCTATGGACAGCTGTACACGACAACACGGACACCTGTCAGCCAAGCTCCAACTGACCCCAGAGCTAGGCTAACCCGACACTAAACCGAAGACTTCCCGGACGTCAGCCTGTACGAGGTTAGGATGGCTCTCAAACAGTTAAAAAACGATAAGGCGCCGGGTGATGACGGAATAACTGCTGAGCTTCTGAAGGCAGGTGGTACACCGGTCTTGAAAGCCCTTCAGAAACTGTTCAATTTCGTCATCCTCGAAGGTACAACGCCGCAGGCGTGGCTTAGAAGCGTGGTGGTCCTCTTCTTTAAAAAGGGAGATAAAACCCTTTTGAAGAACTACAGACCCATCTCGCCTCTGAGCCATATCTAAAAATTGTTTTCGAGAGTCATCAAGAATCGTCTCGCGCGCAGGTTCGACGACTTCCAGCCTCCCGAACAAGCCGGTAGACCACATCCACACGCTGCGGCAGGTTATACAGAAGACCGAAGAGTATAATCAGCCAGCCACTATGCTTAGCGTTCGTGGACTATGAGAAAGCCTTCGATTCGATTGAAACTTGGCCAGTGCTGCAGTCTCTTCAGAGGTGCCAAATTGACTACCGGTATATCGAGATGTTGAAGTATTTGTACGACAATGCCACTATGTCAGTCCGACTCCAGGATCGGAACTCCAGACCAATCCAGCTGCAGCGTGGAGTAAAACAGGGATACGTTATTTCTCCGAAACTGTTCACCGTTGCACTGGAGGATGTCTTTAAGCTTCTGAACTGGAAAGGACATGGCATCAATATCAATGGCGAGTACATTTCTCACCTTCTGTTTGCCGACGATATCGTAGTCATGGCTGTGACCTTGGAGGACCTCGGCACAATGCTCATTGACCTCAATAGAGTTGCCCAACAAGTGGGTCTGAAGATGAACATGGAGAAGACAAAAGTTATGTCGAACACCCATGTAGTACCCACTCCAATAAAAGTTGGGGACTCCGCTCTCGAAGTTGTAGACCATTACGTCTACCTGGGACAAATAGTCCAGCTAGGTAGATCTAACTTCGAGAAGGAGGTCAATCGTCGAATCCAACTTGGACGGGCAGCGTTTGGGAAGCTGCGCAATATCTTTTCGTCCCAAATACCGCAGTGTCTTAAGTCTAAAGTCTTTGACCAATGTGTGTTACCAGTGATGACTTACGGATCTGAGACGTGGTCGCTAACGATGGGCCTCATAAGAAGGCTTAAAGTCACCCAAAGAGCGATGGAGAGGGCTATGCTTGGAGTTTCCTTGCGTGATCGAATCAGGAATGATGAGATCCGCCGGCGAACCAGAGTCACCGACATAGCCCGAAGAATCGCTAAACTTAAGTGGCAATGGGCTGGGCACATTGCTCGTAGAACCGACGGCCGTTGGGGCAGAAAGGTTCTTGAATGGCGAATGGCGCGCCGGAAGACGTAGTGTGGGCAGGCCCCCCATGAAGTGGACCAACGATCTGGTGAGGGTCGCGGGAAGCCGCTGGATGCGGGCAGCGCAGGACCGATCATTGTCGAAATCCTTGGGGGAGGCCTTTTTCCAGCAGTGGACGTCTACAGGCTGAGATGATGATGATGAAGACGACCGTGTGACATTAAATAATGAATTTAAAACATGAAGGCTACTTTCGGGTGATAAATTAGTCTTTGAAAAAAAGTTTTGCTAACTACGAGTATACCATGTGACACGTCAAATGAAAGGGCTTTTTGTAACGATCTCAAATATATATATATATATTTATAATTTTACAATTAATAGTTTGGAAGTTATTTTAAAAAATCGGCGAATCATTACAGTCATCTCCCACCATAATCTACTGGGCCGATACTTTAGTAAAAAATACTGACGATGGATCTTATAGATTACAGGAAAACTTATAGAAACGTTTCCCGGGCTCGGTGTCGCGCCTGCGGCGGCGGCGGTGCCAACCAGTAATTAGATTTTTTTTCTATTAGGCCGTCGCTTTTATTTGCAACGAGCTTTCAAAAATTTTGATTGACATGTCGGTGGAAGGTCGAGGTGTCCTATAACAACGGCCATGGAACAACGGCGGTGTGATCAAACCGCGGAAACACAACGATACCGAGTTGTAAAAACTAACAGCGCCATCCATGATCAGATCACTGAACAACAGCTGGAGATCATACTGATTACGAACCAAGGAATTTGCAACTCTAGATTATTGCTCACCCACGTCTCTGCAAAATACAACCTCGTCTATCCTACCACAATTAGGAGCTATTACATTTATGCCAACCTAGATGGCGCATGTCAACCAGAATAAACTGCCAAAGGTTGTTCTAGTTCTTTTATCCAAAACTATTGTCTAGCTAGTTTAATGGTGAAATAACAGATGGCGCGCTTTACAAAAATATGCATTTGCGTTTTACTTATAGATGTACCTATTTTCAGAAAAGTGTATTATTTATTTTGTATTGTGTAATTTTACGGATTACAGTTTATCTTATTTCCATTTACTATTGCAGCTTTTTCGCTTGACATGTTTTCATACCAGTATCACAGTTGCCTTTTAAGTTTTGCGTTGCGAGTGGAATGTTCGCGCTCACTTCGCGCTCACCTGTCAGGGGTGTCGCCAGGCCTGGCGCCCAGTTCAACCTGCGCGAGTCGCGAGGCGTACAGCTCGAGCCGCGAATGCATGTCGTCGCCGCCGGATGATGCTCCCGCGCCGTGCTGCGGCGACGGCGCTGGCGACTCCAAAGCGTCGCCTGGGAAAATAGGAAACAAGTTTAAGCACGATTCGATCAAAAATGAGTACGTCTCACTCACGTTAAGAGCGAACGACGTATACTTGACAATAAGAAATTGAGTTATTTACATTCATGCAAATAAAATATTCATACATATTGTTACGGACGTGGAGTCCGGGATTTGTAAGAAAAGCCGAATAACTTGATTTGAGAATTTATTCGACGATAATCAGGTCGCAGGTCCAACCACAGCTGTACCCAAATCGCAGAGTCGCTCGTAGTCCGTTGGTCTCGCTGAGTTCGCAGGTGTCTTCACTGGTCACTCCAATCACGATGTATCCAAATCGCAGGGTCGCTCGTAGTCCGTAGGTATCGCTCTAGTCGCAGGTTTCTTCCACTGATCGCTTGTAGATCGCTTGTTGAGATCGCTTCGGTAGCTCAGAAATGAACTGGCGTTGGCCGTCGTCTCGGGCGTTTATATACCCCCACGAAACAATGGGTTGTTTACGCGATGCTTAATTTCTGGAGTAATCCCATTGTAATCGTGTAATCGGGCAATTTCTAGAACATTTCCTTTGTACTCGGACAATCAATTCGACTGTTCACAAAATGTGAGATTATTGTAGGATTGCGAGGCGCGAATTCATCTCACTTTTTCCTATAATTTACTTATATTGGCATTTGCAGGACTAATTGCATTCACGTAATTCTATTACAGGAGTAATATAGGCGTAAACGGTATTGATGCGGTCTATTATAAACACAATATAAGTAAAAGTTTACTTATAAAGTGGGCCCTTTTCCGGACTTATATGTGGATATAAGTGTCATATAGTCCTAGGGAAATGATATCCTGGAGATAGTTTAAAAACCACTTTTTGCTGGTTGGGTACTTGTCATTAAACAATAGGCGCGCGATGTCACCAAATTCGAGTAAACAAGTGGCTTGCTTAGGTGAGTTTGTGCCTTACAGCGTTGACATAAAGTCTATCTTCGTTTGCATCGCGATCCTCCGATGACGCAATTGGAATTCCCCATCCTTTATAGTTGCACAGATGTACTTATAATTATTTATATCGAATTTGAGTAGCGATCTCTCGAACGTTCTAGCAAGTTCGTAACAATAATTATATTTACAATTATTTCAATTAATTCTTGAAAGTAAAAATATCCTAGATATGACAGGACTTTTAAGGAAATCGACTCAAATTATTCTTGTTTCTTCAATAGTTTGACCAACGGATACAACACGATTCGTGTGTAAATAATATCATGGAAGGGAAAATTGAGGGCAAGAGAAGAAGGGGCAGACCAGGGCAGACCAAAAAAGTGTTTACCTACCTATACAATAATTAAAGAAAGTACAGGTTGAGTCGTATCAGGGAGCCAAACGACTAGCACAGAAAAGAGAAGACTTAAATGAAGAGAGTGTGGTTGTACTGTAGTATGTTAGCTACCTTCAAGTACAGTCTGCACCGGCAGGTACCCCACGCGCGGGTGCTTCTTGAAGTATCGCGCTGACTTGAACTTATTGCGCAGCGCGCGCGTGAAGTCGCGCACGTCTTCGCCGGAGGTCGTCTGCAAACAATAAACAGTCACTTTTCAAAGATACACTATGAGCATCGAAGTACTAAAGAAGACTTCTCGAATACATTCTGTGAATAAAATGCACGGCTAGAGGAAAAACAAAATACAAACGCCATAGAAATTGAAGGTCGCAACCTCAAAGAGTTCAAAGAATTTATTTTTTAACTTTTGGACATCACTTAGTTAAGTCAAATTTACATTATCTTTTCTGGCGAGTTCAAAATCTTGGCTGTCTTCTGTGGAGAAGAATTCGCTGAAGAAACTTCTTTTAAACATATTTTTACAATTATTATAATTACTAATAACAATGTTTTGTAAAGTACGATTGAAAAAGCCTGTCACCCAAGCACCTATTCCCAGTAATCTGTTGCGGTCCGCGGTTGTCGTTTCTATGTACAATTAGTAGTTCAATGACTACGAGACACAAAGATCGCTATCTTATTTTAGACGCGTACCGAATTTTAACCCAAACACTTCGTTAAAGGTGTTTTTAGTTAGGGCTCCCTATGATTTTATTATAACTCTGCTGGTCCCGTTAGGCAAAAATAGTGTGTCTCTATGTCTATGGTTAAAAGATACAATGTAGAAGTCGCAAAGATAGTGCAAGGCTAGGTGTAAGGACCTAAAGTGTTTCCAAAAGAAAAATCAAGATCACTAACTAAATTAGGCCTAATTTAGTGGATTGGGAATAGGTCAGATTTTTCTCTTATAAGGGTAATCTGATAATTATTTCGCAACTATTTTGGCTGTTTCAATCCCAATTATGATCTCATACTTGAGACGGGAAAGAAGCGAGACGGCAACACTTACGGTACAGTATTTTTGTGTCGAATGAAAAGAGACGGAGAACAATCCTTACCGCGGTGCAGTATTCTTGCATTGGATGAGTCAGCTTGTGATTCTTAGCCTTGCGCCCGCTAAAGAAGCATTTCTGGCACATGTCGAAGTTGAAGCATTTCAGGCAGCGGTATCTGTGGAGATTGTATAACATCAATATTTGCAGTTGATCCCACAGCTATCTACGGATGTAGTCGTTATAGGAGTCATTTCTTGTGCCTAAGGCCACAGTAGACTAAGAACAGTAGGTTATCTTCATACCAACGTGCCGCAACGATGCGCGCCGTGTAGGCACGTGCTGCCACACACACACTAGCATAATCTATCATCATCATTAACAGCTCATAAATGTCCTCATCGAGGGGCTTGAGCCTACCCTGAAATCAGAGGGAATAGGCCTTAGTCGACCACGCTAGCTCAGTGCAGTTGGTCAACTTCACACGCAACCCTTGAATTACTTCGCATCGCAAGTGTGTGCAGGTTTCCTCACGATGTTTTCCTTTACCGTAAGAGCGTCGAATAACGTACATATGAATTCGAAAATCGAAAACACATTGGTACGCGCCGAGGTTCGAACCCGTGATCTTCCGAATGGAAGTCAACGGCCTTAGCCACTTGGCCACCGACGCTCTAATCTATATTTTGTGGTAGTGTGTGCGTGACAGCGTGTACCTACACGGCGGCGCGCGGCACGGACGCACACATTCGACGGGTTGTGGCTCGTTTGTATGAAGATGGTTGTAAGGCGGCTCAATAATCCCGAGAGCAGGGTTTGGTCACCTGAAGCCGATGATGGGGTAGTCCTTGCAGATGTTGCACTTGGCCTGGTGGCGCGCGGTCTCGGCGGCGGACAGCCGGTGCAGCACTGGCAGCCACACCATGGACTGCGGCTCCTTCTGCAGCCACTGCAGGAAGTGGAACGCCTCGATATACATCAGCTGACCGTCCGCGTCGCGCTCCAAACTCTTCTCCTTCTCTTCTTTATCCTTCTCCTTGTCTTTCTCTGGAATAGAATGTGGTTGCACGGTTAGTTTGTTATTTTTTTCTTTTAGGTGATTTTGTTACTAATGAAAAGAAGGCATCTCAAAAATAGTAAGAACGACAGCTTCTAAGTTTGTTATTAACATTTTTAAGGTAATGTAGTACATTATAGTAGAGGCATACACCTTTTAGAATTAAGCAAAGACATGCACAAAAAGCAAGGACATAATTTGAGAAAGAAAAACTTTTTTTGTCCAATCCATCAAAAAATATTATAATGTGAAAGTAAATCTATCTGAACTGCCTAAACAATTTAACAAAGTGTAGCCTACTAGAAATAATAATAATAAAGAAAATTTTTACAGTTTTACAGAAAAAAAAAATTTATCCAAGAGAAAAAGCAATCCATAATTATACGTAAAGCATGACCAAAGAAATATGACACCTGCTCTGGGGGCGCCACGTGTATATTTTTACGACTATGGCAACAATTTCTCTTATAAAATTAGTTCCTCTGAAATTCCGCGATATGGCGAGGTGTCATATTTCTTTGGTCGGGCTTTAAAACATGCAAAAAGCGGACAATTATATGATATGTAGTTCAAACTTGTATCTTGGTAGCATAAAATAATGAAGCGATGATGTGACGCAAGTTAGAACTTATTCCAAGATCAGATTCAATTTTTGCTTCAAATGAATAAAGTATACTAAAAAAGTAAAAATATAAGTAAAAGATGAAAGTAAAAATATAGGGAATACATGCGAAAGCTAAATAAATATAGAATGAGGTTTACCACAGACAGGAAGATACACGACATACAGTGTGCAACACAACGCCGATTTGTTAGTAATTCTTAATGTTAGATCAATTTAGGCCAAATGCACTTCATAAAATAAAATAATAAAACAACAAACTTTTTTTGTGGTACCCTTTGTTTGTAAAAAAACTAATAATGTCGTCAAAAGTTAAAAAGCTTTCGACTGTTAGTAACATCTGTATTAATTTCATAATAAAAAGATTGTAAAAAAAAAACCAAAAGGTTTCTATTTGAAGTAAGATTTTACAAAATCATTTTTCAACGTCAAATTTTAATGAAGTTAGTAAGCTTTGCCCAAACCACTGGGCGGTCACTCCATACAGAAAACTACTTCTTTTTGAATAACAACTGAATATCAATTACAAGTCAATGGCGCTAGGCGCTATGTAAAACATCCCGAACGCCCCAGGTAGAGTCCCGCGGCGCCTGCGGGGTGCGGGGCGTGGGGCGCTATATCGGGCGGGGAACTCATGCCGGCGCGGAGGGGTGAGTGTCCTTTCTGTACGGGTTAGTACTATTATTTTCTATGTGCCCAAACTAAGAATTGAGGTTACCACTTGACATTACAGTTTTTGTAGTAAAGTAGAGTGCAGGTGGCCTCACAGTGTGTCGGTACGCGAGGCGCGTTTACCTTTCCTGTCGAGGGTGCCGCCCTTACCGGCGTCCTTGCTGGAGGCCTGCTCGAAGCAGCTGCGCACCGACGGCTCGATGTTGGAGCCCCCGAACGCCGCCACCTCGCCCAGCTGACGGGGCACCTGCAATCAAACAAACAACTCATACATCATTACTATGTCTAAAACTAGCGACCCGCCCCGGCTCCGCACGGAAATATGGTTATTGTGGGTTATCCTTAAGTATATTATGCATGTATTATACTTAAAAACCTTCCTCTTGAATCACTCTATGTATTAAAAAAAACCGCATCAAAATCCGTTGCGTAGTTTTAAAGATTTAAGCATACATAGGGACATAGGGACAGAGAAAGCGACTTTGTTTTATACTATGTAGTGATTACGTACTTCTCCCTATTCAATATTCAACTTTCCATTTTTTTTCTACAGGTTACCCGGCGGAGATAATCCGTAAAAATAATAGCTAGTATCTAGTATTTAGAAAACAATTTCTTTTAACTGATTTCCAGTATACATTCGGGTTGACGCCATAATAACAAAATATAATAATGTCCTTTGGAAACTATATAAATATTCATTATTTTTTTTATTTTATAAGTTTCAATATAACTGGTCAGAGATAACAATAAGAAGTTATAGGTATAACACAAATAACCTTTGCAAAAGAAATTTATATAAATTTTTAGACTAACTAATTATTTACAGAACCGGTATTACAAATTAAAAAACGCAGCACGATTCTTTCACAATCACTGTGGTAAGCGAAAATATACGGGTTAAAAATATTCGCAAGGCGCGCGTAAATAAGACAATAAACAATTTATGTTATTTGCCAGATTATTTTTATGATAGCAGCATTTGCATGGCATAAATGATTCAGCTCTAAGAATAAAGAAATATTACAAACCTGGATGCAATCATGCAGCAGCAATCCGAGCTTCCTCTGGTCGGCGCGGCAAGACGGATCCGCGATCAGACGGAACAAATATCTGCAAATATCCACTCGTTACGGCACTGTTCCAATATCACACCCTTTCCAAATACCCTCCAACATATAGCTCCCTATAACGCACAGCAATTATCAATTCAATTGAGGAAAAAAGCATTCAGATCGCGGCAAATGAAAAAAATACTGAGACAGTGTCCGCATTTGATACCGACTGATTACGAGTACATTTTGATTATTATACATTTTGATTATCATACCCATAAAGTTATTAACTTTGCGCTACGGAAATAATTAATTTAATTTTGCAATTTAATCAAAATACGAAAATATCTCACTGAATATTTTAATCATAATAAATTTAAATAAGCTTAGAAAGTGACAATAATATTAAGAAATTCGCAGCGTCTTAACCTAACAGCTCAGCAAAATACCACGTGGTAGGAACTCGCTTCGCATCGAAATCGGTTCGGCACAAGATGGTCGAACATAGCGTGGTCGAGAGGCCACCCCGCCTGCTATATCGACCAAAAAGTGACAAATCGATTTCGAAAAATGTCCCAAAGTCGAACTTAGGTGTCTAGAGGCCCTGTCATTTAAAAATAACTAAAATCTGACAATAATAATTCTACCATATTGCGGATAGTTTGTGCACTAAAAATTAATAAAATAGTAATGATTCTGTAAGACTAGACAGACAGGATGATTCTCGTTCTGCTGTATATCTACAACTTTTTGTGTCTTTGCCATAGTGGTTATAACAAAATGTGAAACTGTGTGTACGTGTGTATTTGTCATAAAGTAGCCTTAATTACTTCAACAGTTCTACCGGGTCCGGTGATACTAATACATCGATTTTGTGACGTAAACATAGGTCGATAAAAACAAAATTTCTTGACATGTACGAGTATTTTGGTGTTCTTTTGGCAAGTTGAATTAACAAATATTTTAAACAAAAAGGTAAACTTCTTAATTGTCAGATTTCGTTACCAGGGCCCCATAGCTGCATAGAGACGCGCGGTGATTCCGGCGCCTCGCGCTGGTTACCTATACTTCTCCTCGAGGTGGCCCTTGCAGAGCAGCACGAGGCCCACTTTGAAGCTGAGCACGCGGATCTGGCCGGTGCGCTGGCTGTCGTACACGTTCAGCAACCAGTTGATAGACAGATCCAGGCAGAGCGGAACGTTCACCAGGCTCGGGTTCTCGGCTGCGATCACCTGCAAAAATTCACTATTACGTTAATAGGTTTTAGGTGGATAAAGTATCGTGTAAAAAAAATACAGTAATAGTTATTTATGATACTAGTGCGGAAAGTCTTTCGCACGTGTATCATACAAGATTTTACAATGCATTGTGCAAGAAAAAAAACAGTTATATTTAAAAAGGCGTATAAAATGACGGGATTCATAAACAAAACACATTCGCGCTGAAAAAAACATCTACTGCGCATGTGCAAAGCTGTCGAATCGCAATAAGGCAATGAGTAAAATTTATTCAGCCACGCAAATTTTTAATTAATATTTGAACGTAATTTATCAATAAAAATCAATTTCTAAAGTAATTATACTAATTATAAACGCGTTTATTGAATTGTTATTTTTATTGTTCCCTTTATATTAGTAACAATTGGTAATAAAAATATCTCAAATACTGAAATGTTAGGTTGACTGGCTGAATGACAGGCTGAGCAAAAATAAAAAAAAACTGAAAAGTAAAAAGCACTAGTGCGGAAAAGTGCTACTTTCCGCACTGTTTGGCTGCCTAGAAAACGCTCCTTTTCGAGCACATGCATTGTAATAGTTATTTATGATACTAGTGCGGAAAGTATGTGATTTCCGATGAGTGTCATTTTATTCACGAGCGAGCAAAGCGAGCGAGTGTATAAGCCGACACGAGTCGGAAATCATCTTTCGCACGTGTATCATACAAGATTTTACAATGCATTGTGCAAGAAAAAAAACAGTTATATTAAAAAGGCGTATAAAATGACGGGCTTCATAAACAAAACACATTCGCGCTGAAAAAAACATCTACTGCGCATGTGCAAAGCTGTCGAATCGCAATAAGGCAATGAGTAAAATTTATTCAGCCACGCAAATTTTTAATTAATATTTGAACGCAATTTATCAATAAAAATCAATTTCTAAAGTAATTATACTAATTATAAACGCGTTTATTGAATTGTTATTTTTATTGTTCCCTTTATATTAGTAACAATTGGTAATAAAAATATCTCAAATACTGAAATGTTAGGTTGACTGGCTGAATGACAGCTTGAGCAAAAATTAAAAAAAAACTGAAAAGTAAAAAGCACTAGTGCGGAAAAGTACTACTTTCCGCACTGTTTGGCTGCCTAGAAAACGCTCCTTTTCGAGCACATGCATTGTAAAAGTATTTTGTATTCTTCTACGTCTATCGCGTCGATGGATGGATACTTGTCATTATCTTTGTTGCCCAATACCCAGCCTGCCTGACCGCATTTTCTGGGGCTTCCATTTTCTTGTTTATAAGTGAGTGAGGGCCATTTCGGCAATTGGTTCGTTTTCAAAAATAAAATCACGAGTTTGGCTTTGTAAACTTGAGATACGTACTTCGTAGAGGGAGGTGAGCACAGTGATCATGTCGGGGATGTCGATGAGGCGATCGTTCTGCGCGCGCAACCCGTGAGTGTCAAACGCGTCCAAAGCGGCGGGTAGTTGCAACATGTGCACTGAAACAAAAACAAATGGTTAAAGTAAAGACATTCGGCTTACATTGTCTATAAATGTACCTACCTATATTATAATCGTTATAGTTCTGTATTTCATGAAAGCAAAAATGAAATGCCAGAAGCCTTAGGCGGCACTTAATTCGGAAAGAAGCAGGTCGACCCATTACGAGTATTGCTGGGCCGATTTTAAAAGCACAGAATAAATATAGTACCTATGTACAAAGCTTCTAGTAAAGAAAATTGACACAATTTTAAATATTTAGTTAGAAAATAATTAAAAAGTATGTTTATTAAATTTCGGTATGTTAATTAACATATGCTAAAATGAAAACGGGAACTCTATTAAAAAACAAGCACAAACACTCTTTTTGTAATTTTTGCTTTATATAAAACCATAGCTCAACTAAACCGCTCTACAAAACTTCCCAATAGACTGATGATGGGTTCTTAAAACGGCAATAAAAATAAAACTAACAAAGTAGCGAACACTTAAATCTGTTACAACCAGCCACAGATGGCCCGACGACCGCACTTTGGTTTTTAAAACCCGGACTTGAAAACGGTTAACATTTACGAGTAACGCTACCGAAATAAAATAATGGAAGCGTGCCGTGTGTGTGGTATCCCCCTAAAATGAGGCCAACCCATTTCTTCCTTGTCCTTAGAGGCGACTAACAAAACAATACAATACAATATAATTATTTATTGATTGTATGTTAGCCAAGGCAGTAGGAAACAAGCAACATTCATCTATGTAACGAACAACAATTTATGAATCCTAATCGGCCTGTATCTATGCATATGCATAGATCTAGAACTTTATTTTGCTAGCGGAAGAGCAAAACCTTAGTTTACTATAAAATAAAATACTTAGAACATTTAAAAATATGTACTGAACTTTTTAATATTCTCATACGTTAGACCCCTTCAAACCGAATGTTTCCGTTTTCTCAAGATCTGTTTAAAACGCCGATCTTAAAATCCACTTGGACGTTTATTGTAATGTCTCTCAGTCTATATATTCGACAGTTACTGTTTTATGGACATCAGTAATGATCCGGCGACACCAGACTACGCCATAAAATTTTGTTGTCGCAATAACAGGACGTCTGAGGTGTCAAATGGCGATTTCGATGGAGATGGGTCGCCGGGTGGCTTCCGACCTTAACATCGGTCGCTGTTTCACTCGACTATTAATATTTTATGCCAATAGCTCGTTAACGGGCTAATTGAGAGGGGTATCCGTGGAATTTGCCTATGAGGTAGGATCAGGAATGATGATACCCGCAGGTAAACTCGCAGTGGACGGGTCACATTGCTCAGAGAAGTGACGGCTCTTGGACAGAGACGTGTTCTCAAGAGGCGACCAACGCATAAAAATATAATAAAATATGTAAATAAATAAGAGCATGTTTAGTTGATATTAATTTGCAACACATAGATATCAAATCGTACATATCGTAGTAATAGAACTATAGCAGGTAATATCTTATTTTTATTTTAACGTTTACAAATGTACTAACGTTATTCGGCTCTAAATTCCTAGTTCCAACGGAGCAGAAATTTGTGTCCATGTAGTTATGTCGGTCACGTTTCGTCCGGTTATTGCATGGATTAAGGATTCCTGCGCACAGACTGTAGGCACTGCAGGTTCCGAGACGGCGGCGCTTTTGGCAGCCAGTGACGGCGGTAATCCGCGCGTTTGGCAAACGCCGCAGCCTCGTTTTGTTAAAAAGAAAGGCTCTAAAAAGGCAAGAAACCTTTTATGGTCACAGACGAGTTGGCACACATTGTCTGTTTACCGGTTCCAATAAAATGTGTAAGGATTTAAGGAGACCATAATATTAACCGGTTTAATAGATACTTCGTTATTTGATTTCCGATTTTGGACAAAATATAACACAAATATCTGCCTAAAATAATTAAGATGTGTATGACCTCTTACTTGGTTGGGTCGGGTAGGACCAAATCTAACTAAGGACCTCCACTGTTGGACTAGCAATTCAAACAGAACACAAAAAATAAAAAAGGTAATAAGGCCAATTATATGCTCGCTCACAAAGTGCGGGCAAAGCAAACAAAACTGAACGTTGTGGATATCTTTCGAAGAAAACCCTTGGAAATGGTGATGATGACAATGTAATATAATAAAAGAGACTCACTGCACAGGTGCTTCTGGACAGTCCTGAGCTTGAGCGCGGTGCGGTACGCGGAGAAGCGCACCTCGTTGAGGTCTGCGAGCGAGTTCATCAGCTCGATCATCTTCGGGTGGTCCCAGTGAGTGGTCTCCAACTCGTGGCTGCAACAACAACTCACGTCTTTATCTGGCTGGAACACTATATGCAGTGTAAGCAAACGCTGCTGAATGGACAAGCCCAGTCAACGACTTTGAGCAACTTTCCTCGAATAGTTTCTTGAGGAAAGTTGATGATCCATTGACTAAAAATGTCACGTATTTTTATGACATACAAAAGCTGACTGCGATAGAACGGGGAGGAGAGCCAGGGGCCAAACAAATAGAGATGTCCTCTTGTTATAATAGTAGGCCTCTTATTGAAAAAATAAGGTTTTGCTATATTACTCGCTACTGTATATGCTGTTGTTTGTGCAAGTAAGGTCGGTCATCTGGTGCCACATGCATTGCGACTGCACTTCAAATGATCCAGACAAAATGTTCTGAGAGTGTAAGTGTCTCACTCACTTGATGTAGTAGGGCACGTTGGCCGGGGTGACGGCGCGCTCCCACGGGGGCTCCACGGACCCGGCCAGGAAGCTCTGAGCCGCGCCTGCGCCGCCATCCCGCGCCACTCCCGCCAGCTGGCGAGCGCGCTCCTCGCCGCCCGCGCATAGCCCGCTCACAACTGCCACACAGATAACACATTTTTAAAGTTCCTATCCAACTGAGCATCGCACCACGCCTCGTCCAAAACATCTTTTTGAGTCACAGCAAACTTAGAGAAAGTCCCGGCCCAATA